>JAJHJA010000185.1:0-600000 GCA_021202915.1 Heliconius himera | reverse complement strand
TTTAGTAAATATTTCATCTCCTCGAGTGGGGATCGAACCCACAACTAGTCGATTTTACAGTCACAATTCGTGCCGCTGCGCCACGACTGGCCTCTTAATTCCTTCTGTATACAGAATTTAAAAAAACAATCTTTATATGAACACCAAACAGCTTTTATATAACTAATTACCTAATAATATAAAAAAAAATCCACACCCCACCTGACCTTCATCTATCCGGTTTCGTCTAAGCTAAGGGACTAATTAAAGTGAATCGTAGCAACACGACGCTCTCTTATTAAACAAGGAAAGCGAACAGGACACCTTTATTTTACCAACTTTCAAATAATGACGATAATAAACTTTTAGATAATGTTATCCAGTCAGGGTAACGTGAAGCCAGCCTGGAGCAGGGGCTGTGAACGCGACGGGTTGTGGGTTTGATTCTTCTCGAGGAAATAAAAATATTAAACTTGTTTATTAAAATAATATGAATATATCATATTTTTTTAAAATATTTAATATTTTGATATCCTCGCTCTGGTAAGAAGGCGAAGCCGTGTGATCCCGGCCTAGAATAGGATCATCCTGGTACTGGTGGTGTCGTAAGAGGCGACTAAAGTACGTGTGGTAGAGTCACGTCGCCAGCATTGGCAACACGCATGGGCAGACTCGACCGGGTCATTACCACCCCCGGCATTTAAAACCGGCGTGAAGTAGTGGCTTTATGCCACTGCGTTTCGCATCAGGTAATGCCGGGCTCCGGAGCCCAAACCACCTTACAGGCAGGCAACGCACCTGCAGCTCCTCTGGTGTTGCGCGGGGTCGTGGGCGGCGGTGATCACCATCAGGTGACCCGAACGCTCGTTTGCCTTGTTTTTTCCATAAAAAAAAAAAAAGAAGCGACCCGACGAGTTCCGCCACTCAAAACGCAACGCCTTCAGAATTCGAAGAAAGTGGTGAGCGGAAGTGTCTTAATGGGAACGGAGTTATCTATATATATGGGTACACACTAGGTTCCCAGGTTCCGTCAACTTGCCTCGATTAATCAAAAGCCTACCTTCCAAACTAATAATTTCAAATTAATGTAAGAGAAAATATTTTAGTTTGAATAACTTCAATGTTAAATTCCGGTACCTTTGGTTCCGCTATCCTGAACACTACTATTGGGCCGCAAGTCTCAAGCACTGCTCGTAAGCTCAAGAGTCAATTACTCTTTAGTACATTTAGTATTTGCTATAATTTTTCCAATCTATAATATTAAACTATCTGAATACAACGACCATGATTATTTTTAAACTATTTATATACGGAAGATAACAATATTGAGATTCCTTTTTTTATCAGCTTCACGCTGTATCCCGCACACAGCAGGATAGGCAGAGGGAACCTAGTCATAAGACAGACTGTTCTACACTTTCTGCCGAATTCTGGAGGTATTGCCTGTTGAGTGACGGAACTCAACGCCGCGCTTTGCCTCGACACCAGAGTGAAGAAACGAAAATATAAACGTAAGTAAATCACTTCCTAGAGGGGGAATCGAACCCACAACCAGTCGGATTTACAGTGCACCTGCGCCAAAAGTGGCCTCTTTATTTACATTCTTACTATAATTTAAAGCAGTCATTTTCAACAATCCAGCTCCATTGCCAGACAAACGACACTATAAAACCTACAATGAGACGTCACTTGCATCCAATCGGTTGCAAGGGACATATCACGGCTACACCCAGGGTTGCCAGATGCCCAGGAAATCCAGGATTGTTCCGAAATTTTGTGTGTTGTTTGTTCCGTGTACAGTAGTTTTATTTTGCTGTCCAGAAATACTATTTTTAATGTATTTAAAGTGTTATTTCACACTTAGGAAAGATAAATATTTATTTAGAAAACATATAAAAAAATTTACGTCGCGGGTTTTGACTTAAACCGCGCCTACGCGGTGATTTCTATATTTTTGAAAATAAATATTTTTCATAAATAGTTGTAATCAATAAAATTTAAATATTTAAGTCATAAAGAGGTACCTAAAAATTAGAATTACATTTACGTATAAAAGAATTATGTATTTAAAAAGATTTTTAGAAAAAAAATGTCAATCAACAATTATAGGTATAAAGTCCGTAGATATATATTATTACGGATCGGACACTAAAACTCTATTTCCGTGTCCTCTAATTTACGTGGCTCCATAAAAATTATTTCCGTGTCCTCTAATTTACGTGGCTCCATAAAAATGTTCCAAGAAAATGATAAGCCTGGATGTGGCAACCCTAGCTACACCAGACGACAGTTTACTTAACTGCAAGTCCAAACACTTTGCAAAGCAAATAACAATGTTTACTTGCTAATCTATATAAATAGAAGAAACCATTGGTAAAGCTGTTTGTTTGACTTTTCAAATAAAATGAACGTGAACCTAAAGTTTACAAATCAAATTGTTTGTAATTTACAATTATTTAAATTGAGCACAAGAGTGCGACTCTAAACGCGACAGGTTCTGGGTTCGATTCCAACTCAATGAAATGAAATATTTAATATTTTCGTTCCATCGCAATAGTAACGAGGCAAAGCGCGGCGTTGAGTTTTGCCAGCCAACACACAATGCATTTAAAACTCGGCGAAAAGTGGAAAACAGAAATTATCTTAATAGGAACGGATGTATTAGTACTGGGTTCCCAGGTTCCTTCCGTCTACCCTGCTATGTGCGGCATACAACGTGAAGGTCAAAAAAACAATTATTTAAAATTAGTGAAAACAATACAAGTCGTAGTTGCTTAAGTTTGAAAAGAGCAACTATTTAGCTTTTTGCCGGGTCTTCTCAGCAGAACTACTTTCCGAGCCGGTGGTGGCTTTATGTTCATTCGACTCAAAAGTGCTTGTAAAAGTCTATTTCAATAAAGATTATTGTGAATTTGAATTGAATTTATGACGATGACGATGATGATGATAGTAGTTTAGATGTCGATGTGTCGATGTCGATGTATGTGAAATATGAGAGATAAGAGTATGTATACAAAACAGAAAAAAAAAGAAGTGATATTTGTTACAAATTTCTTCTTTCTTGCGGGAGAAGGCAGAAGGATGTATAAAAAATAAGAAGACAGTAATTAAATCAAAAAAGAGAATAAATGAAGAAGAATGGGAGGTGTCCATCGTGTGTTCTGAATGCAACGTGACATTTAAAAAGTGAGTTAAGTGACATTTAAAAAGTGAGAAAAGTGACTACTCAACTGGTACGTTCGGAACGCCAACAACATCGAACGAAACGAGAATAAATCAAAACTTTTTAGTAAAAATAAAAAAATATATAAATTAAAATCATTCATGATAGACGGATGTATTCATTCTAAATTTAATATTAACAGATATATCAATTATATGTACCTACATGAAAAAAATAAGAAAAGAAACTACAAACAATAACTTCTTCATTTCCAACTATCACAATTTTTAATGTAAAATTTTTAATTTTTAATGTTAAATTACAAAAAAGCAATCTAAAAATACCTGGACTTTCTTAGGAATTAAATATCTAGGTGATTATCTCTAGTTATAAGCCTTATTTAAGTGGCAAATAAATATAAAACTGTTGATTAGCTGATAATAATGAAAAAGTTTTTAAAAAAAGTATGGACCACGTGTCTGTAGTGTTTAGTTAAAATAATTTTAAAAAAACTATGACAATTTGAAAAATATTTTTGCAATAGCTACTCTAACTTCCATTTAAAGATGGTGTCCAGTTACAAATTAATTAACGTCTGGAGAACCACTTTAGTCGACTTTTATCTAATTACAAGCGTCTTCACGTCGTCGTCGCGGTTGTGTCTGGTCACTATTATTTATATACCTTCTGTTTAGAAATGTCTTTTTACTAGCGCCACGCATTATACAGCACACAGCAGAGTACCCAGAGGGAAACTAGTGTTGAAACACTGCGTTGCCCACCGAAATCAGAAGGCATAGAGTGCTCCGTGGCGGAATCAACGCGACGCTTTGCCTCCACGAAGAAATAAACTATAAAATAATATTAACAGCGTTATTGGACGATTTTTTTTCTTGGATAATCAAAGCTGTCTTGTCATTGTCTCTGTGTTACTGCTGTCATGTCATTGTTGCATTTTCATTTCATTTCAACATCGAGATGTTGTAGAAAAAAGAAGAAAGTGTTCTCCATACAACGTGAGATCAAATATTTTTCTCTCAAAAGAGCATAATTAAAGAACTGAACTGAAGAAGAAAAAATACAATAACCGGGGTTGAGTTCCACCTCTCAATACGCAATGTTTCCAAAATTTTAAGATAACGCAAACGTTAAAACCTTTTAAGCGCGGCGTTGAATTCTGCCACTCAACACGCAATGCCTCCAGAATTCGGCAGAAAGTGGGGAACGGAGTGTCTTAACACTAGGTTCCCTCTGCCTACCCTGCTGTGTGCGGGATACAGCGTGAAGCTATTTTTTTTTTTTTTTTTAGTTAAAACCTATGATAACTGTACTGTGCTAGAAGTTACCTTGAAAACTTAGAATATATCATATACCATATATAATTCTTAGTAGCTTCTTCTTCACCACTGGGACTTAGAATATTCAATAGAATTGTTCCTTTAGGTTCGCTTTTGTTTTTTTTTAAGAAGTCTGCTTACTGAACAGTGATTTCATTTCTTCTATGGTAAAATTGAATACAATTTTGAAACTTGATTCGGCCGACAAAATTTAAGTGTTATTTCGAAAAAACGGGACAATAGTACGTCCCGATGACAAGTATCGGGACACCAGGATACACAAGCGTAAAACGGGACAGTCCCGTTCAAAACGGGACGTATGGTCACGTTAGGTATATACAATGGCTATAACGCCAACATAAAAATCTTGATTCTTGATCTTATATTGTAGTTCCAAGACAGTATCTAAATACAATCATTGCATTTAAACGAAACACGTTTTAGTCATAGAAGTATATGTATGGATGTATGTATGTATGTACGTGTAAACAGCAAAGTGGAACGTTTTTATCTCGAAGAACCGACTTCTTTGATCGTTTTTATTCAGTTCCTGTTCCTGAAATCTTACATTATCAAGAGAAAGAGAATAATGGGTTTCTAAAAATTTTAATTCATGTTAACCAGTCGATGCCAGCAAATCTTTGTTTGTGTTTAAAGACGTATTTTTTTAGCTTCACGCTGTATCCCGCATAAAGCAGGTTAGGCAGAGGGAGCCAAGTGTTAAGGTGTCTTAACTAACGGAAGTGTTTCCATACACCACTTTCCGCTGAATTCTGAAGGCATTACTTGTAGGGTGTAGGCCTCTAATCTCCCGGTTCTCCGTTTGTCAGTCACTCAGTAACGAAGGAGTTTTAAATGGGCAGTTTTAAATATGTAGACAAATAAGGACTTAGATCAAGACACTCTGTAACTACGACGACACTCCTAAATGAAAATAACTCTTATATATTTACTACTAGCGGCCCGCCCACGGCTTCGCCCGCTTAAAATACATGATTATTTAATAAGCAGAATTGATTGACAACTATAATAAAATAAATAAATAAATCAGCTTCACGCTGTATTCCGCACACAGCAGAGTAGGCAGAGGGAACCTAGTGTTAAGACACTCCGTTCCCCACTTTCTGCCGAATTCTGGAGGCATTGCGTGTTGAGTGGCAGAACTCAACGCCGCGCTTAACCTTGACACCAGAGCGAAGAAATGGAAATATAAATTTAAGTAAATATTTCATCTCCTCGAGTGGGGATCGAACCCACAACCAGTCGGTTTTGCAGTCACACCTCGTGCCGCTGCGCCACGACTGGCCTCACACCCTATAATAGAATGACAAACAAATATAAAGACAACATACAACAACATATATAATATAAAGACAACTATAATGACTTCTAATATGATTTTTTGTTACTTTAATCTGTAATATTCTATTATGATTTTTTTACGACATTATCGTAACTTCTGTAAGAATTTTTGATTGATTCGAACTAAAAAATATGACCAATGTCGATATTTGATATTCATAAAATATACATAAAGCTAATTATTTATTATATATATGTATATATTTTTGTAACATTACGTTCTTTTTACCTATGTTATGATTTTTAAAGCTCTGTTAAATGTGCTGACGTCACTTAATAATTTAATGTACTGCTTCAGAAACAGCCTTAAATGTAAAATTATTGATTTGGTTAAGGATTCATAATATTCTTTGTAAAATAACTGTAATGTTTGCATATTAACTCCTGTACAGTTTTTAAATTAGTTACATATATTATTTATTAGCTAAATGTACAATTGGTAAATATGTCGTTATTACAGAGTACACGTAGAAAGGATGTTTTTAGGCATTTTTATATAGATTTATTTCAAACGAACGAACGAACCAAAAAATCTATGTATTTACTTGATATTTCTTTGAAGATCAAATCGTTCTTTATCTCTGTGTTGAATTAGTTACGATTTAAACTTCACTGTTATGATTTATGAAGGTAATCTCTACTAACAATTCAATTTTGTTTACTTAAAATAAATAAATCAGCTTCACGCTGTATCCCGCACATAGCAGGGTAGGCAGAGGGAACCTAGTGTTAAGACACTCCGTTCCCCACTTTCTGCCGAATTCTGGAGGCATTGCTTGTTGAGTGGCAGAACTCAACGCCGCGCTTAACCTCGACACCAGAGCGAAGAAATGGAAATATAAATTTAAGTAAATATTTCATCTCCTCGAGTGGGGATCGAACCCACAACCAGTCGGTTTTGCAGTCACACCTCGTGCCGCTGCGCCACGACTGGCCTCACACCCTATAATAGAATGACAAACAAATATAAAGTTTAAATTAACGTTTCGAACGTCATTCTTTAGCCAGGGTCATACCAGCGCGATTTCTATATAACATTCGCTGGCAAGCTAATGCCTTGAGTTCATTCAAATGACGATAACTTTTTTTTTAATGAACCGATTTTGATGAACCAAACTTTAGAACCTAAATTGAGTTAAAACAAAGCAATTGGTGAAATTTTCAAGTAAATCGGTTCAGTAGTTTCAGAGAAAAATGCGGACAACAATATGTCGACAGACAGACAGACAGACAGACAGACAGACAAGAAATTCAAAAAAAATCTTTTTGCTTTCTATTAGTCTTTTTAAGTGTCCCTCTATCCATTTCAGTCAAAATTACTAAATGTACAGACAAAATATTTTTACTGTCTTATTATATATAGAGATAATCATTTCCCCAAACGGGAATGGAACCCGCAACCGTCGTGAATGTTCTCTTTAAAAAAATACAATGTGGGTACATTGTGTGCATAATACATTATCCATATATAAATTCACTAAACCGAAAAAATAATACATTTATTATATACGACACGACACATCAAAATTATTTATTATTGAGGAAAAAGAACTTCTTTATTTTCGAGAAAAAGGCGTCTTCCTTCTATTTTTGGTAAACACATCAAAATTCATAAACAATTATTAGATTAAATTTGCTGACATACATCCTGGTGTTATAAATATATTATAGGGAACTTTTACACGTTTTTTAAGCTTCGCGACGTATCCCGCGCATAGCAGATTAGGCAAATAAAACCTGGGAACCTAGGGCACACTGCTCTCCATTAAGAAAAGAAAAGAACATATTAAATATTATATCCACCGAGTGGGAATCGAACCCATAACTCTCGCATTTACAGTTGCACGCTTATGCCCCTGCGCCATGATTATTTCATAATGATAATAATTTATTGCAATTATTAATAATCACAATAATAAAAAAATCAGCTCTACCTGTTTCACGGTATGTTGTAGTTGTTTTTGACACTCCGCCTAATCTTAGACCACGCTGTCGCATTTTGTCTTGTTACGAGAGCAAAGCAGTGAAAATACCTCTTTAGAAAACGAAAAAATCAAACGTATAAAAATTTTAACGTAGCGAAATTTGAGCCTACGCCTCCTGTTTACCGTCCAAGCGTTGTGACCACTAAGCCATACGTACTCATGAAGCTACTTTCTTACATGTTTGTTACAACTTATAACATGTTGTTAGCATCTCTGCAGGCAGATTTTTCAACTTTCCACTATTCAAAGATAATTAATTAAAATGAAAATAATGCATCCCCCGAATGAAAATCGAACTCACAACCGTCGCGTTTACACTGAGACGGTCTGCAACTGCGCCACGATTGCCTCCTGTGTGTGATGTATGTAAATGAAATTTAATCAAAATCAAAATTTTATTTTTGATTCTCATCTTCCTTTAAACCACTTAAACCACTCCTTACAATATCTTAGTCACGTACTATTCCGCTATGACTGTATAAATCCCCGCGATATTTCATTTTCTGAACCACTAAGAACAATAAAAGGAAACGAATGTATGTCATTTATAAAATAAAATACTTCTGTAACAGCGGTGGTGCTTTGTGACACAGTTCTAACGATAAATTTTATATATTTACAAAGATAGCTAGTACTTACAAGGTAAAGTAGCAAAACATTTTAGATATTAACTTTAGTTAAAAAAATTAAATCAGCTTGACTCTGTATTCTTTTATTTATTGAATTCCGCAATTCAACACGCAATGCCTCAAGGATTCGGCGAGAAGTGGAAAACGGAGTGTCTTAAAATTAGAATTTCCGATTTTGTGCCTGCGTTGTAATTTTGGCTGTTGTGTAACTTTAGTATGTCAACTTTTATTACTATAAGTTATACTTCCCGTTGACCTACAATCCTGAAATTGGTACAGAACCTTGGTATGCGAGTCTGAATCGTACTTGATCGGTTTTTAGTATTTGTTGTTATAACGGCAACAAATCATCTGTGAAAATTTCAACTGTCTAACAATCACAGTTCAAGAGATACAGCCTGGTGACAGACGGACAGACAGACAGATAGACAGCAGAGTCTTAGCAATAATAATAATTTGAATGTATTTTCTTATTCTAGAACACAATTTGGCCAGTTCGCTGGTTTGTCACAAATGGCATCAAAAAGACGTTATAAATGACATAAATTAGATTTAAATCGCCGCATTTAACCTCCTTTTGGCAAATACGTTTTGGGCTTCAGAGCGGAATGCAAGCTCTACGAAATTAAATTATTGTTAGAACTCCAGATACAAGGTTGTATTTTCACTAGTGATGTACTCTGCCTTTGAATCATCTCAAAATATTACTTCTATATATTTCTATGGGGAGTGTAGGGAAGTACTCAAAGAATTTTTGGTTGTTAATATTTCCATGAGGAGTGTAGAGGAGCATTAAATATTTCTTTGTTGTTAAGACACTCAGTTCCTACACAGACTGTTTTCAAGACATCGTTAAAACGCGGAACTCAACGCTGCCCTTTGTCATCCGAGTAGGAAAGTGAATAAAATTCATGAACCCATAACTGGCGTGGCACGGCGTTTACGTTACGTTCTTTATTATTAAGCATTAAAAAACTTCTCTTTAAGCTTCACGCTATATCTCGCTTTCCGCTGAATTTTCAAGGCATTACGGGTTTAGTGGCGGAATTCAACGTCGTGCCTTGCCTTGTTGCTAGAGCGAAGAAATGAAAATATTTACAAATAATAATTTATTTCCCCGAGCGGGAGTAGAACCCACAACCGTTGCGTTCCAGTCACACGCTTGTGCCATTGCACCACGACGTACTCTAAATAAAAAAATATTAGAAATACCAAAATAAATATATAGAAATACCAAGAAAAAATATGCAATACACTTAGCGAAATGTGAAATAAAAAAATAAAACAATAAAAATATTGTAACGAGTAAATTTCATTGAAATAACACAACTTCAACTTCATATACAGTAAAAACAAATAAGCAAAAATAAAATTTGTATTTTGAGAATATTTTTATAAAAAATTACCAACATTGTAAATAAAAAAATATTAAAATATATTGTTGTTTACGTGACGGTTCCATTCTCACTCGGGACAATGAGATATTTAATATTTTTACTTTCGCGGCGTTCAGTTACATACATCACTCAGCACACAAGGCATCGAAAATTCAGCTAAAAGTGGGGAATGGAAGTGTCTTAATGGGAACGGAGTGTCGTAACAATAATTTCTGTCTGTCAGCTAAAGATATATAGTTTACAAATATATGTTTATTTTTAATAATCGAAACGTCATCGTAGGGAAGTGGGACAGCATCTAACAGTTAATCCCATTGTCGGTCGGCGAAATGATAATATTTAAATAATCTTAATTTCCCTACTTGATATAACGCGGCAAGCGAGACAGAGATTAACTAAACAGCACGCAATGTCATGAATTTAGACAGCAAACGGAAAACGGAGAGTCTTAACACTAGGTTCCGTTCTGCCTAGTCTTGCTATATGCGAGTTTAAGTGTTAAAATAAGAAATAAATAAAAAAAATGTTTCCTCTTTTTCCAATGAACTGTTGACATCAATTCAGAACGACAACGCTAATTATAATCCATTGAGAAGTTATTTATATAACAGCTGCATCGATACTGAAATAAAGTTTTATTGTTCTGCGAAAGAATTGCGTTAAAATATACATTCATTATTAAATTTTATTCATTTTGGATAATAGCATTACTATATGGTACGGAATTGTTTGTAGGAACGGAACTTAACGCTGCACCTTATTTGACCAAACCAGAAAAACCTATCTTAATAAGTAATCTATGTTAAAAGTTTCTTTTTGTTTAATTGATTTGATATTACTATTCTTTTTTAATGTATTTTATTTATTTTATTTTGCTTCACGTTGAATTAAGAAATTTTCAATTTCACTTGTGATTCTGCATAGTACTAGGTAAAGAGAACGTAGTATTTATATATAGTATAGATATGTACTTGGATTCCGCTATTTAACCTTATGCCTTGAAAATGCGATAGTGGGGAAGGGAAGTATCTTGATAGAGATTGGAGTACCTTAACAGTAGGTGCCCAGGTTCCTTTATAACTTTCTAGCCATGTAATAAAATCTAAGAGACCGAATTTAACTCGCTTGTAATAATTGTTTCATCATTTAACTCATCAGTTATATTTTTAACTTGAATAACAATTCAATAAGCAATTACAATAAATTATAATATGGTATCGTCCCACTGGTCTGAAGATGGAGCCAGGACCTTAATAGTGGAACTCTTCAGAGGTTACTAGTGAACCGCTCAATCTAATACTCATATAATTTATAGCACCAAGCACAATCTATAACATTTGAAGCACTTGTAGAAAAGCGTGTTCCTAATTATTTTAAAATCAAATTAAACGAAATTAAATCAGCTTCACGCCGTAGCCCGCACACAGTAGGGTTGGCAGAGGAAACCTAGTGTTAAGACACATAATTCCCCACTTTACGCCGAATTCTGGAGGCATTGCGTGTTGAGTGGCGGAACCCAACGCCGCGCTTTTGCCTCGACACACGAGCGAAGAAATGAAAATATAAATGTAAGTAAATATTTAATTTCCTCGAGTGGGGATCGAACCCACAACCAGTCGATTTTACAGTTACACTCTGTGCCCCTGCGCTACGACTGGCCTCTAATTATTTTAAAATATTCGAATAATATTTTAATTTTCAAATTATTAAACATATAATGTAAATTCACCAGTTCCATAGTATCAACCCACATACCTAAGTATGAGTTAATCTCACAACCACAATCTGTTTACTCGCCCTCCGCAAGCCCCTTAAGCCAGATACGTATTCACATTTACTCAAACAAGATATC
Organism: Heliconius himera; assembly: GCA_021202915.1. Classification (NCBI taxonomy): domain Eukaryota; kingdom Metazoa; phylum Arthropoda; class Insecta; order Lepidoptera; family Nymphalidae; genus Heliconius; species Heliconius himera. The sequence goes on along the minus strand of JAJHJA010000185.1, from coordinate 588,296 downwards.
AAGATTGATTGAACATATATACATATTTACATAATATCACTAACAACAGCTGTAGCGTTCTTGGTTAGTTACTGGGGAAAAACAATTTGTATGTAACAAGAAAAGGGGTGAAGGCAGTGGGAACCTGGGAACCTAGTGTTAAGACACTCCGTTCTCCACTTTCTGCCGATTTCTAGAGGCATTTCGTGTTGGGTGGCAGAACTCAACGTGGCGCTTTGCCTCGACACCCGAGCGAAGAAATGGAAATATAAATTTAAGTAAATATTTCATCTCCTCGAGAGGGGATCGAACCCACAACTAGTCGGTTTTACAGTCACACTTTGTGCCGCTGCAGGGCAGTGGCACCACGACTGGCATATATACATATATTTGTATAAATTAATGAACCGTTAGCTTAAGAAAAGATCTTTTAGTTTTTTGAAGATAGGATGGGCGAATCCGTGAAGAAGTCTAAATAGAACGCAAATTCTTTTATAAGTATGGATTATTGTCTGAGGTGGACTTTGGATCAAAATATTGCTAAACAGACTGATGGACTAACAAACTTGTAAATCATTAAGAAAGTCATGGCTGAGGAACCTCTTAGAATGGACAGGGATTAAAAACGTAGATATAATTCATCTGGTCTAGGACTACATATGCGAAGTTCTCAAAACCGACCTTCGAAGAAGAAATCATTAAAATGACCTAATCTGAAATTCTAGCAGTATTAGTGCTTGACATAAAAAGCCAAGAGCTATAATAGTATTATTTACAAATTAACACAAAATACGCGGTGGACAAAATTAGGGTCTACTTTTTTTACATCACAAAATGTTAATTAAGGACTATGCAAATTGAGAGGAAAAGAGCCATGAGCGTATAATTCGAGGGTTTCGCTAAAAATGTTCACAAAATTGTTCATAAAATCTACAAAATACGATTTGAAGATCTGTTCCTTTGAATGAGAAAAACAAAAACACGACTCCTTAAAAAGTTAAAAGAAGAAAACAAGTAAAAAAAAAATGTCTATAATAATTTTGAACAACTAACCATTTTTATAATTTTGTAATATCAAGTATGTGTAATACATATAAACAAACCTTTTTTTTTTCAAAATGACAAAAATTTTGAAGAAACCTATCCTTTGAATATATAGAGAACGAAACTTAGTCTCTGGTTTCTTAGTTAGTTTATGGTCTTGGTTTTTGGTGTTTGATTGTGGCGTTTGACCACTAAACGTACGGTAAAAAAGAAATCCTATAACTACTACTTAGCTGTCTGCTTGTCTGTCACCAGTCAGTATCTTATGAACCGTGACAGTCAGACGCTATAAAAACAAATATTAAAAAATAGGATGAAAAAAAATATTTAAGAGCGCTCCCCATACTAAGAATATGATGTTTTTGCCGTTTTTATACTTTACTTTCATTTTGAAATTTGATGTTATGTTGTCAATAAAATGCATTAAATGAATTTAAAAAACATAAGGTATTGATTGTTTTAATCAAATTTGGTCAAGCAGTTTGTTTCTACAAAACAGAAGGATAAACATTCATACATACATACACTGCTAGACACATTACTCTTTTTGCATCTCACAGTAGGTTAAAAATAAAATGTTATCATTGCGTACTTCGTGAGAAACTGTCTATACTTTATATAATATAAATAATTCAGGTACATTTTTCTATTAAAAAAGACTTCAGAAGAATGACCTAGCCTAGGTTCTTAGTGCCTATTCCAAAAAAGGGAACAAAAAAAGAAAAAAACATTAACAAATCGATCATTCCTCCTTAGGTCAAATTTTATTTTTATTTGTGTCAAACAACACGGCAAGGGACTTAACTGCTCTACTTCGTGCCCTACAAAATCCTAAATTATACAATGTATATATTATAATGAAGGCTATTCTAGATTAAGCCTCAAAGTCTTAGACCTAAGTCGTTGTTAATAACTTAATATAGAACGGAAACCTCTTCAATGAAACTAACATAATCACTAGCACGAGCGAGAAATCTTATAACCCCTTTAAGTTCATACAGAGGCCGTCATGGCGCTGGGGCACAGGGGTGTGGCAGTAACGGGATGATTTTAAATTCGATTCCCACTCGGGGTATGGATTATTATTTATTAATATTTTCATTAAATCAGCTTCACGCTGTATCCCGCACACAGCAGGGTAGGCAGAGGGAACCTAGTGTAAAGACACTCCGTTCCCCACTTTCTGCCGAATTCTGGAGGCATTGCGTGTTGAGTGGCAGAACTCAACGCCGCGCTTGTCCTCGACACCAGAGCGAAGAAATGGAAATATAAATTTAAGTGAATATTTCATCTCCTCGAGTGGGGATCGAACCCACAACCAGTCGATTTTACAGTCACACCTCGTGCCGCTGCGCCACGACTGGCCTCTTTTTTTTTTATTTTAATATTTTCATTTATTCGCTCTGGGATCAAGGCCAAAGCTCTGCTTTGAATTCGACCACTCACATTCTACATCGATATATTCGGCGGAAAGTGGGGACGAGTGTCTTAACACTATGTTCTCTCTGCCTATCCAGCTATATACGGAATACAGCGTGAAGCTGAAAGAAAAAGTTCATATATTTACATAATACATTACACATAATATCCTCCTATATTAATAACGATGGAAGCCAATCGTGGCGCAGTGGCACAAAGTGTGACTGTAAAATCGACTGGTTGTGAATAAAATAATACATTACTTATTTAGAAAACGTTTAAAAATTTGAACGTAGCGGGACTCGAACCCGCGCCTCCTGGAAATCGACCAGGCGCTCTGACCACTGAGCCATACGTTCAAAGTATTTTTCTATATATAAATAAGTTTTTTTCAATGCCTCCAGAACTCGGCGAAAAGTGGGGAACGGAGTCTTAACACTAGGCTCCCTCTGCCTACCCTGCTGTGTGAGGGATACAGCGTGAAGCTGATTTGATTCGATTTAATTTAATTTAATTAATAACGATCATAATAATTACAAAGTATATGAACACTGCACATATTATGCTACAGTCGATTTCACAGCTTCCTATTTAGCAACCAAAGAAAACTTCAGTAGATCAAGCCATTCAATCAATCAATCAATCAACCCATCAATCCATCAATGATGAAAAAAAGAGAACACAATGATATATCAACACCGTACAGTACTCTCTGCAAGTGCAGACTTGACATATGAAGATAGCGAAAATCAATATCCAATTACACCGAACGCCCTCGTAAGAAAGTGACGGATGATTTTGCACAATCAATTTTTTCATGCAAAATAATGGATAGGAAAAGAAAATAAAAGCGTTCTCACAAGAAATCACCAGGAAACAGCGAGGAAATGGTACGTTCCCAAAGAACAAAAATTCGTTGAACCGGATCGAAGGTCAACTAATCAATCATATAATGTATGTTTGTATGTATTGGTCAATAAAATAGTATATTACTATCATATTTATTGACTTTTCTAAGTACCCGGTTCCTTGTTGCCTGTTCCCGGTTCCCTGTCCTGGCTTTGTTTGGGAAAAAATGAGTAGCTTTAGGCTTTATGCCTAAAGTTTAACAAAAATAGAAAACATTTTTTTAAATGTCTATATATTAAATTTCTTTTTAAATTTTCGACAGCCACAACGAGGCATCTCAACACGCATCATCCTGCTATATACGGAATACATTTACATAATACATACATATAATATCCTCCTATATTAATAACGATGGGTGCCAATCGTGGCGCCGTGATACAAAGTGTGACTGTAAAATCGAGTGGTTGTGAATGAAATAAAATATTTATTTACGTTTATATTTTCATTTCTTCGCTCTGGTGTCGGGGCAAAGCGCGGCGTTGAGTTCTGCCACTCAACACGCAATGCCTCCAGAACTCGTCGAAAAGTGGGGAACGGAGTGTCTTAACACTAGGTTTCCTCTGCCTACCCTTCTGTGTGCGGGATACAGCGTGAAGCTGATTTGATTCGATTTAATTTAATTAATAACGATCATAATAGTTACAAAGCATATGAACACTGCACATATTATGCTACAGTGGATTTCACAGCTTCCTATTTAGCAACCGAAGAAGACATCAATAGATCAAGCCATTCAATCATTCAATCAATCAATCAATCCATCAATCCATCAATGATGAAAAAAAGAGAACACAATGATATATCAACACCGTACAGTACTCTCTGCAAGTGCAGACTTGACATATGAAGATAGCGAAAATCAATATCCAATTATACCGAACGCCCTTGTAAGAAAGTGACGGATGATTTTACACAATCAATTTTTTCATGCAAAATAATAGATAGGAAAAGAAAATAAAAGCGTTCTCACAAAATATCACCAGGAAGCGAGGAAATGGTACGTTCCCAAAGAACAAAAATTCGTTGAACCGGATCGAAGGTCAGCTAATCAATCATATAATGTATGTTTGTATGTATTGGTCGATAAAATAGTATATTATTATTTATTGACTTTTCTAAGTACCCGGTTCCTTGTTCCCTGTTCCCGGTTCCCTGTCCTGGCTTTGTTTGGGAAAAAAATGAGTAGCTTTAGGCTTTATGCCTAAAGTTTAACAAAAATAGAAATCATTTTTTTATATGTCTACATATTACATTTCTTTTTAAATTTTCAAATTGTATCTTAAATTTTCATATTCACTTCCTCGCTCTGGTAACGACACGTAATGTCATCTCAACACGTAATGTCCTCAGAATTCGACGGAAAGTGGGAAACGGAAGTGTCTTAATGGGGAAGGGAGTATCTCAACAATAGGTTCCCAGGTTCCCTCTAACAATGGATTGAATAACTTGAATATAAATGTACTTAACGTAAACTCTACCATCATAACATTCATTATGATTTAAAGGTTAAGCTAACAAACTGCCAAACTACGTACGACGAGTGAACATTAAAAATTTACAAAGTAAACGCATGGACGAGCCGAAGTAAGTATAGCTTTTCGGAACCTCCCTTTACTTACCTTGCTGTATCTAATATTAAAATTGTTTCTCCGAAGTGGGCTTCATTTAATAACGTTTTGAATAATTGTGCATCTCGAGTATTTGATCCGGCTTCGAGTTAGGAATTTCATCCAATTAAAAGTTGAATGGTGAAATCTGTTTTATTTATTTCTGAATACTGGCGATACAAGCGTGTATCCGTGAACGTAAAACAACAGGATGCGGGTTTGATTCCCGTTCGAGGAAACGAAAGCTTAAATTATTTCATGTCCGCATAATTCTGGAAGACCGCGACTGGCTTCAATTATAAACTTAAGGTCCAAATAAAACAACTGAAACGCGATATTAACTAATTTTTGGTTTTATTCTTAAGAAAGTATGAAAAAATTAAAAAATCTAAACAAAAATTTATCGAACCTACGACCACCGTCTTAGGACAACATATAAACACTATAATCGATACAAAGTGTATCGAACCAATTAAGTCGCAACTGGCGTCGCAACTTCCACTCGAAGTGTGACTGGAGGGTAAGCGGTACACAAACAAAAGTAACTTTGACCAGATTTCCCTTTGAAAACAGATAAAGAGGACTTAATGGCTATGTAAGAGGCCGTCATGGCACAGTGGGATAGAGTCAGACTAAAAAACGCGATGGTTGTGAGTTCAATTCCAGCTTTTTTCCCGCACTTAGCTCAGTTTACACTAAGATTTGAGGCTTTGTGTGTTGAGTGGCGGATCACAACGCCGCCCTATAACAAATATTTCATTTCCAATAGCATGTAACAGATTACTATAGAATTATTATTATATTTAATTGTTATTATTTAATAAGACAATCCTAAAACAAATTTGAAGCTGTAACTATAGTTTATGGTGGAATACAATATAACAGTGGCTAATGACCACTCAAGTAATTTCTTTGAGGCCGGTCGTGGCGCAGTGGCACGAGGTGTGACTCCAAAACCGACTGGTTGTGGGTTCGATCCCCACTCGAGGAGATGAAATATTTACTTAAATTTATATTTCCATTTCTTCGCTCTGGTGTCGAGGTTAAGCGCGGCGTTGAGTTCTGCCACACAACACGCAATGCCTCCAGAATTCGGCAGAAAGTGGGGAACGGAGTGTCTTAACACTAGGTTCCCTCTGCCTACCCTGCTGTGTGCGGGATACAGCGTGAAGCTAATTTCATTTTATTTTTTTTTAATTTTAAGTAATTTCTTTCTTATATAGATACATCCATACAAAGAAAAGTTTTGCAAAGATATCAATCAATTGATGATGCCAGAGAGTTATTTTCGGTCAAAGACCAATGGTATAAAAGCTTTATAATTGACATAGAAATTTAGTATATTCTTATTAAGAAAATTACTTTTTATTAAGAAAATTAAATGTTTAATCGTATACTGATTAGGAGGCAACAATTTGTGGGTTCGATTTTCATTGTAGGAAATTAAATATTTCATATTTTCTTTTCCTCGGGCTGGTAGCGAGACAAAGAGCGGCGCTAGGTTGGGCGGAAAGTGGGGAACGCAAGTATCTTGACACTAGGTTACCAGGTTCCCTTTACTTACCTTGCTACGTTCGAATTACAAAGTGAACCTAAAAAATTATTATTAATAGTAAAAATGATAACAATAAAAAATAAAGTTGTGAATATTCTATTACAGTACATAGTTTTATACATTTAAAATATCCCCTTCCGGGTCTGTTTAGATAAAGCTCAGCATTCAATTACTGCATTTTCTTAGTTCACTTCAGTTCTTTACTTACGGTCTTCAGGCGTACCAGCTGAGAACAATTTCATTAAAATAAACGGAAAATAAAGAACAAAAGTTTCTTTTTCATTGAATCAATCTCTTTCAAGTAAAGCAGCAGAGACATGGAGAGATTAGTCTCCGCTCAAATACCAATTTGAATATAAATAAATGTGAATAGAACCTATAACCACTGTTGCAGTAGCCCACTATGATACAATGGCCTCAGCGGATTAGGTATCTTAACATAAGCTCTTTAGTTTAACCTGTCAAATACGGAAAAACATACAGATAACAAAGAAAATAGACAAGCGCGAGTCTGGCTCATCCACCGAGGGTTCAAATAAATACAAAATATGGAGATCTCGAGCTTTTAAAATCAGCTTCCAATACCATCTGATATCTTACTTGAACTAGCGGCTGTATTAAATTTTGCTCCCCTTTTAAGATTAATATTTTTTAGGATTTAACCACAAATGTATATTTTCCAGAGATTTTCTTGAACTTGTACTACTACTTGTAGATGCTGGCTGCATTATTCTAGGTCAACCGGATGAATCCTATTAATTTTGGTTACACTTATAGTGTCTAAGTAGAAATACGATTTTTTCAAGAATTCAAGGGACCGTAGACCTAAGTATATGGTTTGAGTTTCATTTCGACATCATTTCGATATCGCCAAGCGGTCCCGAGATAAAGGCTCTTAACAGACAGACAGACGGACTAATGGACGGACAACAAAATTATCTTATAGTTCCTTTTTTCCTTAAGAGGTTCCGGAACCCTAAAAATAATATAATACAAGAAAAATAACAAAAATTTTCATATAAATTTCTATCGCGTAGCTTTTTACTTATCTCAGATGAGAGATATATTGTAGAACAAATCCATGTCGCCGTTTAGATTTCGTAAGAGATGTAAAACGAACTTTTCCTACTATTTTGAACTTGGAAAAGTGAATGTAAGCTATTTTTCGTTGTTTAGGTAACCTATGAGGCCAGTCAGGCCAGGCACAAAGTGTGACTGTAAAACCGACTGGTTGTGGGTTCGATCCCCACTCGAGGAGATGAAATATTTACTTGAATTTATATTTCCGTGCGTTAAGTTCTGCCACTCTACATGCAATGCCTCCAGAATTCGGCAGAAAGAGGGAAACGGAGTGTCTTCACACTAGGTTCCCTCTGCCTACCCTGCAGTGTGCGGGATACAGCGTGAAGCTGTTAATTTTAATGTTAGGTAACCTATAGACCGATACATGAGGCCGTAGGTGTATATTGCACATTCATTAATATTTATTTATAAAAGACATTTGTAAACACGCTATATAAGCGTCCTACATTTATTCGCTACAAATACAATTGTGAAATTATTTTCCGCTATTGTTTTGTAGCGTATAAATAACCAAATTAAATATATAATAAATGAGTTGAATATATGGTCTCATCTCATTAGCATCAATGCGCTGCCCTAGCCTACAAGGCCTTCGTGGCGCAGAGACATAAAAGTGTGTGTCCGCTGTAACGCAACGGTTTTGGGTTCGATCGTGGCAGTAAATTATTATTTCTTCGCTCTGGCACTAATGCAAAAACGCGGCGCCGAGTTCTGCCACTCTACACGCAATGCCTGAAAAACTCTGCGGAAAGTGGGTAGTGGAGTGTCTTAACACTAGGTTCCCTCTGCCTACCATGCTATGTGCGGGATATAGCGTAGAGCTGATTTTTTATTAGGTAACGTTAAGGCTAGTTATTTCTTATATCGAGAGCCAGTCGTAGTGTAGAGGCACCTGGAAACCTAGTATTAAGTTTTCTGTTACACACAGATACTTCCGTTTCCCATTTTCAAACGAATTCTGGAGGAATTTTGTGCTGAACGGCGGAACTCAACACTCCTATTTGCCTTGTTACCAGAGCGAAGAAATAAAAATATTAAACATTTCATTTCCTCGAGTGGGAATCGAACTTACAACTTATCACGTTTACAGTTACACGCTTGTGCCCCTGTTCTACGACTAGTCTCAATTAATATATTTACTACTTAATTATTAAGACTAACACATAATATTTTAAGCCATATCCTTGTAAAGGCATAAACTTTAAGTATAGAAAAACGTATTTGGAGTGATAAACCCATACTTTCACCAATATCTTTTTAAAGTTCAAAAAAATTACTATTACAAAAAAAGTTAATAATAATAGAATTATAATAATAATGACAAAAAATAAATTTCTAATATCTAAATTATTAATATTTTATGGTTTTTACAATAAATTAATTAAATTTTGCTATAATCATTTATAACCCAGTAAACAGTGAATAAATCATATTAACTATCCAATAATGGCCGTCCTACGCATATTTTATTATTTGAGTAAATAGCTATTAGATTACCTTACGGGAATCATTTATTACAAACGCACGGTTATTGCGTCAATTGTGATTATATCAAATTCAATTAAGTTTAATATTAGATGGAGAACTGAGTGTTTTGACACTTATATCTCTATGACATTTCTGCTGTATGCGGGATTTAGCGTGAAGCATCACGCTGTATCCCGCACACAGCAGGGTAGGCAGAGGGAACAAGTGTTAAGCCACTCCGTTCCCCACTTTTGGAAGCATTGCGTGTTGAGTGGCAGAACTCAACGCCGCGCTTAACCTCGACACCACAACGAAGACATGGAAATATAAATTTAAGTAAATATTTCATCTCGCGTGGGGATTGAACCCACAACTAGTCGGTTTTACAGTCACACCTCGTGCCACTGCGCCACGACTGGCCTCATCATAAAGCGTGAAGCTGTTCATTTTTTTTTAGTTTCATGCTGTATTCCGCATACATGGTAGGTAGAGAAAATCTTGGGTTAAGACATTCCATTCTCCACTTTCCGTCCAACTTTCGTTTAGTGTTTTATCTTGTTACCAAAGCGAGGAAATAAAAATAATACGTTCCCCTCTTTATTATCCAATATTAAAACCATAAATAAAATTTTATTATGATTTTTTAAATTATTTATATTATCTTTTCCTATATTTTCTTTATTACAACATAAAGAATAAAAGAACTAAACAATACTACAATGCTCTTTTATACATTATTATAAAAAATAAAGCGAAAAGTTCTCTAATGCGGAGTTTTAAAGGTAAGCCGAAAATGTTTTCTAATTTCCTGTTTATATTTCATAAAAATATCTACATATAAAGGTAAAAAATATTACTAAGTTACATTTTTTAATTAAAATAACGTTGTAAATTTTAATTTTAACGTAACTTTTATAGGAAACGGGATAATAAAAATGTTACAGTGACTTTTACTATAAAGAACTTTTTACTGTTCATTTCACAATCTATATATTATACATATATCTAAGTATTTTTGATTTAAAACTATAAAAAACCTAGTATTAAATATATTAAAATTTCAAATATTTATAATATATATGTATATAAAAATAGCAATAATAATAAAAAAACTCACAAAAAAATCCAAGTTAGCCAAACCCCAACAACTGTGCAACTCACGCAAAAGCAAATCAGTTACATATCACACCGTACACCACGAACACACACATATCTAAAACTCAAAATCTAATACATTTTCATTTAAAAACATACATTTTCATTTATGTTTATATATTAATTTTCGTTGTTGGTTTCGTTCGGTGGGTGGGGTGGGCACAAAACGACCGTATCGTACGGCGTTAGAGCGCGAACTGGCGGAGTCGGCGCCCTAGCGTCTCGTACTGCCCAGGTGTAATCCCCGCCCTGACGAATACCATCTATATGGTCTATATTGTGTTTTGTATATCCTTTTGATGGTTCTTGTGGAATTTGGACCTTATGACCATTTGTCGTAATACCATAGGTTGTTTTGGAGGTATTGGAGGTTGTCGTGGCGCAGGGAACAAGCGTGCAATAGTAAACGCGACGGTTGTGGGTTCGATTCCGGATTCGGAGAAATGAAATATTTTATATTTACACTTCATTGCTCTGATTACGAGGCAAAGCGCGACGCGACGAGGTCTGCCACTTAACAAGTAATAGCTCAAGAATTCGCCGGAAAGTAGGAAACGGAAGTGTTATAACGGCTATCCTGCTATACGCGAGATAGAGCGTAAAGCTAAAAAGAACGTTGCGTTAAACGTTGTACTATAGCATATAAGACGACTCGATGTCTCTATAATTTAGCGAAAAATGGGGAACGAAGAGCTTTAACTCTAGGTTCTCTCTGCGTATCTTGCTGTGTTCGACATACGGCGTGAAGCTACAAAACATCTTTTTTTTTTCCTATTTGAACTAGTGGTTCCTGAGATTAGCACACTCAGCCAAACAAACTGTTGAGCTTCATAGTATAATATAGATGATATACAAAATGATGTATTTTAACAAAATTTATCTTGAAACATACACTCGGGTCAAAGTATTGAATTTTTAAATTCTATCCTGACTCGTCAGTTATGTATACCTCTTTTATATGAACACATATAACCTGAGTGATCGTGAGTGGCCCCAAATAAAGCTGATTAATTGTAATCAGTTTGCTGTCGAAAACCCCTTTGAAAATAAGCTTAAGTACCTACTTCGTGATATACTAGGGATGTGCCTCTCCACGTCACTTTAAAAGTGTGTTTGAGTTGTTAATAAGAAAATTACAAGTCATATTTAATTTAAGTTACAGCTTCACTAGTTTTTTTTTCTTTTTTATCTTCACGCTGTATCCCGCACATAGCCAGGTAGACAGACGAAACCAGGGAATCTAGTCTTAAGATAATCCGTTCCCATTAAGACACTTCCGTTCCCCAGTTTCGAATTCAGGAAGCATTGAGTGTTGAATGGTAGCACTCAAAGCCACGTTTAAAAATAATCAGTATTCATTTACCTAATGTATAACAGAAATCGGAGATGATGAGAAATTCTTTTTACCGTCGCAAAAGTTTGAACATTCATGTGAATATGGGAAAGAATATTATAAATTATAATTATATTATGTGTTTATTTTTGTGACGTCATACTGCCTGTATAATTTTTATTTAGAAAACGTATAAAAATTTTTTGAACATAGCGGGACACGAACCCGCGCCTCCTGGAAACAGACAAGGCGCTCTGACCACTAAGCCATACGATCTCATCAAGCTCTATAACTGTATAATGTGTCTAGTTTAATGTACTTACACTAAACTTGAGATGTCCTTCGCTACTTCCGATACAATGGTTACGTGTTCAAAACTAATTGGAAGTATATTTTTAAATCAAACAAAACAGCTTCACGCAGTATCCTGCACACTGCAGGGTAGGCAGAGGGAACCTAGTGTTAAGACACTCCGTTCCCCACTTTCTGCCGAATTCTGGAGGCATTGCGTGTTGAGTGGCAGAACTCAACGTCTCGACACCAGAGCGAAGATATGGAAATATAAATTTAAGTAAATATTTCATCTCCTCGAGTGGGGATCGAATCCACAACCAGTCGATTTTACAGTCACACTTTGTGCCACTGCGCCACGACTGGCCTATATTTTTATTTATAGAAAAAAAAGGTGACACTGGTCACGCTATATAGAATAGGCGAAAACCTATATACCGCCAAACTTCTTTGGCAGTGGGTTCTGTTTGACGCGTAAAAAAGTTTCACGCACAGCAGGCCAAGAATCCCAACATCTAAACCCAGATACCAATAAGCAAAACTATCTATCAGGCCAATAATTGCGACTAATTAAAACTAACTATGCGCTACGTATGGAGCAAAGACTCAATCCTCAGCACTGAGGGACCAACTGAAGAGACGGAGAGATGGCTGGGTAGGCAGAGGCAATGCACTGTTAAGACGCTACATACCTAACGTGACCAGATGTCCCGTTTTGGACAGGACTGTCCCGTTTTTCGCTTGTTTTTCCCGGTGTCCCGAAACATGTTATCGGAACATAGTAAAGTAGTAGTTGTTTGGTTGAAACATTTTTTCTGTGATTATCGCAGTATGCTAGTTTTCAAAAAGCGGAAGTATTAAACTATTTAGCTAGAGCCCTTTCATCTGTTACCACACTTGAACTAGCGGCTTTAATACCAAATTTTGTCCCCCTTTTAAGGCTATTATATTTAACGATTTCTTACCTGTAGATACTAAAATATCCAAATTTTATAGTTCTAGGTTAATCGGAAATGCCCTATGAATTTTGATTCACTTGATAGTCCATATCTTTTTTTAAGTTAATGTCATTTTTTTAAGAAATCATGGGGCCGAGATCTGAATGTATAGTATAAATTTCAACTCGATATCCCCAAACATTCCTAGGATAAGGGCTCTTAACTCTTGACTAATTGACAACAAAGTGATCTTATAAGGGATCCTTTTTTCCTTAAAAGATACGAAACCCTAAACACGGTGTTTTCCCTTCAGACGTCGATAAAAATTAAAGTTATCCTAAAAAAAACAAAAATATGCCTCTAAAAAAACGAAAGCCACTAAGACGAATTTCATTATCATTGCGTCTTGAGTGGCGGAACTTAACGCCGCGTTACGTCTCCCAAAACGAAATCAAAACAAATAAGTCCTATAACTGGAAGTTGTTTACTCGTTGAATTGATTTATAAAGGAAATCAAGTGATCCTCATCCCGTGTTTACATTTGATATTTCAAACAAAATAAGTGCAGCAACGGTATAAATGCACAACCGGGTCACCTAAAAATATCCCGGGGTGACACATTGCTTTCTTAAAAAATCCTAAAAAGAAAAATATTTATTTAGAAAACCACTAAGCCATACGTTTCAACGAACGTATGGCTTGGTGGTCAGAGCGCCTGGTCGGTTTCCAGGAGGCGCGGGATCGATTCCCGGTACGTTCAATTTTTTATACGTTTTCTAGATAAGTATTTTTCTTTCCTAAGTGTGGAATATAGACTTTAAAAAATGTTAAAAATCAAAATCAAATAAATCAGCTTCACGCTGTATCCCGCACACAGCAGGGTAGGCAGAGGGAACCTAGTGTTAACATTCCTGTTCCCCACTTTCTGCCGAATTCTGGAGGCATTGCGTGTTGAGTGGCAGAGCTCAACGCCGCGCTTAACCTCGACACCAGAGCGAAGAAATGGAAATATAAATTTAAGTAAATATTTCATCTCTTCGAGTGGGGATCGAACCCACAACCAGTCGGTTTTACAGTCACACCTTGTGCCACTGCGCCACGACCGGCCTCAGAAATGTTAAAAATCCTAAAAAGAAATTCGAATATAATTCGAAACTTTTGATTGAAATAAGCTGAACAATCTAATCATCACAGAAATCTTAATCGATCGATGAATATATCTACATATATTTTACTAGATTTTATTTTACATTTATTTTATATCAATGGATAAAGTGAGACTTTTAAAGTATTTAAGCTTATTGTTATATTTTTTTAGGGCCTTGCTCCAAGGTCAAAAAAATTGACCTATTTGATATTCAATTGTTTTGATATAACATCTTGAGAAAACAATAATAAAAACGCTTTAAATAAAATTTAATAATAGTAAAATAAGCATTTTGCAAAGAAATTTCAAATGGTCAATATCTCGAAAACGGTAGAGTAATCCCAGTTTGACTATCGATCTTCCAATCATTCTGTATATCAGTATAAATCGGATAATGTCACATTATTTTTTTTGGCTGTCATGGCGCAGCAGCACAAGGATTTGACTATAACGCGACGGTTGTGGGTTCGATCCTGACTCGAGCGAATTAATTATTGTTTAATAATATTGTCATTCCTTCGCTCTGGCACCAAGGCCCGGCGTTGAGTACTACTACGTACTCAACACGCAATGGGGAATATGGGGAACGGAAGTGTCATAATGGGAACGGAGTGTCTTAACACTAGGTTCCCAGGATTCCTGTGCCTTTTTTGCTACGTGCGTGATATAGCTAGCTAGTGAAGCTCAAGAAACGAACCAAATAAAATAAACTCGATTATAAATGTTTCTTTGGTATGGTAGCGGAGTACCATTATTCTAAAGTTACCAAATTGAATTCTTGCTACATTTTCTCTTTTCGACAATGCATTTTCATTGACAAAGCTTTTATATAAAATTGATTTTTTAGCTCCACGCTGTATCCCTCATATAGCAAGGAGAAATATTTAGAGAAAACCTAGTGTTAAGACACTCCGTTATCCACTCATCGCCATCGCCAATTTTCGAGACATTGCGTTATATATGGCGGAACTCAACTCTTGAGTGAGGTAATGAAAATAATTTATTCCCCGGAATAAGAATCGATCCCACAACCATCACATTTACATACAGAAGAAGATATGTACCTCTTTTTACGTATCTTCCCATCTTCAGCTATATACATACATAATTATAACAAAAAAACTGCAAAAATAAAAAAAAACACTAATGATATATAAACATCCATTCAAGAAAATGTCTTTGACCGTGTTCAGTCGGAGTCCACTTAGCCATGACCCAAAGTCTAATATGAGAACAAGTACTGCGGATGTGAGATGTGAACTTTAGCAAAGTGAGAGATGCATTTTATAGAACTTTAACATTAAAGTTTTTTTTAAAGCTTGTTGGTCTAGTAATAGTAAACTGGAGGCCAGTCAGGCCATTTGTAGCAAAAGGGTACACGCGTGGGACTGTATACGGTGTAGGTTGTGAGCTCGATTCTTACTTAAGGAAATGAAATATTTCATTTTATCATTTCCTCGCTCTATTAACGAGACAAAGTGCGGCGTTATGCCAATGGAAAGTGTCGTAAGTGTCTTAATGGGACCGGAGCGTCTTAACACTAGGTTCCCAGATTTACTCTACTATGTGCGGGATACAGCGTGAAGCTATAAAAGACCTAAATCCTATAGTTAAATCCGCGCAGTCATATATTTCCAACTCCCAGGCTACAACAAAGCAACAACAGTACTCACGTCCTTCTCCTTGGCGTAGTAGAGCGTGCGCCCGCGCAGCTTGAAGTACCTGCGCTGCCATCGCTGGAAGCTCCTCGTCTGCTTCATCAAGTAACCTTCTTTGACCACCGGCTGTAAAAGAATAATATATTTAATATTTTTTTTAGCTTCACGTATGCTACATGTGTATCTCACATGTAGCAGGGTAGGAAGGAAGTTAAGACTTAAGACACTCCGTTCTCTGCTAACTGAGTTAATTTCGAGACATTGCGAGTTGATTGGTGGAACTCAATGAAGCGTTTTGTCTTGTTACCAGAGCAAGAAAAGAAAAATACCTCCAAGTTGTACGGCTTCTTTAAAATATATTACACAAAAAACAGTGGTAGTGTATCTAACTGTGCACCATGTGGTTGTGTATTCGTTCAATAGCTATAGTTATTGAACGGTGTAGACTCCGACATATGTTTTTTTTTTTCACGCTATACAGTATACTCATACGTAGCAGTAGGCGGAAGGAATCTAGGAAAGACTATGTTCCTTCAAAAAATTGACGGAAACTAAAGAACGGAAGTTTCTTAATGAGAGCGGAGTATCTTAGCACCAAGTTCCCATGTTCCCTCTGCCTAAAGGTTACATTTAACTTAACAGAAATTAAATTTACTGTCATGGTGTAAAAAGTCAAACATTTCGCACTATACCACGATGACCTTAATTTTCCTGAAATTTTGTATTTACTTTTAGTTCATTCCTTTTCACTACGTATCATAATTTATTTTTTTTTTGGTATTTTCCGGTGAGGAACTAACCTACATTTGTACTAGGTAATACAGCTTAATGAGAACATAAATAATAACTTAACATCTATGACCCGAATACAGCCAGCCATTAGACGCTTAGAAAGAGAACTGAAAAGCCTGGTTTAGAGATCAGCAAATAATGAAAAAAAAGGATTTAAATTTTGTGAAATGCTATTTTGCCTGAAACTGTGATGTGCCTTTTGTAAATGTTATTAACTAGAGGGCGCGCGCGGCTTCGCCCGCTTATTAGGAGTGAATTCTAAAAAAACCACGAAACACGTGTACAATAAAATATTTTTAACAGTCTGAATTTAAATTTTTATAAAAATCGGTGGCAATTTAAAGATTTTTCCATATAAACTTTCAATCTCTTATTTGAACCCTTAGGGGGTGAATTCTTAAAAACCATGAAATACGTGTTCAATGAAATATTTTTAAGAGTCTGAATGTCAAATTTTATAAAAATCGGTGCAGATTATTTTTTTTTTCCATACAAACTTTCAACCCCTATTTCATCCCTTTAGGGTTAAAATTTTTCAAATTCCCTTCTTAGTGGATGTCCAGAATATGAAAATAAACATCTGCTCAAATTTCACGTTTATACCATCAGCGGTTACGGCTCTGCGTGCGTCTTACCTCAGTCAGTCAGCACAAGTCCTTTTATATATATAGATAATACTAGAGGGCGCGCGCGGCTTCGCCCGCTTATTAGGAGTGAATTCTAAAAAACCACGAAACACGTGTTCAATAAAATATTTTTAACAGTCTGAATTTAAATTATTATAAAAATCGGTGGTAATTTAAAGATTTTTCCATATAAACTTTCAACCCCTTATTTGAACCTTTAAGGGGTGAATTCTTAAAAACCATGAAACATGTGTTCAATGAAATATTTTTAAAAGTCTGAATTTCAAATTTTATAAAAATCGGTACAGATTAAATTTTTTTTCCAAACAAACTTTCAACCCCTATTTCATCCCTTTAGGGTTAAAATTTTTCAAATTCCCTTCTTAGTGGATGTCCAGAATATGAAAATAAACATCTGCCCAAATTTCACGTTTCTACCATCAGCGGTCACGGCTCTGCGTGCGTCTTACCTCAGTCAGTCAGCACAAGTCCTTTTATATATATAGATAAACATGTAATGTTAGGATAATATTAAATAATTTTATCACTTTTAGGGTCCCGTACCTTTTAAGGAAAAAAGGAACCCACCCTTATAAGAAGGATTTGTTGTCCGTCCGACAGATACAGATACATAACAGAAAGATATCTGTCTGTCTGCAAAGAGCCTTTATCTTGCTTGGAAATATCGAGTTGAAATTCAAATCATATTCCTAGATGATAAATAAAAATAACGAATTTATACATTGACTTAAAAAAAAGATATGGCCGTTTATACATATTCGTATAGCAAAAAACGCATATTTCGAAACTATAAAGGGAATCAAAATCAATAGGATACCTCCGGTGAACCTAGAATTATGAAATTTGGTAACTAGCAATTACAGGTAGTACTAGTTTAGAAACAAATCTGAAAACTATACATTTGTAGTTCAATCCTAAAAAATAATAGCCTTCAAAGCAAAAAACACTATAAAGGGAATTAAAATTATTAAGGTACTTCTGGTTAACCTAGAATTATGAAATTTGGCAGTTAACATGTGCAGGTACTATATATTTGTGGTTAAATTCTAAAAATAGTAGCCTTAAAAGGGAGGCAAAATTTAGTATTAAAGCCGCTAGTTCAAGTAAGGTGTCAGATGAAAGGGCTGTGGCTGAACCGAGCCTGAATTTCAGAAAAAACTCGAGTACTCCAATTTTTGTACGGAACCTTCGATGTGCGAGCCTGACTTGCACTTGTCCGGTTTTTTTCTTCTATTTCAATTTATTTTTAGGATTATTTTAACAAAAAAAAAACTTTTGTTATTTAAATAAATAAAGAGTGGCAACATTAATAAGCAGCAGATATGGGGGTAAGAATAAAGGTTTTGATCTAAAAGGGGACGTAAGTCATTGAGTCGAGGAGTGCTCTTGAGCAGAAAAAGCGATTTCAAAGCGAAAGGTTTCAAATAAATAATATTACTGTCGTTAATTTTTCCAATACAGTAATAGATTTTACCACACGAAGTCACAATAGAATTACTTTTTTTTTATCCACATGGAAAGAGATGTGGATTTATATAAAATTGAAATTAAATTACTTACAGTCAATCTGTGCCCAGACTTTGACGGATACGAGCGATATTTTACATTATCTCTTAAAATTTAAAGCACATTACAAGTGTTTATGTTTTATTGAGACTTGTATTGTACTGTTTTGTAATATATGTTTTTTGTATCTCATTATAAGCAAAACTTCATGTTTTTTATGAGAATAAATTCTTTAAACCTGTTAGTGCTCTCATAATATTTTTTATCCATAATATTTTATACCCATATAAACCTTTTAAAATATATCAGAATAAAAGAAAATCAGAATTTTGTAGTCTGTTAAGTTACCCTTATCAAATGGGTGACTTTAACAAACTACAAAATTCAGATTTTCTGAACTTAAAAAAATATGTGCGGAACACAAAGCTTGTATTTTTTCAATGTAATGTAACAATTTCTACTGTATTATGCCTTCTCATAATTAAGCAGTCTGTATAAGGGCGTTTAATGAAATATAGTATAATAAACCTTTTATCAAAATAGGTTTTATGATAGTCGTCTATTATTTATATAGTAGTTGTTTAGGTAGTATTAAAGAGGGGCATGTAATAAACGGATTTATACCTAAAACTAACTGCCACTGCGCTCAGAGAATGTAAGTATACATAGATTCAAATTCTACTTGAAAGATTATCCTTGATGTATTTTGAAAGAATATCCCTCACATATGTAGCAGGGTAAGCAGAGGGTGCCCTGGGAACCTAATGTTAACACCGCCCCATTGAGAATCTTCTGTTGACCACTTTCCGTCGAATTGCCAAGGCTGTGTTGAGTTGTAGAATCCAACTCTGCGCTATGCTTTATTACGGGAATGTGTGAAAATAAAAATGTTATATATAATATTTGATATCCTTAGCGGTAATCGAATTTTTCGCATTTACAGTTGCACGGGGGTGAATTTTATCTAATTAAGTCATAAATCATTTCGGAAGCAAAGAAAAATTAGTGGCGCAGCGGTACAAAGCAGTGTCGCGGGTATTTTTCATTTTCTCGCTCTAGTAACAAGACAAAGCGCGGCGTTGAGTTCCAAATATATCGCAATATATCCGTTGAGAACGGAGTGTCTCAACCCTAATGTATTATTAGTGTTTCCCGCTGCTTTCTCCGCTATATTCATACAAGCTGAAGATTAGACAAGAGCATACTTCTAAGAGATTCGTTGTCAGGAGAAACATTTAATCCTGATACATATATATAATTTACCGTATAGATCTTCGTAAAGTATTACTATATCTATCGAAATTAAGATATTTATATCAGATAGTGAGAAATTACTGAAGTTTCGATAAACTTGTTGACATTTCACTCGATGTACGCCCCGACGGGTGGATTTCATGTAACTTAGATAATTTCAAGAGTATTTGCTAAGTTTCATCGCTGATAACTTTATTGGTTTCTTAGTTATGATCTCGTAGAATATGTTCTATTTTTTTGTAATTTTTGTTTTTTCTTATGTTTTATGAATTAATGTTATTTATAATAATTTACTTATAGCAAAAAAAGCTGTCCTGTTAAGCTTCTGGGAAAAAAAATCCACATTTAAGAGTTGGCAAAGAGAAATTAAGTCCCACCTAGAGCGCTGATTGAAAAGAGAATTTTGAGTCATATTCCCCTGAATGGGAATGAAACACACATCTATCGCGCTGACAGTGAGACGCTGTTTCACTGCGCAAATTTTGCTTCATTTTACTTTATATCCTATATAATGCTTAGTAATTAACTTATTAAAAGTTACATATTGTTCTTATGTGTACTTAAAGTTACATACTCATTTTTTAGTCCTCCGGTTTGAAATCGAACCCATAACCGTCGCGACGTTCACTTTCAGATGCTGTCCAACTGCGCCGTTTGGTGTATAATCTAACATTAAATTTCCACGTAGACTAGTGCATGTCATACTGTCACGTCCAGTACATGTTGCAGTGAACGTGACAGTTGTAGATTAAAATTCTCTTTGGGGGGCTTTTTCATTTTAATACAGGCAGTTATTTAGTCCATTTAATGCAAAGAAATAGAAAACAGGAGCCGCTATTGCACTGTGGCACAGTGTGTGACTATAAACGCGACGGTCTTGGGCTCAACAATACGCTGGTAGCAATATATAGCGCAGTGTTGAACTCCGCCACTCAACATGTAATGTCTCAAAACTTGGACGGAAGTGGGGATCGATATACACTAGATTACCTGCTACCTATTCTGCTCTAAGAGAGAAATACCGTGAAGCTGTTCGCAAGCTTCACTTTACAGAATAAAAAAATAATTTAGATACAAAAATAATTTAATCTTCCAAATTCCGTCCCTCACACTAACAAATAAATTAATTAAACTTTTTTATAAAAGTTTTTTACATTAAAAACTATATTTTTATTTAAAAACTTTCATTACTCGTCTATTGATCTTTACAAAATTATCCATATTGTCGGAGGTCGTTGTGGCTCAGGGGCACCAAGAGCGTTAGTTCGATTCCCACTCGGTTGAATGTATTATTTAATATTTCCATTTCCTCGCTTCAGTAACAAATTAAAGCGCGATATTGAGTTCAGCCACTCAACACTTAATGTCTTGAGAATTTGTCGAAAAGTGGAGAACTTTAATGGTAACAAAAGTGTTAGTGTTCTGAAAGTGTTAGTTATTAGAAACACTAGATTCCCAGGTTCCCTCTTGCTGCGTGCAAGATATCGTGTGAAATTAAAAAAAAGTTATATTTTTTCTAAAATCAATGTAGATTAGGAAATATTGGTATAAAATACAATATAATGTGCACAGGTATTGACACGCGATGACTAACAACAATAGGCCATTATATGCGATAGTAAGTTCAGTTAACTGTGAAAAGTTCATTATGCCTAAATTTCTAAAATCTAATAAAATTAGGTCAGTCGTGGCGCAGGGACACAAACGTGCGACCGTTAAAGCGACGGATTGTGGGTTCGATTCTTATTCGAGGAAATGAAATATTTACTTAAATGTATATTTCCCATTCCTCGCTCTAATGTCAAAGCAAAACGCAGCGTTGAGTTCCGCCACTCATCACGCAGTGCCTTCCGAATTCAGCCTACCCTGCTGTGTTCCGGATAGAGCGTGAAGCTGTTTATTAAAAGTATACTTCTATGTAATACATATATTTGTTAATTAATTATATGTATGAGGCTATCGTGGGATTCTAAACGCAATAAACGCAACAAGTTGTGGATTCGATTTCAAATCGAGGAAAAGAAATATTTTCATTTCCCCGTTCTAGTAACGAGTGAGTTTAGTTCCACCACCCATGTCAAAACGCAATACCTCCAAAATTTAGTCAAAAGTGGTTTACAGAAATGTTTTAACACTAGGTTCCAAGGTTCCCTCTGCCTACTCTGCTAGGAGCTACAGTGTGAAGCTAAAAAAATTAGAACACTTTAAAAACATAGATAAAAATGACGACGGGATCATTGTGAAAGTTTTGAAGACATACTTTACAACTCTATTACTCGACTTCAAAATATTTCAATGGATTCGACGTGAAGGAAACTAAGTGTTTTCACTAAGTTAAATTGCAAATTTTCGAGCGCCTCTCTGTAAATTTGATAAGAGAGAGAAATGTATAGTGATAAATTTCTGTTCCTTTATTAAAGCTATATCGAAATGAAAATTGAAAATTTCAATCGAAATTGAAAAATTATAAATTTATAGCTTATTATTACCCAATATTAGTGGTAAATATTTATAATTATAATTTTTTTAGCTTCAAGGCAACGTCACGTCCCTCACATAGCAAGGTAGGCACAGGGAACCTGGAGGCATTGCGTGTTAAGTGGTGAAACTCAACGCGGCGCTATGCCTCGTTCCTCAGTCGTACCAGAGCCAGGAAATGAAAATATTAAGTATAATTTTTTTCCAGAAAGGAAATCGAACCCATAACCTGTCACGTTTACAGTACAGTAAAAGTTTTTTGATATTTTTGTAATTTCGAACTTGAAATAGATAATAGTAGATTGTGGCACTTTTGATTTTTGAGTTGTGCTTATAGATAAAAATTGTCAATTTCCTATAAAATTAACTAACTGGAAACCTAGGAGAGTCCTACAAACATTTTCTTTATTTAAATTTCCCGCTTTGATAGACAAAACACAACGTTCAGACACAATGTCTCGAAACTTGGACGAAAACTGATAATTTTAGGGTTTCTCTGCTTATGCGGGAAAAATGGTGAAGCTGCTAATGTATTTGAATCCTTTTTTTTAATAATTTTTAAAGTGTTATTCCACACTTAGAAAAGAAAAATACTTTTAAATTTTTCTAAATAAGTATGTATTTGAATCCGTTTTTTAGATCCATATCCCGTTTCATTCATATTTTACATATAAATTCTGTGTAAAATTAGAAATGAAACGGGATATGATGTAAATAAGCAAAAATTTAAATTTATAATTCCGCAGAAAGGTTAATTGGTTACTTGTCATGTACAGAGAGAAATATGGTTGCTCTCTAACATTTATTTAGAAATAACTTAAGCACAAAAAATATATATATGTATATACCAATTAAAGATTTACTTTGATGTTGTAATCCTATTAGCATTTATAACTGAGTTATATTTTAAATAACGACCCCGAGGTCTTTCCTGGAGAAAAATGTTATTTCTATTTTATTATAATAATACAAAAGTAAAATGGTCGGTTGCCTTTTTAATGAATCATCCCATCCCGTCTATAATTATTTTGACATGATGTATATGAGAATGACTAACTGGAACCATTTCTTTGTAATGAAATATTATGTTTATAAAAATATCAATACCTATATAATAAAAAAAAATATTTTAGTTTCTTAACAAAGAAAAAAAAGGTCAAGTCTATCTCACCCACTATGATCCTATAAGGGTTCCATTTTTTTCTTTTTAGGTACGAAACCCCAAATGAATATCTAAAATTACTTCCCACGCATTTCTAGAATTTGCAGTTTCACGTTTTTCCCGCATAACAGAATAAACGAAGGTTCCTAGTAGTCAACTTCTTCATCCTGTGTTTGTGGTGAAATTCAACATCACGCTTTTCGCCAAATTTTCACTTAAGTAAACAAATATTATTCTGTTTTTTAGGGTTCCGTACCTTATAAAGAAAAAAGGAACCCTTATAAGATCACTTTGTTGTCCGTCCGTCTGTCTGTCTATCTGTCCGTCTGTCAAGAGCTTTATCTCGGGAACGCTTGCAGATATCGAGTTGAAATTCAAACCATATACCTAGATCTATAGATCCATGACTTCCTAAAAAACGTATTTCTACATTTACTTAAAACAAAAGATATGGCCGTTTAAATACCAAAAAATGCGTATTTCGACACTATAAAGGAAATCAAAATTAATAGGGTACTTTCGGTTGGTCTAAGACTGTAGAATTATGAAATTTCGCAGCTAGCATCTACAGGTAGTGCTAGCTTAAAAAAAAAATGAAAACCATACATTTGTGGTTAAATTCTAAAAAATAATAGCCTTAAAGGGAGAACAAAATTTGGTATTAAAGCCGCTAGTTCAAGTAAGGCTCTTTCTAAACAAAGCCGAATTTCAGTAAAAACTTGATACCTCAAATTTTTGTACGGAACCGTCGCTAGGCGAACCCGACTTGCGCTTGTCCGGTTTTTTTATTTAAATACACGCTTGTGCATTAAGAGTTTTCAATCGAGTATAATATAAAGATACAGCCCCAATGCGCCATGATGGTGTAAACTTGGATAAATTTCCTACAAAATTTAATATAAGAATTTAAATTAAAGCTCTATTGGATAGCCTAACAAGCCAGCTGAGCCATACATTCACATCCTACCTGTCGGAGAATTTCTATACGATTGTAAGATTTTTCGTTGACATTTTCTTTAGAAAAAAATATATGAAAATTTACATATTTTTTCAGGTTCATACGGTATGACGCACACAATAGGGTAGGCAGAGGGAACATAGTGTTAAGACACTCCGCTGCCCATTTTCCGCCAAAATTTGAAGGCATTGCGAGTTAAGTGGTGAAACTCAACGCCGCGTTTGGCCTCTACACCAGCGAATAAAAATATTTCATTTCCTCGACTGGAAATCGAACCCATAACACACACAGACACGCACTTTGTGCACCTATACCTATACCTCAATAAATAATAGGCAAAATCTCAATGAAACTTATAAGATAGAGCAAAATGATATATTAGGACCGGAAATGTAAATCTTAAAAAGATCTAAGTAAAAGTCCGTAGCGGTAAAAATATACGACTGTACTAGTGGACTTTTGCAGTCTTTAATTTTTCAAATTGCTTCTATTTTTAAAAGGGATAAACTTCTTCTAAAAATGGCTGATGCTGTTTCGTAACGTTTGCACGTAAAAATAAAATATAATAAATTTTTGATATTCGTGAGTTTTTTTTGTATGTTAACTAAACTCTAAAACCTGGTAAATTGTGTAAAATTAATTAGTAAATAAAGCATTTTTAAAAACCTGACAAATCGAAAACTTTGCCGTAGTCCATGGTCACGGGTAGACTGAGGTGACATCCGTCAATCAATTGAAATTATTATGATATCAAACTACCACCAACAATTTCTTATTTCCCTGACGTATTCTCCTCGAGTTTTGCAGACTAAACTAACGTATCTCTGGTCTACTAGGACCCACGGTGGATCCAAAGTGGTAGAAAATTAAAAGTAATAATAATTATGTCACTGACAGAACCCAAAATCGTTGCGTGTACTGTACAATCACTGATAACGCTCAAACGACACACAAACAAACATAAACTACAAAGTAAACACTTAAAAAGTAATACAAACTCAATAAATGACATACTCATTCCAATGTCTTACATAAAGTTGACTATTTCTATGTATACAGAGCTAACATACTAAATTAAATGATGGCAAAATATCTTGGTTTAAAGCCAATGCAAAATGATAATAATAATCCAACGGTCGTTGATCCGTACGTAGTGAATTAAGACCGATATGAAACACACTTTAAAAGCGAAAATGGTAGGTAAATGTGTGATAGTTTTGGATACAAATCTCTTATTAATTTTCTTTTTCTTAGCTTCGAGCTGTGTCCCGTATGTAACATTTGAGGAGAAGAAACCTAGTGTCAAGATACTCCGTTCCCCAATTTCTGGCAATTTTTTTAGATAATGCGTGTTAAGTGGCGGAACTCAACGATGCGCTTTGTCTTTTGACAAAATCGAAGAAATTAAGATAATTAAATCACCTGAGCGAGAATCCAAATTCACAACTGTTACAACGCCTTATACATATTTATGGCAAAGCAAATCCGGCAGTAAGTTCACCCATTCACTCAACACGTAATGCCTCCAGAATTCGACAGAAAAATTGAAAAGAAAGTGTCTAAACACTCAGTTCCCTCTGCCTACCGTGCTGTGTGCAGGACATACGGAATAAAATTTCTCAAACACAGCGTGAAGTTGACAAAAAAGTTTTTTCTTTTTAATTTCTCACTAAAACTGGCAAATCATACCTATCTAGAAATTAATAATTCTAATATATTATTATTAGATAATGGAAAGTGGGCACAATTTACCCGAATCTCCCCTACTTTGTTTCCACAGACATACAATATCTGCATCTGGCGTATTTAATCGAGCGGGCCGTATCCAATTATACCCGCGCCTTGACTCGAAGGAACTTACTCATATAACATGCTGTAATAGATTCTATTATTGTTTTGCATGATATAACAACTTATAAATATGTTATTATTATTTTTGTATTCTATATTAGATGTTGAGAGGAATTCGTAGCGGTTTCGTAGCGTATACTGTAATTGTGGGATGTGGGCTCGATTCCAAGTCGGGGGATTGAACTAGTTTGGAACATAAACGTTGAACGTTTAGGTTGTCGCGTCGGTTGGCGCGACGGTTCTGGGTTTGATTCCACTTAGGGGAATGAATATGGGGGATATATTTAATATTTGCATTTCTTCTCTCTGGTAAAGAGGCAAAATGTGGTGAATAGAGGGCTTTTACACTTAGTTTCCAGGTCTCCTGTGTGGATCCTGTTATGAGCGGAATACAGCGTGAAATATACAAAGAAAATAATTTATTCTTTCGCGTGGGGATCGGATTCACGGCCATCACGTTGTGCCTACATACTAATATACTATATAGTAACTTAATATACTTTCTATACTCAAAATTTTAAATTATTCCTAAGGTTACCCTCGAATAAATTACCTTTCAAATAAAAAAATAAATCAAAGTCAGTTCTCCATTTTGGGACTTACGATGGCACAGACAAACATACGTATACACATATACACAGATACGTCAAACTTATAAAACTCCTCGCCCCTGTTTTCATTAAATTAAAATTAAAATAAATCAGCATCACGTTGTATCCCGCACACAGCAGGATAGGCAGAGGGAACCTAGTGTAAAGACACTCCGTTACCTACTTTCCGCCAAGTTCTGGAGGCATTGCGTATTAGTGGTGCGAGGCCAGTCTTGGCGCATGGGCACAAAGTGTGACTGTAAATTCGACTGGTTGTGGGTTCGATCCCCACTCGAGGAAATAAAATATTATATAATATTAAAGTTTATAATATAAATATAATAAAAAAATTATAATAAAAAAAATATATAATATTAAAGTTTAAAAATGTCAAAAACCTCTAATTAAACAATACAAATATAAGCTACCCACATATCAAATACATAATATACCTACATAAAAAAATCAAAGTTCAAAGTGGCAAAATTCAAGTTGAGTTCTGCCACTCAATACGCAATGCCTCCAGAATTCGGCAGAAAGTGGGGAACGGAGTGTCTTAACTCTAGGTTCCCTCTGCCTACCCTGCTGTGTGCGGGATATAGCGTGAAGCTAATTTATTTTTTATTATTTATAAAAAAATCAGTTTCACGCTGTATCCCGCACACATCAGGGTAGGCAGGTGGAACCTAGTGTTAAGACACTCTGTTCCCCACTTTCTGCCGAATTCTGGAGGCATTGCGTGTTGAGTGACAGAACTCAACGCCGCGCTTAACCTCGACACCAGAGCGAAGAAATGGAAATATAAATTTAAGTAAATATTTCATCTCCTCGAGTGGGGATCGAACCCACAACCAGTCGGTTTTGCAGTCACACCTCGTGCCGCTGCGCCACGACTGGCCTAACACCTACCTACATATAATATATTAAAGTATATCCCGGTCAATACCCCCAAAAAACATTAGAGTGGGTACAACACTTCACAGCCAGGGATCGTGTTTCCGTAATTGCTAAACGTCCGGGACGCGCCACTTGCTCGTGACATGTGAGGAACGGTGGCTTTTAACTGTAGAAGATTTATAATATATATATATATATATATATATATATATATATATATATATATATATATATATATATATATATATATATATATATATATATATATATTTGCTTTACGCCGTATCATGTACTTGTACATAGTAGAGTAGGTAGAGCGAACCTGGAAACCTAGTACTAAGACACTGTGTTCCCATTAAGATACTTACGTATTTTATCCCATAAAGAATATATACGTTTCCTACTTTCCGCCGATTTCTTAACGCATTGCATGTTGAGTGGCGGAACACAACACCGCGCTTTGCCTCGTTACCAGATCGAGGAAACGAAAATATTCAATATTTCATTTCCTCGAGTGGGAATCGAACCGACAACCTGTCGCGTTTACAGTTGCACGCTTGTTCCCCTGTCAATTAATAATAATATTTACTAAAATACAGTTACAAATCTGGGGGCACGGCAGTGCCCCCGCCAAGTCGAGCAAAAAAAAGCGGCACGGCCGTACCATACTTTATCGAAGCAATTCAGGCGATTTTCGACCCCTCTATAATTTCGTTGTGGATAAAACAAGAAACCTGAATTTTCAGTAACTAATCAGGCATTATATAAACACAGTATATTTAAAATTTCAGTCAATTTGAACCAGTAGTTTAAGAATGACAACTTGTTAAAGTTTCTAAATTTTGTCACTCACTGACTGACTCACCGATCATCAAAAGTCCAAGGCACTTCTAGCAGACATAAAAGCTTCAAATTTAGAATACAAATAGAGTTTAGTGTCTTAATCATGGGAAAACTTAAATATTTTGTAATTTCGGTCCAGTTTTCCAAATACACCAACTGCATGAATAACTTTGTAATCCCATATAAATGTATAGGATTACAAGGTTACATATGCAGTTAATGAATCATTACTGTATAATACAAAATAATAGGTACCAAAAAGTAGGACTACAAAAAGAAGTGAGATGCCATCAAAAACATCCTGTAAAAAAATCCAAGTCTCGCAGCTCAGTCTTTCTACCGTAAAAAGTTGTGAAATCCATGTAATACCAAGTCGGTTAATCTATTTAGTCTCTACTTAAAGGACCTTCTGTCTTAAGTTATTACAGTAGTTATTATCATGCCAATATTAAAAATATTTTACGTTTTAAACAAATAGATCGACTTGGACATCGCATGATTTGATTACTAGTATGTATCACACTACACAGCACGACGGGCCAGCAACCGAATTCCTCACCAGAGTCCTTCCGAATATGATGTCTATTATGTCTTTCAATAGGTTGTGTTTTCATGCGATGTCCAAGTCGATCTATTTGTTTAAAACGTAAAATATTTTTAATATTGGCATGATAATAACTACTGTAATAACTTAAGACAGAAGGTCCTTTAAGTAGAGACTAAATAGATTAACCGACTTGGTATTACATGGATTTCACAACTTTTTACGGTAGAAAGACTGAGCTGCGAGACTTGGATTTTTTTACAGGATGTTTTTGATGGCATATACCTTTTGTAGCGAGATCAGATATCTAACATTAATAATGTAAAGCTCAAGAGTTTATACTGGTACATAAAGAGCGGCGTTAGACTCCGCCACTTAACATCAAATGTTTCGGAAATTCGGAGGCGTGCACGAGACCGTCTGACGTAATACTAGGTTCTTTTTACCTACCCTACTATATTCAGGACACAGCGTATAGCAAAAAAAAATAAGTAAAATAGAAAAAAAAGAGTGACTCATAACGAAATCCACTTCACCATATTTCACAAAAGAATGCCAAATATTAATCGATCAAAACTTCAATATAACACTACTACAATATGAATAAGAAAACGTTAAGATATTTATAATCCACCCTTGTCACTCCCTACAGCCCTACAGCCGACCTACCCCTACACCTTACAGCCCTACAGCCGAGCCTACAGTCTATAGTACAGCTGCCAATCCCTCATCCTCTCACCGACAGACAAGTGAAGTAGGTCTATACTCTATACTGAATGAACCGAGATGATTGAATGCGAGATTAGAAATAGCGATACGTATTATCTGGACTATTTTAGGGAGCATCATGGCTCAGTGGGGCGGTGTTATTGTAAGCGGTGTGATTGTAGGTTCGATATCCGCTTAGAATAATATTTCTAATAATTATTTTTTCTGTTTTCCCGCTCTCAAGTAAGCGCGGCTTTATGTTCCGCTACTGAAAGTCAAAGTCAAAGAATTATATTTAAAGTAAGATGTTACATGTAATTTTTTTAACATTACATATGTATGAGTACCTAGAGTTAAGACACTTCTTTCCCATTAAGACACTTTCGTTCTACAACAGGTTTAGTCAGGTATATACTTCTGCCTTAGAACCAACGCAAGAAACTTAACGGGACTTTTTTTTTTCGAGATAATATAAAGGAGATTCACAATTGTTTATTATTAGTAATTACTCATCAATACATAAAGCGTCTAAAAATTGGGCGAAAGTGGCTGCAAAATTATATATCACTATTGATGCCTGGTAGTACTAGTGCCTACAGATTTTTTAGTCCTTTTGTCGGAAAAATTAAACACTAAAAAAATGTTGAAATACGGACGATATCAAATTCAACACTCAAATCCTCGAGAAATCGGCGGTAAGTCGGGAACGGAACTGTTTCAATAGTAACGAGGCGGATTAGCACTAGGTTCCCAGGTTCCCTCTATCTGACCTGCTATGAAAAGGACGGCATCCAAGAAGCGCGGCTTCTTCCATTACGTTCTAATTTTCTGAAATATTTTAGTGAGGGATAGTTCTTTAAATTAAAAAAAAAATACTATAATATACCTTCCACATTTAAACAATACTACTTTCTTATCAATTTTCATCAACGTAGAGGGTACATGTTTACGGAACTCAACACTGCACTTTGTCACCACTTCACCGAGAAAGCTAACTGTATTTTTAACGCCACGACGCGACCGGCGCCACAAAATAATTTTTAAATGCATAAGATTTACATTGTCGTATAAAACAGCGTATTCTCATATGCTTAAAAATACATTCGCCATACGCCTGAGAATGGCGATAATTGTAGGTTTAAATCCCATAGAGCTACTTTTATTAAAATAAAAAATTCGTCGACGCAGCGTTATATTCCGCCACTCAATATGCAATGTCTCAAATTCTGACGAAAAGTGAAAAACAAAGTGTCTTAACACTAGGCTCTTTTTGCTTTCCCGGGCTATAGAGTTCATACTTTGCTGAAGAATAAGATAATTTCATCTCCTAAGTCTAGGTTAGATAAAGAGCGACGTTGAGTTCCACCACCCTGTCAATAGTGTCTAAATAGTGGGTTCGATTCCCTTCTAGGAATGGGAATGAGGTGCTTGTGGAAAGGGGCGTTTAACACTAGGTCCCCTTTACCTGCTATATTGCGAGATACAGCTTGAAGTAATCACCAGATACTCTCCACCACTCTCCAGCAATTTTAAGGAAATAATATAAAAACAATAATATGTATTTTTAAACATTTTTAAAGTGTTATTCCACACTTAATAAGAAAATACTTATTTAGAAAACGTATAAAAATGAACGCATGGCTTAGTGGTCAGAGCGCCTGGTGGGTTTCCAGGAGGCGCGGGTTCGAGTCCCGCTGCGTTCAAATTTTTATACGTTTTCTAAATAATAATATGTATCTTAAATTTTCTGAACAGTTAATGTACTAAAACCTCTGTCTCAAACACAGACGAGAAGTTC
The DNA here is from genome assembly GCA_021202915.1 of Heliconius himera. NCBI lineage: Eukaryota > Metazoa > Arthropoda > Insecta > Lepidoptera > Nymphalidae > Heliconius > Heliconius himera. Next base: position 556,680 of record JAJHJA010000185.1, on the reverse strand, counting down.
AAAGGAAATAACACAATTGATTGTTCGCTACGCGAGGGTTGAGGTTTCCCAATAAATAATCAAAGTTAAAATAATATTACCAGGCCAGTCGTGGCGCAGCGGCACGAGGTGTGACTGTAAAACCGACTGGTTTTTGGTTCGATCCCCACTCGAGGAGATGAAATATTTACTTAAATTTATCTCCATTTCTTCGCTCTGGTGTCGAGGCTAAGCGCGGCGTTGAGTTCTGCCACCTAACACGCAATGCCTTCAGAATTCGGCAGAAAGTGGGGAACGGAGTATCTTAACACTAGGTTCCCTCTGCCTACCCTGCTGTGTGCGGAATACAGCGTGAAGCTGATTTATTTACTTTTTTAAATAATATTCTTGGAATTATCACAGAAATTCGTCTTTGTACAACTCACTCGCATTTAGCTGTAGATCCTCCCAATTTTTTGCTGATATTTTTCTAAGTTACATGCTTCGTTTCTCAAAGGCGTGTTCGTTTCAATATAAATAATTGAGTTGTTAGGGCGCCACAGATTTTGGTCATCTGTGTCGTTTTAGTTCTTGTCTGGTTGTTAAAGTCTTGGTTTCTTTGTTTTTATTTAATGAGAAGTGATCATTTATATTTTGAATGTTCTGCGCTCCTTAATGTCAATATTCAGGTTTTGTGGTGGTTGATCATGATTACTTTGGTGCGTTATTTTTATCGTTTGGGTTCACTTTGAACATTTCATCAATAAATACGAAACTGCATAAGTAGCCATAAGTGGCCTTCATGGCGCAGTGGCACAGCGTGTGATTGTAAACCCAACAAGTTGTGGATGGGTAACAAATCAAAGCGCGGAATTGAGTTCTATCACTCAACACGCAATGCCTCCAAAATTCGGTCGAAAGTGGGGAATGGAAGTGTCTAAATGTAATAAGAGTGTCTTAACACTAACACTAGTTACCCAGGTTCCCTCTGCCTGCCCCGCTGTGTAGAAAAACAGAATAGGGAAAAGTAAAGTGAAAAGGTTCTTACTAGGCAAGCGTGCACAACCGTAGACCGAATCAAATATGATCAGGCTTGATGCGATCAAACGCAAACTTATATCAATTTAAAATATATATACATATATATGTATGAAATACAGCGTGAAGCTAAACAAATGTTGATATAGCATGAAAAATTTAATAAAATTCTAAATTGTATGGAAATTTATATATAGATATTCAGGACTGGCATGGCTTAATTTAATTTTCATGAAGAGGAATGTATGAAATTTGAAAATATGTCTTACAAGCGAAACGTTCGCTGTGGCTGCCAAATTTCAACTTGGCGCCTGAAATGATGGCTGTTGCAGTTTTGTAACAAAATATTCATGAATAATTCGAAGATAAAATACTTTCTCAAATAATAATCTTAAGTACTGATTTTTTAAGCTTCAAGCTGAATTCCACACATATGTACCTAGTATGATAGGCAGAAGGAATCTAGGAACACTAGTTACTCCAATCCCATAAAGACACTTCCGTTCCTCACTTTCTGCCGAATATTGCGTTATATTGCGAGTTGAGTTACAGAACTCAACACCGCGCTTCCAGAACGACAAAACCTTACATATTTTACTCCTCCAAGTTGGAATCGAACCCACAACCTGTCACGTTTACAATCTCGCGCTTGATCCCTACGCCACGACTGGCCTCAAAACTATTATAATATTAATAGGCCTAAACTACAACAACTTCATTACCACACACAAACAGCTATACACCAACGTTAACAATGTTTACAAATACCCTTGTTTTCCCTGAATCTCGTCAGCCCACGTGGTGCACGGATATCCGGCTGTCAATCTTACACGTATTCACCGTGCCAAGCTGATGTAGGGCTGCTCTGGAGTAATTACAGTACAGGAATAACAGAGTTTTGTTGTGGGTACTTATGTCATTATACAGAGAAATATATATATAGACTTATTGGAGGCTTTGTATAAGAGGTAGAGGCTAGCTGTGGCGCAGTCGCACAAAGTGTGACTGTAAATACGACAGGATGTGAGTTCGATTTTCATTTGAGAAATTGAAATATTTAATATTTTACCCTGCTCTGTGCGGGATACGGAGTGAAACTAAAAAAAGTATTTCCCTTTTCCCTAGCTTTTACTTTTTTCTTTGGTAGCCAACCTTCACCAATATTGTGTACATATCAAACCTAAAAATAAATTATATGGATAGATCTGTAAAATCGAGAGAAGGCTTGAGAATTTTCTTACTAAATTGCATATTACCTACTTCTTTACTGTTTTACTACATGATAAAATAATTCATATAAAGTTTTAAGGGGAACTTAAAGTTAAGACAGCCTGTCTTAACTTTCCATCGAATTCTGGAGGCTTTGCGTGTTCAGTGGTGGAACTCAACACCGCGATTCGCCTCGTTGCCAGAGCGAAGAAATGAAAATAATAATTAAATTTCCCTGAATGTATGGATTTCCCTGATCGAAGCCACAACCTGCCACGTTTACATTCGTAACCTAGTGGCCATATATCAACCAACCGACGCAGTGTCGGTTCAGTGCAACCAACTTAACAACCATAAAATCGAGAATAAAAACTTATTTACAACTTTTCAATGGTTTTCGCTACAAAAGACGTTGACTGATGGCTGAACAAATACTGTGAGCGTTTTCTTAATAGATATTTAATGTGTGCAGCCATATTAATTATTCAAATGGCTCCACTTAGCCTGAGTGAGCCACCGCCGCTACACCCCCCACCAACCCCCCACCAATTAGTATAAAATGACAATATTGTCACAATTACTTATAAAAGTTGACAAACTTAAGTTTTGCGGACATGGACTAATTTTGTACGAAATGAACTACAAAAATGTAAGTTTGTATTGATTTTTTTCTATTTAATAATTTTAAAAAATCATTTTTCGGATTTTATCCTTTATTTTTGTTGTAAGTTCGTACTTTGTGCCAAATTTTTTAGCTGCAGCTCCACGGGAAGTACCCAATAGGTTTTGATTGCGGCAAATTTCATATAAAAATCTAATGCAAAATGCCTCATTTTTTCTTAGCTTCAAGGGACCATAAGACCACGGGACGTCCGCTTCCCGTACTAATAGACCTGATATTAAGATCAGCCACGCTATCTCGGGATAAATAGTCTTGATAACTTAGCTTCACGCTATATCCCTAGCGAGGTATTCAGAGAGAACGGAGCGCCAAACGCTACGGTCTCTACATACCTCTTTCACCTCGTCCACTGTCATCAACCTCCTCCATTCCTCATTTCTGATTCCGGGGGGTCTCTCTGTGTGTTCTCATGCTTTAACTGTCTTGATAGACGGACAATGTAATGATCATATAGGGGTTTCGTTTTTAACATTTTGAGGTCCGAAACCCTAAAAACATAATTTCTTCACGCTACTCACGCATACGCACAGGCGCACCGATTACCTCTTCCAATTTTCGAAACAACGCGTATTGAGTGACGGTAATAAATATCACCGTTTGTCTTAGGCAAAAAAAGAAAACAATTCTCTCCAGCGAGTGGGAATCGAACCCACAAACTTAGGTTATAAACCAAGACTGGAACAAAGCACCACGACCGACCAATATTACTTACCCATACTTCTATACATACCACAACCACAACTCTTTCCACCAAAATACCACATTCTATACATACATTTTAGTTGAAAGTAAACACATGAGAGGTCCCTGGTGTCTAGTTACAGCAATTAGGTAAAACGTTTCGCTTGCCGTGATTTAATACACCGACTGGGGGCGGTGACCGTGATATTAGGCTTGGGCTGCCGTACATATACTCGTATAAAATAGTAGACTAGCGAGTAGCGACCTGATTGCGGCTTCGCCCGCTTGAACTACACTATTGTTTACTTTCTAATCTAAATTAATTTCAATTCTAATTATAAAAAAAACTGTAGCAATTTTGTCGAACTAAACTTTAATTTGTAATATAGCTTAAATATGAACTGATTCAAATAAAATAAACAATAGATGTTAAAGGAAGATTGCTAAAGTAAATTTAAATCAGTGGAGCCGTTTTTGAGAAGCGTACACAATTGCACAGGTTAACAGATCAGTTCATCAAACAGAGTTCTATTACAGCTTATTATCATTCGGCGGAAAGTGGGGAACAGAGTATCTTCACACTAGGTTCCCTCTGCCTACCCTGCTGCGTGCGGGATAAAGCGTGAAGTTAATGAGTTCTATTACATTCATAAATGCCCCCAACAACAGATTTTCCATATACCTTCCATGAACAGACATCGATCAGTTACAATTTTATCTATATACAGGGTGGAAGTGTCAGCACCACATTAAATGAAACCACAGTTTTAACTACTCTATAAAAGCTTAATATAATTAAGAAAAAAATAAATTCCCAAAAATGAAAAAGTTTTTTTTTCAAACAAAATAAATAATAAAATTGTCATTTTAAAACAAAACGCCATTTGTAAGGATGACGCACGCACACATAAACCTATCAAAGGAACACCGCCGCACACGCCTCATTTCGAAATCGAGTCGTATGTATTGGCGATAAAGTTCCAAGTTGTTTAACCTTTAGTAGTATTTTTGTAGTAGTAAGTGTTTATGTTATTGGGATCTATACGTAATCGCGTCACACGAAATACAGGTATGGATAAAAATCGTGAAATGAAAAAAAAATCGTACTTCCAAACTGTTGAGGCATCTTGATTAATTTCTTTAGGTATAGGTTTCAAATATTTTACCCTATATGCTGTTTCCGTAAATGGAGCGCTGCCTCTTCCACCCTGTATATAAAAGGACTTGTGCTGACTGACTGAGGTAAGACGCACGCAGAGCCGTAACCGCTGATGGTAGAAGTGTGAAATTTGGGCAGATGTTTATTTTCATATTCTGGACATCCACTAAGAAGGGAATTTGAAAAATTTTAACCCTAAAGGGATGAAATAGAGGTTGAAAGTTTGTATGGAAAAAAAATTTAATCTGCACCGATTTTTATAAAATTTGAAATTCAGACTCTTAAAAATATTTCATTGAACACGTGTTTCATGGTTTTTAAGAATTCACTCCCTAAGGGTTCAAATAAGGGGTTGAAAGTTTATATGGATAAGTCTTTAAATTGCACCGATTTTTATAAAAATTTAAATTCAGACTGTTAAAAATATTTTATTGAACACATGTTTCGTGTTTTTTTTTGGATTCCCACTAATAAGCGGGCGAAGCCGCGCGCGCCCTCTAGTTATATGTATAGATTTTCAGTTTTGAGCTTTCACATTGTGTATATATGAGATTAAGCGTCTCTGGTATATATATTATATAAAAACACAAATGCTTTCGTGATTTCGCGGGCGACGCCGCGAGCGGATCTTTAGTATTAGAATAATTTTGTGTGTAGATTAGATCTTTTTAAACATTTTTTAAAGTGTTATTCCACACTTAGAAAACGTATAAAAATTATACCTTTTCTAAATAAGTATTAGATTTGGTCTTTCTTAAAAGGTCCCCGTTACTTACCGTCCCCGCAAAGGTTTCGAGAAATCCTTTCTTAGTGATCTCTTTAACTCTCACAACAATGTATTAGTATGTAGGTGTTTAAATTTTAGCTACAGTGTACTGTATACGTGACGTTGCGTCGATCTCCACTCGAGGAAATGAAATATTTATTTAAATTTATATTTTCAATTTTTCAAAAAAATTCAAAAAATATATATATTAACAATATATGGAAGCCATGGCGTAGGAACACAAGCGTGTAACTGTAAACGTGACAGTTGCAGCTTCGACTCCCACTCGGGGATATGATGTATTTAATCTTTTTATTTTCTGTTTGTAGTGACGAGGCAAATAGTGTTAAAATCCGGCATTAAAAATTTAATGCCTCTAGAACTCGATAGATTCGAGATTTGATAGAATATACAAGACGTTACCCGCAGCTGTGCGTAGATCTTAAGACTTAAAATTGAAAATCCCGTTTCTCACCATTTCCTCAGGAATTTCAAGAAATCCTCTGTCAATGCTTCGCTACACATTGTAATGTATTTGAAATACTTCAACATTGTAAGCTCAGCTGGACTATAAAATCACTCAGATTATCTTTATTTACATATACTTTGTCGAAAAATATTAACAATTTAAATGGAAAATATACTTACCTACTTAGCTTCACGCTGTTCACCGTCTCATCAACGCATCTAAGGCTCCGTTAATCCTGTTACCGGCAGCAATACGCCTTTCCACATTCATCTCGTATCATCCATCATTACTGAACATACTTCCCAAATATACCACTTCATTCACTTGATCTAATATCTTGCCATTTACACTAATCTTGCATTTCGCCATTTCTTCATCTCTTTCAAATACCAGAACCTTTCAGAGTGGTGACTAATGCCTGCAATTCCATTCTGACGATGCATCGACTCGACATCGAACAGACAATTCCCACTCAAGTTTCACTCTCATATCACTTTGTTTCACTTCTTGGAGACAACTATCCATATACAAATTGAACAATCAAACTGGAAATGGAAAATATAGAAGTTACTTTTTCTTATATTATATCAATAATTTCCTCTTGCAGTGTACATACAGAAGAAACGTAAAGCCAAATCGGCTTTAATCATATCCTATTAGATAAGATAAAAAAAGACAAGAAAAAGACTTTCAAACTATGCCTAAATACGCCACAAAAATGTCTTAAATAGTTTTAAAAAATATAAAGACCTTGGCCTTATAAACTTTTCAAATTGTTACAATTAAAGTGTAAAAAAAAATTTAAAAATAAGAGAAATTCTAAATGTCGCAGTGAAAAACGCTCACTTGAAAGGAAAATGAGGGGAGCTATAATTATAAATTTACTGACGCGACTCACTTACTAGTACTATGGCTACAGTACAAACTTAGGGTTGACATCGATCAATTTAAAATGATTTAAACCAAAATTAAAAAAAAACTGTTTGGGCACGTCGAGAGAAATGGTGACGAAAGAATAATCGTTTATAAAGGACAAAGGTCATATAAAACCGTGAGGACCTCCCGGAAAGCATGTATGGAGAGGTGAGTGATAGACTGCGAGACATACGAGATATGCAGAGATAATAGCGTTCGATGCTCCGTTCTCTCTGGCAACCTCGCTAGAAGAAAAAGGAGAGCGTAAAGTTTAAAAGAATAATACATTTATATATATAAAACCGGATATCTGACCCTATGCGATGATTGTGTGTTACGATTATATAACTTTATGGAGTATCTAATACGGTTATATAACTATATATATATTTTTTTTAATCTGCTATCGTCTGGGCATGAACCGGCTGTAGATTTTTTCTTTTAACATATATTCAAATAAAAGCTTATTGGGGAAATGTGGAGCCCACAAAATGTATACTTTTTTACCTATTGCAAATTAACTCACGAGGATGACACTTTGGAGTGGCGTTGTATGTGGCAACTAAGAAAAATAAATGCGTCAAAAAATAAATAAAAAAGCAAAACATAATAAATAACAGCAATATTAAATATCAGTAGTAACGCGGTGGAACAGCGCAACGTCTTACGGCGTAGTTCCTTTTCTCAGTCAAGGAAACGTAATACTTTCATAACCTACTCACAATAGACAAAGCTCAGCGTTATATTGCGTAGAATGGAATGTTTTGGCATTACATTTTGCTTATCTGCGTATATGCTGGTAAAAATGTGAAATAAAAAAAAATAAAAAAAAAATATATAAACAAAACTAAAAGTCAATGGATAACCCTATCTCGGAGTTTTTACGTAAGCTCCGAGTATCATCGCGCCGATTTTAAAATCTCGGATATTTCAGTACAAAAGTTTTCCGACTTTGCGGTAGCGTAAAATTTCCAAGTCTAGGTCAGTGGATCCACTGTTGAGAGTTGAATACAAAGAAATATAAGATACATTCAATACACAATGGCTTCCAATTATTTTTTTGATCTTAAATAGTCTTTCAAAGAGCGGCGTTGAGTTCCGTCATTCACCAGGATGTCTGAAAAAATGACACATAGACACGCTTAACATTAAGTTCCCTCATTCTAACCTGTACTGCGAGAAAAATCGTAAATCCAGAAAAAAAATACATATAGTATAAACATTACATCAAATGAAGATCGAATCACTAACTATCGCGTAAGTTCAGATTTCTATTACTGCGCCACTAGAGTATCAATTTTATTTTTTGCTTCACGCTATTTCTCGCACATAGTAGAGTAGGTAAAGGGAACCTGGGAACCTAATGTTAAGACACTGTCCGTTCCTATTAACACATTTCCACATTCCGCCATAATTTCGAGGCATTGCGTGTTGAGTGGCGGCTCTCAACGCCTCATTACCCATACATACATTACACACATACCAAATACAAAAATATTAAATAAATTATTTCCGCAAACGGGAATCGAAACCAACAACTGTCGCGCTTAGTATCAAAAAATAAAAAATATTTTATTATCTTTTATAGATAGGTGCATTGAACAAAATGCAATTAAATATTAAATTCTTACAATTAAAAGAAAAACATCCAATAGACTTATATCGGTTGCAAGTTAATCCCTGGAACTAGGATATAACACAATCAGTACAGAGATACAGAATCAGGTCATCTTATCCACTTTAGAAGCTCGTTAGCAGCAATATTATTTTTAATACTTTCACTTGAGTGAGTAAAGTATCTAAGTAGTTGTCATTTATTTCGAATCTTGTAGGTTTTATATTTATTTCTAGCCTTCTTTTTTCTGTGTATATATTGATTTTATTTTATAAGTACTGTCTTATACTTGAAGGTCTGGCCTCGTGGAAATAGTAAAGACTTGAATTTGACTCAAATGAAACTGTCTAGTTTATAAACCACTCTCAACTTTGAGATTAATCTTAAAAAAAAAATAAAAATTAAATTAGCTTCACGCTGTATCCCGCACACAGCAGGGTAGGCAGGGGGAACCTAGTGTTAAGACACTCCGTTCCCCACAAAGTGGAGATTAATCTTGAGATGTAATATTGATTCATAAACTTAAAATCGCTCTTAAGATCGATGTCAGAGTTAAGAGATGTTTATAAATACGGACCTAAGTGCTCGAGATCACTCAAAAATCCAATCAAATCAGCTTCACTCTGTATCCAGCACTCATCAGTATAGTTAGAGGCAACCTAGTGTTGAAACATTGCGTTTCCCACTTTCCGCTGAATTTTTCGAAGCATTGCGTGTTGAGTGGCGGAACTCAACGCCGGGCTTGTACTTTGATGCCAGAGCGTACAGCATGAAGCTAAAAAAAACATCAAAAATATAAAATATGGCAAGCAATAGAGTATTTACGATCTCTCAGCAATACAAACTTCGTAGTATATAGGTACCTATATATATGTATGTATGTTGTATGTACAGGAGCAGCTTGTACGCACGCCGATGCAATCCATTACGATACATGAACTATGCTTGAAAATACACTCACTACACGCTGTACTGGAGTAAAGCGTGTCATCCGCTTAATTTACTCTGCTATATGCTATTTATAGCGAGTAAGTATTAATAAAGAAAACGCAGTTTCACGCTTAATTTACCGCATTGCAGGGTACACAGAGGGCATCTGGTGTTAAGACACTCCGTTTACCACTTTCCGTTCGATTTTCGAGACATCGCTAGTATGTAAATGGCGCCGTGGGTACGTAAATGGCTCAATGCCGCGCTTCGTGTTGTTACCCGAAGGAGGCAATGGAAACTAATTAATTATCCCGATTGGAAATTGTGGTTCCCTCTGCTTACCCTGCTATATTCGTGATGGCAGAAAAATATCTATAGACCTTTTTCCCTAATATCTATATTAATAGTGCTAATAGCGTACGATAGTACTGGTATGTGGATTGCTAACCTTATGCACACATCCACAACGAATCAGTTTAACTCGGGAGATTAAAAGTACATTTAATTTTTTCTTTTGCGTAATAACTACTTTAAAATTTTAATATTGTTAGAAATCGTAAATATTTTTTGATCGCCTACATCTTCCCTCTTTTACAAGAGTTCGCTAACAATATAACATACTAACGAAAATATAGATGAGGCTGTCATGGCGATGATGCATAAGCACGCTACAGTAAATGCAACGATTGTGAGTTCGTTTTCCGTTCGGGGAAATGAGAACCTAGTAGAGGTAGGTAGAGGGAACCTGGAAACCTAGTCCTATTAAGTTCTCCACTTTCCTTCGAATTCTCGAGGCAGTGTGTGTCGAGTGGCGGAACTCATCGTCGTGCTTTGGTTTATTTTAAACAGAAAATAATATATCTATATACATATATATTTACAAAAAACATAAATAAAGATCAATGTTTATATCAAACTACTTTAAGTATTAAATTATGTATTTACATTTATAGGATTATTAAGTAATTGCTTTTATCGCTAATGGCCGCCGTTCTACACAAAGTGCAGAAACCGCAGGGTATTTCAAGCAAATAATATATTATAAAGGCACTATTTATTTTAATTATGCGTAATATTGTTATTATTTATATAAAAGTAAACTATAAATGTATACAAATTCATATATCAATTATATATATTTTTTTAGCGCTATAAATTAATCAATATATATATTCTTTAAGTTTCTGTACGTCAAAAAAATAGCTTTCTTCTTTATTGTCCGTCTGTGTTTTATTTTTTTTTCATTGTCATTTGTATTTTTTTTTATTATATTTCCCATTGAGTCGTTGATCTATCATGACATTGATACGGAATCCTTAACGAAAGAATTCGATTCGCACTTGACTTTTTTTTGACCCTGCAATTATAATTGTCGTAAAGAAGAAAAATTTCGCGCCTAAAAGCGTAAACTACTATACTTGCACTTTACATTATTTAAGCAAAAAATTAATTAAAAAAATATATTCATTTAAAATTAATGCATATCTTCATGAAAAGGTAGATCTAATTAATTTATTTAATTTAAAACTTAAAAGATTTCGACATTATATTCTATTACAGAATAGACATTCACATCCAACGGGCTATAAGTATTTTTCATGAATAGCGCGGGAAATGAGGAAGCCGTTTTTTTTTTTTCATTAAAAGTATAACAAAAGGCAGTCGTCATAATAAGGTCATATGTTACGGGGCTATAATGACATATTATGGCTTTCATTTTTTAAAATGCTTTGAAATGAATGCGATTTCTGAGGTGTGAATAAATAATTAAATTTTTGATTTAATATTTTTATTTTATTGATGTTTTTTATTTTATTTTTATTTTTTTATGTATTATGTATGTAGGTTTAAAATATAAATATATTTATGTCTGCACTCGAAATCCATATTGTTTGTCTGATATATTATAAATGTATGTACAAGGTTGTAACAATAGAAACCTTTGTGTCGCTTTTCGAGTTCAAGGCGGAATAAAAAAAACCTAAGACATTTTGAAATATACGTTCGAGCTCAAACGAAATATATCCAAAAATAAAATGAAACCGATGTATTTTAACATGAAATCTTATTTATTTTCGATTCTAAATAGGTCAGCGCATTATTTGTGGCCAAACAAACTGTATCGTTAAAAAATTGATCACCGCTCGCGCCCGGGCACATGGCTCCCTGCCCCGCGCGCAGCTGGCACGCCCATACATATTATACGCTAAGTAGAATAGAGCTGGTGTACTCACGAGTCTGCCAACACATTTGCTGGTGGATATCCTCCGCAGAAGAGCTTTCCTCTCGGTCTCATTGTCGCTGTCGGTGCTGTCCTCGTAGGCCTTCCTGTCAAGAGTCGCGCTCCCTGCGGCCACTGACATGGCGCCGCGGGCGCTCCCGAACACAACAAACACATGAAACACGGCTACATCATACAGTATTCACTAATTATCGCATTCACGTTGTATAATTGTTTGCTACCTCGCTGACATTTCGGCCGAGCGCCATGACCACTGTGACAATCTGGGAGGAAAACAAAACAAGATTACGCCTCGTGGCGCCATCTTGCGTCAGTGGGGCGAACTTTGGGGAAAACTGTGGAAATTCTATGCGGGTTGTGGTGCGGGGAAATGTTGTAAGATGGCGCGTAGTAAGCTGAAAGCGTATAGAGACGTATCTATTAATACTGCAATGCTCTCCCACCCCATCCCTAAGCTTAAAATTTTATTACTTTTTAGGTACGGTGTAATGACCGTTCTCCATTTTTCGCCGATTGCTGGAGGCATTGCATGTTTAGTGGCGGAACACTATACTTTTTAACAACTCTATACTTTGTACATTAAGATATTTTTGTGGTGTAACTCAACGCCGCACTTTGCCTCGTTACCAGAGCCATGAAATGAAAATATTTAATATTTCGTTTCCTCGAGTGGGAATCAAACCAGCAACCTGTCGCGTTTACTTTGCATTGCATTGTGTAATAGGTTAGTTACTATAGAATTATGATTACTTTAATTTAATTAAGATACTTTCGTTATAATAGACTAATTTAAGTATTAATTTAATATTTTATGTCTATAATTATTTCCATAGTAAATAAAATTTTTTTTTATATAATAACAACTAAAAAATATTCATAATTCTATAGTAATCTATTACACGCTTGTGCCCCTGTACCACAACTGCCACAATAAATTTACATACATATTAATAAAAAAATCAGCTTCACGCTGTATCCCGCACACAGCAGGATAGGCAGGGGGAACCTAGTAGAGTTCTAAGACACTCCGTTCCTTACTTTCAGCTGAATTCTAGAAGCATTGCGTATTGACTCGCGAAACTCAACGCCATGCTTTGCCCCGACACCACTGGTTGTGGGTTCAATCCACATTCGAGGAAATGAACCGACATTTCATTTCCTCGAATGTGGATTGAACCCACAACCAGTTGCGTTTATAGTCACACTTTGTGCCCCTGCGCCATGACTGGACTCATACATATTATTGACATTTAAATGGATCGGGACTCGAACCCGCCTGTCTTGTTCACCGTCCGTGCACTCGTCTCTAATAAGAGATTACTTCTTATCAAGCTTCGTCGAAAAATGCGACTCCCGCTATGTTTAAATTTTGATACGTTTTTTTTTATGCTTTCCGTATATCCTCTGAATATAAAAGTGAGAGTGGCGTGGTAGAGGGAACCTTAAGACATTCTAATTTTAGAGACATTACATTTTGAGTGATGAAACTCGTCGTCATGCTTAGTGTTATTATTAGAGAGAGGAAATGAAAATAGTTCATTCTCTAAAGTAAGAATCGTACTCAATACCGTCGCGTGACGTCAAAGGTTATGCTACTGTGCCACGAAGGTGCCTATTTATTTTCTTTTCTACATTTGTGCAAATAATACTTAAAAAACATGTATCTACAAATATTTAATTTATATTTTTAGATTAAATTTTATAACTATAAAAAGAGGTTGAGTATGTAGTACCTGTAATACAATCTTCTTTAGAAATTTGAAAATTTTAAGAATAAAACAACATTCCATCAAGAAATTCGAAATAATGGGCTGAGGTTGGATTTTTATTCATTTATTCTAAATCTCGCATACGATGAGCACATTGTGAATTTAGATTTTTTGTATTTTTTTTATTAGTCTTAGGTTAATGTTAAGCGACAATTTCCAACGGTCTTTTTGATATCTTTTTTGGAGAAATTTACAAGTATTTTTAACATCTGGTTCAATATTGTAAATTGACAATATGAGGGAAATCATAAATCTTCAGGTTGGATCGTGTGGGAATCAGATTGGAGGAAAGGTGAGTCTTGAATATATCAAGGACAATATTTTTTGCTGTTTTTCACATAAAAAGATATGTGGATAGTACGTAACGCACCGTCAAAGCTGATCGGACAACGCAAAACATTTTTAATATTAAACATTTACTCTAGTAATCGCGTACATTACATTATTTTAATTCTCGTATGTCGATAAATTCCACATGAACATTCTGAAGAAATGTACTTTCATATAAAATAAGTAATGTAGCCATATTTTTTCTAGTTTTGGGAGGTTATATCGGATGAGCATGGCATCGACCCAAGTGGATGCTACCACGGCGATTCCGACTTGCAACTTGAACGCATCAACGTGTATTACAATGAGGCTAGCGGTGGCAAATACGTACCGAGGGCTGTTTTGGTAGATCTGAAACCAGCTACTATGGACGCTGTACGTTCTGGTCCCTTTGGATGCCTCTACCGTCCCGATAATTTTGTCTACGGCCAAGGAGGTGGAGCCAATAATTGGGCGCGGGGGCATTATACTGAAGGTGTTGAAATCTTAGATTCCGCTCTAGATGTGATAAGGCGAGAAGCTGAAAGTTGTGACTGTATGCAAGGCTTTCAAGTCAGTCACTCGCTAGGTGGTGGCACCGGTTCGGGATTGGGCACGCTCTTAATCAATCGAATCCGAGAAGAATATCCCGATCGTATCGTACTATCTTTCTCCATATTCCCGAGCGCACGTGTATCAGATTGCGTTGTAGAGCCTTACAACACCACACTGTCAGTAAATCAACTAGTAGAAAATACAGATCACACATTTAGTTTGGATAACGAAGCTTTATACGATATATGCTTTAGGACGCTTAAACTCACTACTCCCACTTACGGCGACTTAAATCATCTGGTTTGCGCTACTATGTCAGGTATAACTACGTGCTTACGATTTCCTGGACAACTGAATGCTGATTTGCGTAAGCTAGCCGTAAATATGGTACCATTTCCTCGTCTGCACTTCTATACGCCAGGCTTTGCTCCTCTTACGTCAAGAGGTTCTCAGCAGTATAGAGCTCTCACGGTACCAGAATTGACCCTACAAATGTTTGACGCAAAAAATATGATGGTAGCGTGTGATCCGCGATTTGGCAGATATCTTACAGTAGCTACAATCTTCAGAGGTCGTATGTCTATGAAGGAAGTTGATGAACAAATATTGAATATTCAGAACAAGAATAGCACATATTTTGTAGAGTGGATTCCTAATAATTGTAAGATTGCGGTATGTGACATACCACCACGAGGGTTAAAAATGGCGTCTACATTTATCGGAAATACTACAGCTATACAAATTGTATTCAAACGAGTCGCAGCACAATTCATTGCCATGTTTAGGCGGAAAGCTTTTCTGCACTGGTACACGGGTGAGGGTATGGATGAGCTGGAGTTCACTGAAGCAGAAAGTAATATGAATGATCTGATATCGGAATACCAGCAGTACCAAGATGCCACTGCGGATGACGAAGGAGAATTCGACGAAGAAGCAGAGGGCGAAGAAGGGTTAGAAGAGTAAAATAGCAATGTTCACTTTTATTTATTGAAGTACAATAAAACAAGAAATAGATACCCTAAATAAATTATTTTATTTCTCTACATTTCTGTTTAAAATGTTTTAAATGTATAAAGAGTAAGAGCTGTCATACGTTAATTAGACTTTATCAAAATTTTGATATTTTTTTAGTATTAGTAGTCAAAGAACAATTCTACATAGTTTCCTATGGGCTACTTAATCCAGCCAAAGTTGATTGAACCAATTCTATGAAATACAGAGACAAACTAACTACTTTCCAAATCGGCAAAGTAGCACCTAATGTGTATGGTATTGGTAACGTCTAATAAATATATAAATATAACATAAAAATTTGATTTGGACTAAGTTATAAAAATACAGGCTCTTTTAAATATTTATTGTACAAATAGTTTAAAACTTAGCGTAAAAACTGTTACAAATTTTCCAATTCTTCATCAAATTCGCCTTCATCATCCGCCGTAGCATCTTGACATTGTTGGTATTCTGACACCAGATCATTTAAGTTGCTTTCGGCTTCTGTAAATTCCATTTCATCCATGCCTTCATCTGTGTACCAATGTAAAAATGCTTTCCGCCTAAACATAGCTGCGAATTGCTCTGATATTCTTTTAAATAGCTCTTGAATTGCTGTAGTATTTACTATTATAGTTGCTGACATTTTTAACCCTCGAGGTGGTATATCACAGACGGCTGTCTTTACATTATTCGGAATCCATTCTACAAAATAACTGCTATTTTTATTCTGTATATTGAGCATATTTTCATCTATTTCTTTCATTGACATTCGACCTCGAAATACTGCGGCAGCTGTCAGATATCGACCGTGTCTTGGATCACATGCGGCTAACATGTTCTTCGCATCGAACATTTGTCTGGCAAGCTCTGGCACTGACAGAGATCGATACTGTGGACTGCCTCGAGTCGTGAGCGGCGCAAATCCCGGGATAAAGAAATGTAATCGTGGAAAAGGGACCATATTAACCGCAAGTTTGCGTAAATCTGCATTTAACTGCCCTGGGAACCTGAGACAAGTTGTGACACCTGACATTGTTGCTGATACTAAATGGTTTAAATCTCCATAAGTAGGTGTGAGCTTAAGCGTTCGAAAACATATGTCATATAAAGCTTCATTATCTATGCAAAAGGTTTCATCAGTATTTTCTACTAATTGATGAACCGATAGAGTTGCATTGTATGGTTCTACAACAGTATCAGATACTTTAGGACTTGGCACTACTGAAAACGTGTTCATAATACGATCGGGGTACTCCTCTCTTATTTTTGATATCAACAATGTTCCCATTCCTGATCCAGTACCACCTCCTAAAGAATGCGTGAGTTGAAATCCTTGCAAACAATCACAGTCTTCTGCTTCCTTCCTGACTACATCAATTACAGCATCTACTATTTCAGCTCCTTCTGTGTAATGTCCTTTAGCCCAATTGTTACCAGCTCCTGATTGTCCAAAAATAAAATTATCTGGCCGAAAAAGTTGACCTATAGGTCCAGATCGTACCGAATCCATAGTAGCAGGCTCAAGGTCCACAAGAACTGCACGTGGCACGTACTTGCCAATAGTAGCTTCATTGTAGTAAACGTTTATGCGCTCAAGTTGAAGAATTGAATCTCCATGGTAAGCACCCGAAGGATCAATTCCGTGTTCTTCTGATATTACTTCCCAAAACTGCAAATAAAATTATAACTTAAAACTATTTAAGTCATTATCCTATACATCTAGATTGTAACGGGAAGTGTAATAATGTACAGTTTTCAAAATAAAATTAAAAATATGCTTTTCTACACTTAGTGACGGCAGTGTCATAGAATGTGTTCGGAGCTATAAATTGTATGACTCTAAGCTCGAATGTTATACTAGTAGCGTCTGAAGAGTTCCATTATTCAGATTCTGCCACCATCGTCACACTAGTTCGTTGATGCCATAATATTATTTTATTACCTAAATTACATACAACTGAAATGTTTTAAAAGGATATAATTATTACGTTCTTTAAATCGTTCAAATATAGATTCTTAAGACTTATTACACAGTTTCTTTGTTTAACCTAATAAAAATGTGTTAGAAATATTGACTATTGATGTACCGATTCATTCATACATCCTTTTACACATTAAATAATATCTCTTATTTTTAAGTTATTTTTATATACTACCTTTTCTCCAATTTGATTTCCACATTGTCCAGCCTGAATATGTACTATTTCCCTCATATTATTACATGAATTTTAATCGCCAATAATTAATACTGTTTTACCAAAATTTTGAATCTAAAATATAGATACTTAAATTTGTTAATACATAAAAAAATATCAAATTTATACGTGCATAATTCAAAAAATTTAGTTAAAAAATGAAGTTTTATTAACTTGACGTAATTTTAGTTTTTTTTTAAGTAATATTCGTAATTTAAAGAACTAAAATAAGCAACAATAAACTTTTTGTAGGGATAATCCGACAGGTACTGCGTCTTATTATAAATTTCAAACCAGAGAAAGAATAACCAGATTTTTATATGTATCATGAGATTACCTAGTTATAGATTCTTTGTATGTATTACGAGATCTATTTTTAGACTCAAACTCTCTATATTTCTATATGATATAAGTTTATTATAATTTATAATTAATTAAAAATAAAAATATTTAAATTTAGGCTCAAAGAGTGAAAATATAAAAGCAATGGTTTTGAAAAAAATTATGACACTGAAACCTTTTGTTTCACATGTGGGGGATTGAACATAATTCCAATTTGTTATAATTGATTTTGGAGTCAAGTAGAAAATAAAAGTATTATGAGCGTAAAAAAATTATAAAAATCTTAATTTTATTAACCAACTTCTTTAAAAAGAGAAGATTATCAATTCGACTGTTTTTTTATGTTTGTTATCTTAGAACTTTAGATTGGGTGAATCGATTTTGATGTTTTTTTTTATTTAATCCATTTTAGGCAATGGTATCCATGAAAAAATAACATAAGTCTTAAATTTGCATTAAGATGTGCGCGCAAATGAACAAATAACTCAATATCCAGCCAACCGATTTCGATGATTCTCTTTTTTATTGGAAAGTATCTACTGCTACCCTTGATAGTTTGATTAAAGTTTGGTAAGGTTGTGATTAAGGAATCCGGTTGAAATTGAAGAAGTCGTTTTGATTTGTTAATAATTATAATTATTTTGTACATACAGTACGGTACTGTACTCTATATTAATAGTCTGCATCCTAATATATCTGTCAAAGTCATTTGTCAACTGAAATTAAAAAATATTTTTCAGAAATCATTTTAATTTGAAAAATAATTATAAAATAAAAGAAATAAAGATGTCCGTACGTCTCGGAGGTGCTCTTAAAGAGTTGAGGATTCACTTGTGTCAAAAAAGCAAACAGTCAGCCGGTGTTAGGTAGGTTTGATTACATAAACATTCTTATAACCTACGAATGTAAAAGTGAAATAATAAAACAAAAAGATCATATATATTATGTATATAATAGTAACTTATTTATCATTTATTCTTTTTACCTTATTTTACACTAATAATGTATACGTATTTATTTCACTTTCATATTTTTTCATTAATAATATTTATTACACTATCTGTCATTATATACTATGTTTCGTTTTAGGGAATTTATCCAGAAGAATTATGTAAACATTAAAAAGGAAAACCCTAACTTTCCCATATTGATTCGTGAATGTAGTGGAATTCAACCCAGAGTGTGGGCTAGATATGGTAAGATATATTTATTCTTTCTCATTTTCTCAATGAAGTAAAATTTACTTAAGCAGATAGATAACAAAGACTGAGGACCAGTTGTGGGAGTTACTTATTTTTGTTTCCTTTCTCTGGCAACAACATAAAACACATTCAGTAAAAATGAAGTGTTTTAACATTAAGTTTTGTCGGCCTCTTGATTTGTAAGAAAGATACAGTGGAAGCTCATAAAAAACAAATGTAGCTTATTAATAATTGATGTAATTTCAGAAAGAGGCCGTGAAATGTGTGAATCTTTATGTGACTATTCCAGTGAACAAGTCATGGCTATTATAAAAAAATTAAGCGCTGCGTAAAAAATATTGATTATTTATTTAGAATTTAACTTTAAAATTGTAATTAAAATGTATCTTATCAGTAGACATTAAAATATTGAAAATAGTAAGATATGGAGCCATCCATTAAGTCACACATTGAGATAAAAGGGTTGATGAAGTGTGATATTGTGTAACAAGGGGTGGGAATGTTCTAAATTTCATAATTTTATGTTTCATTTAGAATATTTGAACCTTAATTTGAGGTTGACGTGGGGGCAGTGGCATAACTGTATAGGCAATAGTTGTGTTTCTAATTCCCACATTAAATATTTCATATATTAAGTTCGTTACTCTGATCACTAGGAAAAATAAGTAAAATTCTCGAGGCATTACATGTTAAGTTCCACTACTCAAGCCAAATGCCTTGAAAATTTTATGGAAAGCAGAGAATGGAAGTGTCTTAATGGGAATGGCATATCTTAACACTAGGTTCCCTCTGCTTACCTTGCTGTGTGCAGGACCCAGTGTGTAGCAAAAAAAAAACTTAAATTAAGTTCACAAAAGTAATTTTCAAATGACTGCATTTAATATTTTTTAGTGTAATCGCAAAATATGTGATTTCACACTAAGTGAGATTTCTCACAAACGTGATCAGCTGTGACAAGGATAGGGAAAGGGTTAAAAATTCGTGACATTTGTGTGGTGTAATTTAGAGATGGCCCTTGTTTAAACATAGATTTAGTTTGTGAATATAATGGATTTTTTTATTAGTTGAATTATTTAGTTAGTATTATAACTTTTTTATTATTTTGTTGATATTCTAAGGCCATTGTGATGCAGTTTTTCACAGTAAACAGATGAGTCACTCAGGGCTATTAATTATTTTCATTGCAACACTCTGGCCACATAATGTGGAGAGTTAATTCACAACTCAACAAAACTCATACTTCTCAAAAAAAAATAGAGTATGAAGTGTACACTAGGTTCCTATATACATATATATGTACGTGACCTACCTTCCTTATTTTTCAGATAAAGGTGCCGAACGCAGTGCTCCATTAACCAACCTATCATCCAATGATGTTTTCACCGCCATCAAACAACTTGCAAAATGAATGTTATAATTTAATTTATTATGTACATAGCAATAGACAAATTTGATTTAAATAAAACCACAGGTAAATAAATTATTATTTTTTATTTATTACCCTTATGTTACTACAAAATAACAAATGTATAAAACTTCTACAAAACTACAATGGCTCTAAAAACATTTGTGAAACGGTAAAACAGTTTAAAAATTCTAAAAAAAGTTTTTTTTACTATTTTATTATTTTTGTTCTATTTATATTGTCTACAGATTAAATATTACTTGTATATTTTTATCATCAACAATCTATAATTTATTTTATTTTAACATAAACAGTATATGCAATAAAAAAAAACTATATTTAAACCTGTATAAAAAAAGCTGTAATAAAAAGGCTATTTATATGTATTCTTTTTTAATAACTTGCAATAATAAATATTATCAAATAATACATACAATATTAGAATTATTAAATGATCTCAGTTTTTTATTTTAAAAAATTTTTGCTTTTGGCTAACATTAATAAACATAATTGTATGTAATTAAAATTATTAACATATTTCTTTGCAAATTATAGAAAAATTCAGCTAAATAAAATTTAAGTCATCATATTACTTAAAATCTTATGTATTAAAGTTTATAGCAAACATTTTTTAAACTTTTTCAATGAGGCAACAAATATGATTTACACTTAAATCTCAAACAAAATCTACATATAATTATAATTTATATTTTATCAGTTTGAATAACATTAAAAGAATTTGATAATAATTCAGGAAGCATTTAAGAAAATAATTCTTAAATCAATATATTGATCTTAAAAATGACTAAATATGAAAGTAGTTTTTTGTTTGAAATAATACAAACTTTTTAATATAACTTAATACACATAATTTATTTGTGTTATATTAATTATTATTGAAAATCACAAATACAAAAAATAGTTTTCTCTTTAAATTAAATGAATATTAGAATATTGACTTAAATCAAAATTGTATTTAACATCTAAAATATTTTTTTAATCAAACTTCTAATTTTTAACTAAACAACACAAATTGAAAATCAAATGAATTGGAAATTGTTTGTTAAGATTTGAATACCTAATGGCCATCTACAAATTACGTTCACATTTTATATTTTTATTTTTACGCTCTAGTATCAAGACAAATCACGGCGCTTAGTTCCGCCGCTCAACGCTCAATGTCTCGAAAATTAAGCGATCAATATGCAAAAGTTAAGAAATCCCAACTTCAGAGTAGCCACAACTATTAAACTGGACTGTAAAATTAAAAATTATTAACTTGAAACCACAATTCTGAAAATATGTTTGTATATATTATATATATTATTATATTGTATATATTATATTATATTATATTTTGAAATGTGATTTCAGGATGATCAGGATTCCCTACTTTTTAATGTGTGACATAATTTAAGTATGGCCTACTCCTAATTGTTTAGTTCTGATATCATTTAGTTAGGGAAATAATAAACCTTTTTTTGTTTGTTTTAATTTAAAGAAAGAATTTTCTATAATTCTTAAATGTCTTGTACGTGTGATGATATATTTGCTTTTTTGTCTTTCGTAATAGTTTTTTAAATTATTTCTTGTATTATATTCATATAATTTCTTTAATTAACAATTTTCATGCATGCTTATCAGTTTAAATGCTTCTAATGAATTATTTTTAATATGATTTTATGGCTTTTTATTTAAAATAACAATAACCATTTTTTTTACAGTAAGGTAGTTATGGGGGAACAATCCTTAACTTAATTTTCTCAGAATCTATTAAAAATATATCTATCTATTAGAGATCTATATAAGATCTTTATGAAATTTAAACTAACCATAGCTATCCATAAGTTCACTACATATGTTTCACTGTGACAATAGGCCTAATCTTGAAGGCAAAAAAAAAAACATTCCAAATAAAATGACACCAGACCAAAAAAATCTATCACTAAAATATCAATACACAAGCTAAAAAGCTGGCAACCCAAACAATTCTGGTTGGAACTTAGCTAACGTTGGCAACACTATGGTCGCGTGGGATGTCAGTCGTTTGTCTAAATGGGGGTCAGGCACCATCACCACTTGCATGCCTGCTGATATAGCTGCTGTTACACCATGGGGTGAATCTTCAAATACTAGACACTGTTAAATAAATAAATAAATAAATCAGCTTCACGCTGTATCCCGCACACTGCAGCGTAGGCAGAGGGAACCTAGTGTTAAGACACTCTGTTCCCCACTTTCTGCCTAATTCTGGAGGCATTGCGTGTTGAGTGGCAGAACTCAACGCCGCGCTTGTCCTCGACACCAGAGCGAAGAAATGGAAATATAAATTTAAGTAAATATTTCATCTCCTCGAGTGGGGATCGAACCCACAACCAGTCGATTTTACAGTCACACTTTGTGCCACTGCGCCACGACTGGCCTCTAAATAAACCAAGAATTATATATTTTTTGAGGGAGTCGTAGCACGTGTAAACGCAATTGTGGGGTCGATTTCCACTCAGGGAAATGAAATATTTTTATTATCTCACAATGCCTCAAGAATTCGACGAAAAGTAGTGAATAAAAGTATGCTAATGGGGAACAGAGTGTCTTAACACTAGTGTTCAGCTGAAGAAAAATTATATATTTTTAGTTTCAATCTCTATCCACATGTAATAGAATCAGATAGGCACACTACT
The DNA here is from genome assembly GCA_021202915.1 of Heliconius himera. Classification (NCBI taxonomy): domain Eukaryota; kingdom Metazoa; phylum Arthropoda; class Insecta; order Lepidoptera; family Nymphalidae; genus Heliconius; species Heliconius himera. Next base: position 533,562 of record JAJHJA010000185.1, on the reverse strand, counting down.
CACTGGCTGCAATCAATTTCTGAATCTCTTATGAACTTTATGTACTTTGATAATATAGTAAAGGTCATGTCAGCATTTATCTTGTTACCAGAATAAGGAAATGATAATAATTCATACCCCTGAGTGGGAAACAAACACATAAACCTATGGTTTATAGTAAGAGACTTTGCCTTTTTTAAACAGCTGGGAAATCATAAATTTATGTACTTTAAATTTATTTTGTTTATACAGATTGCATATTCTAGTATGGTCTGCTAAAATAACCTTATTAATTTTATTAAAGTTAAATTTAGTGATATTTTTATAAATAGTATGTGTTGAGTAGAATATGTTGAGTTAATGTATAAAAATACCAAATCAAAAATGTTTATACTTTCAAAAATAATGTCTTAAAAAAGTAGTGATCAATCACTAAATCATACCTTCTCCGGTTCAGGTTTATCTGGAAACCTATTCGCTGCCACCAAAAAAATATCAGGATGTGGTTTCCCAAACTTGACCTCATCATCAGAACTGCCCATGACCATGTGATGGAAGTAGCTGAATAGTTCTTGGTGAGCTTCTACTTTAGTTTTGACTGAACGTTCACTTGATGATGTTGCTAGTGCAAAAGGCACTTTAGTTTTTTTGAGATGACAAATTAGACGTTCTGCTCCTGTAATTTTTTTTATTTTTATGTAATTGTAGCATTTTAGGAAGGCATGAATTATGTAGATGAAACTTAGTAATCAGACAAGAAGACGAAAACTAAACCTAGCATTATATCAATTTCATAATAATATATTAAATGCTGTGACAACACTTAAATTAACCCCTCAAATTTCATTTGGTTTATATTACATCATTTAGACATGTTATGAAGAGAAGAAATTTTATAGCATTCCAAAGATTAACCCTTAATGGACACTCCATTCCCTATTTTCTGTTTGCATTTGAGACATAATGCATTGAGTGGAGGAACTCAACATCACTCTTGTCTTGTCAGAGGAGGTAAATGAAAATAATTAGTTTTTCAAGTTTGTAACAAATCCATAAATATTCAGATGCTGCTACAAGAGCCTCCAGTAAAACAATAACAAACAAAATTAACTGAAAAAAATATTATATTTACCAACCATCTAGTAAAGGAGTTCCAGCCAGCATAGTGTCCCCAAGTACTAACAATTCATCTCTAAACTCAGAGGGTGACACGGGCAGATTTAATTCTTTACATAAAATTTCAGAAAGCCTCTGCTCTGTCCCACCAAGCACTTTCATCATCAATTCATCAGTATACTTATGACCATATTTAGCACAAAGTTGTGTTATCATTTTCTTATATACTTGTTCCGTATCTGGAAAATTATCAATGAATATGTTGTATTAAAGGTTAATGCTCATTTAGAGTAAATAAATTACGGGCGTCGATTGGAATGTAAATAGTAAATGTACAAATCATTCTGTGCTGTTTCGTAATAATATAACCTCGCTTGTTTATTATTATCAGCATTGAAAAAATTTAAAAGGTCGAATAAAAGTCTGTTTTGTTAACTCACCTAAAAGAAGCCCGTCCATGTCGAAGATGCAATGGGTTACTTTCTTCACGTTTCTCGTTGAATAACATTGTTTTCTAATACAATTCGAAACAGCATTCAATAATAAAAACCTCATAGTGACGCCGGTATGTTATATAAAGTTTTATCACAAATAATAAGCAAAATTATAAATTAATTTCAATGCAATTAAAATTTTATAACTTAAACTATTTATAATGTTTCTTATATAATACCTTATTGTTACGTATTGATATGTAATATATTTAAAAAGACTATAAACACCAAAAGCGACTAGCTCTCTAATATAAAAATTGACGTATTTGACATTTTTACATTTCTTTTATGTTTGACTTTGACACATATGTAAAATATTATGTTTTAGTATTATACAGCCATCTCTCTCTAATGTAAGCGAAAACAAATAGTAAATAAGAGATAGATGTATTAGGTAGTGCTACCACTATTGTGAAGCTCGACTTTTATATTTTTACAAAAACAATTATTTTCAATTAAAAATATAAGCTTTTTAATTAAATCTATTAAAAAAATATAATAATTAAATTTTATTTTGCGTTAAAATATATAAGTTATCAAAAATATGAAAAAAGACTGGCAACAATTTACTAAGAGAACTCGTCCTCTCCTAGCGCACCTTACCCGCCGGCTAGCGCAGTGTTTCTGCGACCGTCATGGATCGCAGTTGAATTTCGTAAGCCGTTTATATGGCGTATAAACTGTCCAAAGTTTCAATTAAAAGTAATTTAATTTCATTTTTATTTATAAAACTATAGTTAAGTGGCATCACATTTATTAACATTTAATATACAAAAAAACTTTATCGCGAACATGGCTGTGAACGTGTGTTATTGTGTAAAACTGTCGCCTAACAAAAAATCGATTTTTGGATTGAGTATGAGCCAAATATTTTATTTGGTATTGTTTGCCGGCTTCTTGGCTGTTGCTTCAGCTGCTGACACGGAAGTATCTTGTGCTAATGTGAGAAGTATATTTGAAAAGAAAGGAATGTTGTCGATGGTTGATATACAAGAACAGCCTAATTCAGGTAAGAATCACGCGGTAAATACCTAAGATAGTGATAATGATAAAACCTAATATATCTTTTGTACTACGGCGTTGATACTATATTATGATTTATTAACAGAGGATTTTATAAATTTTGTTTAATATCACAGAATGTTGGTCACGTTCATATTTAAAAAAAAACATGACAAAAATTAAGTCACGGGAAACAATGCGGTGTAAATTCTTAATTTTATGTTACTATCAAGTATTAATATTAGGTTCTTACTGAGCTGTCGTATTTTATCAAACTAATTAACCTACTTTGTAGTAATTGTAAATTAATAGAATTCTTTAAACATTTAAATAATGAATATAATATTTTAAGGCTTCAGGATTTCTCATATATAACATTTTCTTAACATTGTAAAATATGTTCGTAACAAACAAAAGACAGCTAAGGACTAGTAGCTATTGTTAGAACATAAATTCAAAGACCCCCGCCGATAAGGAGGCGCTACATTTTACCTGTTCCAAACAAGTTAAGACAAGAAGTCTTTTAATTCCAAGGCTAACTTTTAATAATCCCGAAAACTTTTAAAGATAATAAAAAAACTTTTAAGAACTTTTTTCTTTTTAAAAGCTAACAAATTATAGAAGTTAGCTACAGTTTATAATTGAGCTTAAGAGGCTTAAGTTACAGATTAAATAGGTGTAAAAAATATATCAAGGAGTTAATTTTATGTTTCTTTTTGATAACATTTAATGCTGTAAATCTTTCTTTCAACCTTCTTTGTAAAACACATTTAAAAAATTGCGAGATTGACTAATAGTATTTTTTTTATTTTTGTAACGAGACAAACCGCGGCGTTGAGTTCCGTCTAAAAATAATAATATGGTACAATCAAAAGTCTAAAAGTATTATTTTAACTGGATCCTTATTAAATGTGCATTCCCTTTTTACCGTACAACCTCCTTCGTCTGTTCTCCATACAACGCGATATTGGCGAAGTGCTCAACTGGCACACTGATCTTTTTGGATACCATGCTAGGCACGGGAACCGTGTGCAGCTTGAAAGAATGAACATACTTGTATTTTAAAAAATCAGCTTAATGCTGTTTTTTGCATAAGGTAAGCAATAGGAAACTAGGGCTAAAACTACCCATTTGCCCACCTACTGCCCAATTTTTGAGACATTTCGTGGTGAGAGATTCTCAACGCCGTTCTTTGTCTATTGCATTATAGAAATAAACATTATTTCAATATGGTAGTGTTGGATTCAGACTCTAGGTAGTGATCTTATTATCGCCGGCTTATTGTATAAACCTGCTAACAACAGCCTATTAAGCAAATTATCATTTATATTCTTTTTACTATACGAAATATAATAAAGGTAAATTTGGTATCTTTTTAAAACTTTCGAATGATATAAAATTGTACATAACAAAAAAAAACCTTTTAAACGGTTTACACTCTATACCGACGATATGATCATTCCCTCGCGTGGAATCGAACTACTATCGTGTTCACAGTCGTTGGCTATCCGACTGCGCTACGACGGTCTTATATATTTTAACTAAAATTTTTCTATATCTACTAATAAACTATATATAATTTATAGCTACTGATGTAATCGATTAAACTGTACATTAAAATTATTAGAAGGCCATTTTCTAATAGTTTTGGTTATAAACAAGACAAGAACGGGCCCAAATAGAAGATGTATGTAGGTGTAGTGGTCGCTGTGGGCGGCGTTGTGAAATGTAATAGTTACGACATGTAAAGTCAAACCGAAGTGTAATGCGAATCGTGTAATATTATTTTTATTATTCATTTACTAGCCTTTAGCTGCGGCTTCGTCCGCGTGGAATGGTACAGAATGGAATGGAAAACTTATACACAACTGTTAGTTCTAGAAACCAGCTTCACACTGTATCCTGCACAGCAGGGTAGGTTTACCTAGTGTTAAGACACTACGTTCCCCACTTTCCGCCGAATTCTGGAGGCTTTGCTTGCTGAATGGCGGAATTCAACGCCTCGCTTTGCCTCGACACCAGAGCGAAGAAATGGAAATATAAATTTAAGTTAATATTTCATCTCCTCGAGTAGGGATCGAACCCACAACCAGTCGGTTTTACAGTCACACTTTGTGCCGCTGCGCCACGACTGGCCTCGTTTATACATTATTTCATATTATTCTAGGAAGATCATAAAACCAAGTAGACATGGCGGTGAACGGGTAAACTCAGCGTAGGCGCACTTGTGGCTTAGTAAAAGCTTACCAGCATATCACACTATTAAAGCTGTACAACCGTGTTTAAATCTGTATAATATTAAATTTGATTATATTAATAATATTGTGCTCACTGACAGACACAACTTTGTAATAATTTTAATTGTAAGTTATAGGTTGTAAACGGAATTGCGTTTGACATTTCTCGTTTTGTCGTTTCAAATAAATCAGCTTCACGCTGTATCCCGCACACAGCAGGGTAGGCAGAGGGAACCATTATTTTAAGACACTCTGTTCCCCACTGCCTGCCGAATTCTGGAGGCATTGCGTGTTGAGTGGCAAAACTCAACGCCGCTCTTTCTCTCGACACCAGAGCGAAGAATTGGAAATATAAATTTTAATAAATATTTCATCTCCTCGAGTGGGGATCGAACCCACAACCAGTCGGTTTTACAGTCACACTTTGTGCCACTGCGCCACGACTGGCCTCGTTTTAGTTAAGATATTTCTTATTTTATTTTACGATTAATGCTTGGGGACCATAAAGTTGGTTTTCAACTATCAATGGTCCATTTGGATACCTAAAAATAAAACTAAAATTAATAGCAGCTTCATCTTTTCCTACATAACATAGTAGGCAGACGAACGGAAACTAATGTTAAGACATTTCATCCCCCATGATCCGTCCAATTTTCGCCCGAGTTTCGCAACTCAGCACCGCGCCTTGTCTACCGATCGGAGAAAAGAAAATAATTCAAACGACCTACATTCCCCCGAATAGGGTTCGAATCCACAAACATAGCGTTCCTAAATACCACCACATCCTTAAACATATACTAAGTAATTGAGTAGTAAATAGTAACGATATATGAAACAATAAGGCTTATTGGATTGAAATAGATATAGGTAGGTCTAGGTGTAGGCGTATCTTGGTACACGGTGGTAGCAATAATGTATTAGTTTACATAAAGGGGGTAGGTTCGTAACTTGTATGACTTCAAAGCTCTTGTCACGTACGAAACACCCTCGAAACAGGGTAGTCTCATTAAATTCGCATCCCCGTAAAGGATTTAACGTGTAATAAAACACGCATTCTACCTGAATGTGTGGGCTGTGATACAAACTTAATTGTTGCTTAACTTCGATATGTATAATTAATGTTTTATAATTTGTTATATGATAACTGATCAGGTTGCCGGTTGGATTCCCACTTGAGGTAAAGAAATGTTTAACATTTTTTATTTCTTTGTTGTGGCGACGAGGCTAAACGTGCCTAAGCGTTCCGCCACGTCTTTAGAATTTGGTGGAAATTAGGAAACGAAGGTGTCTTAATGAGAATGGAGTGTCTTAACACTAAATCCCCTGGTTTCCCCTGCCTACTTCGCTATGTGCGCGATACAGTATGAATCTAAAAACTTTTGACAATAAGATATATTACATACCTAATAATATGCTGACGCATCTCAATTGGGTATTTATATTTTTAGGCAATATTTGTTTTTAATTGATATTCAATTAATCAAAAAATAAATGTGGGTTTTGTATTCAAGAATATAGTGCTTTTAATAGATTAATCCACTTTTTTTGTCATCGTCTTCCACAACCTACTTTAGTCCATTTTTGGATATATGGCTGCCAAAGCAATATAAGGCGTTGAGTTGCAAAAATAATAAAAAGGCTACACTTAAAGTTAAATATGTAAAGTATTATATGAACAAGTTTTTTGCTTATGCAATTTATAAGCAAATACAGCATTTATCCGACGCCGTAAGCAATTAACCGAGACGACATCTTGTCAATATAACCTGTTGAGAATTCTTAACGTAAACTACTGTATTTTTAAACATACTAAACAAAAGCCACTATAATTTTTTTTTTGCTTCACGCTTTATTCCCATCGGGATAGCCAGAGGGAACGGAGCGCTAAACCCTCTATATACCTCTTTGGCCTCGTCCACTGTCACCAACCCGCATATACGTCCCCGTGGGATACTGATACTCTTTACGTGACCTTCCTCCAGTATTATCGATACTATGTTCCCAAAGGTCAATCGAGGTCTTTCACTACCTCTCTTACCGCTCACTCTTGCTTCGTAAATCTTTTTTGCCATATATGGTAATAAGTAAAGTATGAGAGGCACCGGTATGGCGGGTATCGGGCTCGAGTGTTTTGCATAGTTCATTAAGCATGCAATACTCGAACGTCGGTGTATCTAACGGCCAACCGGTGACATGTCGCGTCGCGACGCGCAACTACCGGCGGTTGTGCGCAGTTTGGCAATTTTTTTTTTGCATATATTAGTTGGATTTAAATTAAGATATTATACTATACTATACAAGGGAACTATTGCTGTTTTGATTGCTAACTATTACTGTGTGGAATAGTAAGTAGTAGTAGTAGTAGTAATAGCTTCTGATCTTGAGATGCAGTTTTCTTTACTGTATTATAATTTATGAAAATAGCACAATCAGTCTCAAGATCGATCTGGAAGTTGAAAGCTTAATAAACAGCTCGGGCTCTAGAATGTGTCATGTGTCATACAAAACACTTATTTCTTCTATTTGTCGCTATTAAACAATATTATTGAAAACAAAACTTGTACATATAATATTTAGTATTTACATAAAAAGATTTCATTAGTGAACATTTAATATTCCACATTGGTATTTTTTTAATAAATAATTTCACAAAACACTGGGTGCTTTTAGAGCTTTCGAAGATATGCGGTTTTTTCTAAAACATAAATTTGCATACATTTATATATAAATAGACTGTTTTTAGTTATAATTTGTTACTCAAAAACCACAAAGTCATCACGTGTAGGATATATTTAAAACTCGATTTGCAATCTATTGGCGAAGTCATCGTCCCACCGGAAAAGGATCTTGTGATTCACTACAATTAAAATTCAGGACAGCACTAGTCTCTGCTTTACCCAGCTAATTTCAAATTGTCATATTAACGTAGTTACAGATTTTTACGCGGTAGTTTTGGCTGTGCGTTGACTGCTAGTCAATTATTCAGTAACAGAAGAGTTTTATTTTTATTATATTGATTAAATAATAATCGACAGTCTGTAGCTTCAAAGACATCCCCGCCATTGATTTGTAAATATCCAATATTGGCCTTGTTCTAATGGTGATAATAAAAATATTTAATATCGTCTCGTTTATTTAAAAACTGGAACCCACGTCAAGGTGCGACGTAATAATGCTTTAATCAAACGAGTTTCCATAAGTATAATATATTACATTGGGAGACAGACTTATGCTATAAAATTTGCATATCGAATATCGAGGATATTGATATTCGTTATTCCTAATAACTACTTGTTAAATAAAATTGACACCTTCATAAAGATTTTGGGATTTACCTGTCTGGACATATTTTTTAGCTTCTCGATTCGTTGAATTGTGGAACCCAACTTTGTATGGTAACTAACAACATGGTTTCACAAAATAGGATTACATTACAGCACTCAAAAACGCAAAATTAGGTCACCGTGTTGCTGTAGAATAGCATCTGGAGTGTGAATGCTATGGTTGTTGGTGCAATCCTCGATCTGAGGAATGAATTCTTTTATTTTTGCTATAGTACAAACCATAAATTGTCCCGAAAATTGGGCGGAAAATGCAAAGCGCCGTTCTCAACAATAGGTTCCTTCTATCTGTTATAAACGAATTTATCTAGAATACTTTTTGTCTTACTAGGTTATCTTTATAAAAAAAAAAGAATCCTTGAATTATATAAACAAGAATATGGATAAGAATTTTTCACGGACGTCGCTTGTTATTTTTAATGGGACACCATATTTGGCAGTGAAATGGCTGTCAAGTTTCGAGTGATTGTACCTAAAGTAAGCTTATAAATTACATTTCTTATTAATGTCTTGTCTTGAAAAATATAAGGATGTGCATCGTTATCATCGAGTGAATTTCCTGTTTGGTTATTGTGAGCCAACCTATCCATCACGCCTGTCGCAGGAGTCACATTTCATAGATAAGGATATAGCCGTCTTTGGGAAAGGCAGGAATAAATAAGAATAATCTACTAGAACCCCTGTTAGATCCTGCTCATTTTCAATATTTGAATTTCGTGAGAAATATTGATATAAAAGTTGTTGAAAGAAAAAAATATAATAATACTAGAAAAGACTAAATTAATCACAAATCCGATAACATCAGAATTTTGGGCAATACTTTTAAAGTGATTTACGTATCTAAATACTAGCAATAATTGATCATATAATCATATAATTTTTCATGAAATACCTCTTAAAAGCGCAACTATTTTTGTTTAAATTTTCTCACAACTTGAAAAAAGCTGTTTATTTTATGAATCTCATGTTTTTGTTTCCCTCCAATGCCGCGCGGAACTCTCACTCCGTTATTAAATGGTTTGACATACAAACAGCCCAGTGGGAGGACTGACTGGTTGACAACTGACAAAACGTTCCGCAAACATAACATAACACTGTAAGGTCGACAACCGACCCGCCCATTGATTAGGTTCCACGTTACTAATTTATCACTTACCCTACCGGGAAAGTTATTATGCTGATAATACATTCAGTTGTATATGCGTACAATACTTCCTTGTACTTCCTTGTACTTCCTTGGCAAATTTGAAAGTCTTCCGTTGAATTGGTGAATAGTAAATAGCATTTTTTTATTTTGACTACAGTGTGTTTAGTGAATTTGAATACTGAAATATATGAGAATTAAGTGGAAGGTCGTAAGTAAGTATATATTATTGGGCCAGTGCTTTGGTACTCTATTTTACACTTTCTGCCTAAATATAGCGTGTCAGTTGGCGGAAACTAAACCCGCGCTCCGCCTGTGTTAACCGTGGAAATTATTTTTTTCTTTTCTTTTTTTCTTCCTGGTAGTGATCGAACCTAAAACCAATAATATTCACATCTAATATATTTAATAATTATATGTACGTATATAGAACTTCAAAGCTTTTAGAGGAAATGTTCTCACAAATTTGCGCATACCTGAGTTTGAAATTCCATTATATGAGGCATTATTACGGGTTCACATGAACCCTTTCAATCAAGTTATCTGAATGGGGCTCCATCAGTGACAGGCCTCATCGGGGCTTTTGTGTATTAACCTCTTATTTTGTAATTAGGTCTTTCGGTCGTACCAGACAGACAGACAGGATGTGCCAGACATGGCTGTTTTTTTAGTTTGTTTTATATATAATAATTTAAGATGGTAATTTTATTGTTTAATTTCTTTATGGTGTTTGTGATTGTGGATTTGATTTGGTGTTACAATTTTTTTTAAGCTCCACGCTTTATTCCGTATAAAGCAGGGTACGCTTACGCAGAGAGAACCTAGTGTCAAGACACTCCTTTTGCCACTTACCACCCAATATTCGAGATATTGCGTGTTGAGTGTCGGAGCTCAACGACGCGGTTTTCAAATTATTATATATACATTTCCTCGAGTGGGAATCGAATCCACAGTCAAGCGCTGTGCTCCTCCAGATCGGCCTTCTCAGCGTTATAAAATATTTAATAAAGTCTAGATTGATTTTTCATAATTTGGTTCATTGATCGAATGTTGGCCGGTCGCTAATATAATAGAGGCCACCGCTGACGTAATACACGATTTGTTATGACAATGCAGTTTACACGCTATAGATTTAAAGTAGGTATCTGTAAATATTTTAACTTGTAAAAAATGTACTGGTACAATTGCAAATAAGCTTAAGTTTACTGCATATAAAATTTGTTAGACCTGGATTGATCATTTGTTTAATTTCAATTGAAATCCGGGACTTTTCCGTGTCATGTTCAGTAATTTCAATTTGTCATCTCGAAAAATGTAAATGCGACGTTGTAGGTTCAATATTTTAATGAAATATTTTCATTTCCTCGCTCAGGTAATAATACAAAGCGCGGCGTTGACTTCCAGCATTCAACACGAAATATCTTAAAATAGGGAACGGAATGTCTTAAAACTAGATACCGCTCTATCTATCCCGCTATATCCAGGATACAGCGTGAAAATCAACCCCAACCCTAACAACAAACAGAAAAGGTGGAAAGGATCCAGGTGTACTAGTAAATTACGATTTTCAATCACCGATTATATTAATCTTGGTTCGAGGAGCTCACATTCCTCCGTGCAGGTGGCGACCTGTTCCGACCGGTCGCGGTACAAAAACGACGCTTTGTTCTCACCGACGTTTATGCAAATATAATTAACATGTTGGGCTAATTAAATATATAGATGGCTAATGCATTTTTGGGTGGAATCCTTTTTATTTTTTGAGGTTTTTTTTATTGTGATAAAATGGAGTGAGTTGTACTGTAGTGGTCTAAATTTGATCGAAGTAAAGATATTTTCTTATATATGTCTTTATGTATTTGTGATTGACTAAATTAATTTTACTTTGATAGTATTTTTTTTTAAGATCTTTATTTGAAAGACGTTAACGCGATGTTTGTAGTTTTGATTTAGTAGTTAGTAGTAAATTATTTTAATTTCCTCGCTGTGGTAAGAAAACGCTGGGTTGGACTCCACTCAACAGGTTTTGTCTCTTATTCGGACGGTAAGTGGAGAACTGTTATGGAACTTGACACTAGTTTCTCCTTACCTAAGATATGTGAAATATAAATATATTTTAACAACAAACAACGAACAAATGTTTTTATTCAATCGCCTCCTTTCTACCTAGTAACGATGCAAAGCGTAACGTTGAGTTCCACCACCAACGTAGGGTCCGTCTACCTACCCCTCAATGTGAAACTAAAGCAAATAAATAAACAAATAATTTAGAAGGACATATTAATAAACATATCAAAGTGTTGTAGAATTTTAAATAAATTTTAATTAGACACTCATGCCATTTAATATACAACGCCAAGATGCTATCTCAGTCAATGTTCCGTTGTGCTAATGTATACGTATCGATTTCGTTATTTTGAACCGTCGCATTTTGCAGCTATCCAATGCATATGAATTATAAATAAAAAATTGAGAATAAGCTTAAATATAATATTACTTTTGTTTTTTTGCGTCTCGTGCTGTATCCTCTCATATGGTTTTGCTTTTTTGAGTGAGTGAGAGCTTGGAGTTGTGTTGAGTGGCCACGACTGGTCTCAATATTTTATATTAGGTATATTTTTTTATTATTACTATTATTCAGTTATTCAGGGCACAAGGGCAAGATTATACTTTAAATTCTTCTGATGTCCTAAATAAAAATAAATAATTTCTTCCACGCACCATGGAACAGTCGAATGGCTTACCCGCGGCAGTGTTTCCACGTCGATATGACATGGGTACCTTCAAAGAGCGCGATTATCTCCACCTCAAAGGCCGGCAACGCATCTGTAGCTCTTCTGGTGTTGCATGAGGTCGTGGGTGGCAATGATCACTTACCATCAGGTGACCCGAATGCTAGTTTGCCTTCTCTTTTCAATAAAAATAAAAAAATAAGGAATATTATTTAAATTTTATTATCTTTTATTCAAATATAATGCGGAATGCCACGTTCATTATTTTAACCAGTACACTGTACCTTACAATTTGTGTGAAATAATAACTTAAACACTAACGACCGAATGCAGACTTACGCTCAACAAGGAAAAAAGCAACGCATTTTTAACTCATTTAAAACAAAAGAAGTTTTTTTTACAGAATGAGAGGACGAATTTCATCTAGCTTTACAGAAATAATATTATATGTATATAAAAAGTAGTTTCACGCTTTTTCCCGCAACGCAGAGGAAACCTAGTGCGAAGACTCACTTTCCATCCAGTTTTCAAAGATATAACGCCGTAATTTTACCAAAGCAGGGGAAATTAAAATAATTTAAATGTATTTATTTCCCCATATGGGATCTGAACCCACAACCATCGCTTTTACTATCAGACACTGCATTACTGCCCGTCTTAAAGAATGAAGTGACTCATGATCCTATCCGTTTACCGTGAAATTAAACTTATGTTGTGATACCTAAGAGGATTTTTAAAGTAGTTCGAGATCAGGTTTACAACCTTAATTCATACATTCCAAACATCTGCGCTGCATCCCGCACACAGTAGGAAAGGCAGAGGAAACCTAGTGTTAAAACACTCCATTCTCCACTTTCTTTCGAACTCTGCGACAGGCTTTACCTCTACTCCCTCCTCCTCCAAGAGCAAAGAGGTGGAAATATAAATTTAAATAAACATTAAGTTACAAATTTTATACAATCCAGTGAGTAAATATAATAATTACAACAAATTATTTAAAAATATTAAATAAGGCATTAGCAATTCAACGATCGCCTGAGCCAGGGGTCGGCGGCGTTATGACGTAGCGAAAACAAAACGTGTTCAAAATCGATTTTGTTCTGTGCATTCCAACGCTACACGGATTCCAAAGGAATGCGGTGGATATTTTAATCATTATAATCTCGATTTACAGCTCGATTCGTCATCGTCTCATTTTGTTAATGGAATAGCCAATCGTGTGAATCGACTGGGATGACTTACGTAACTTAACCTAGCTTCACGCTGTATCTCTAGCGAGGTAGTCAGAGAGAACGGAGGGCAAAACGCTACGGTCTCTACATACCTCTTTCGCCTCGTTGACTGTCATGAACCTCTGTATAGATAGCCTAAATTACACATCAAAAATTAAACGCGATTGTCGCAAGATGACAGCTTTTTGTGTTTACCGCTGTCTTATCCGAATAGAAATCTTCTATATTGCTCTAATCATTGCTATATTGGCTTTTAAATGTTGTAGTAATATATTTTTCTTTTTTAAGATAAGTTGTATAAATATGAATGGCATTTTTTTTTTATTTTAATCAGTTAAAATGTCATTTAAAAGTACTAGTCGTAGTCCTTAATTTTATTTGCGTGGACTTTAATATGTAAAAAATAAAGTGGAATTCAGAACCTCATTTTGTTAAAAATGGACAATCCCTGAGGAATTTCGTAAAATACTCTCTTTTCCTACTAATTAAACTTATAACTAAGTATATTTATAAATCATCAAAATCGATCGTTGAAGTTCAACAATTACTAATACGCTACAAAAGACTAATATACTAAAAATTTGTTAAAACAATTTAAGGCCACGTGACGATCGCGAATCTTTATCTCGGCCAGGGTAGCCCGTTACGGCGGAATAATAAAAAGTGGACATTTCGGAGAGTCCTGAAGCCAGGACGCGGTCGCATGGGAGCGGAATGCGGTCCGGCGGGCCTGCGGAGCCCGTTTCCATTGTGCCCAGACGATAAATGTATGTTGTATTGTTCTATACTGTAGGTTACACTTTTAGGTTGTTTGGTTTTTGGTGTTTCATATTTTCAAAGTACATAATAGTTGTATTTTGTTCTATTGGCAAATAACTTAAATAGCTTATATAACGTTATTTAAAAAGATCATAAATACATATGGCAGGGCAGGCAGAGAGAATCTGGGAACTTAGAGTTAAGACAGTCCGTTTCCATTAAAAACACCCATTCCCTAGAACCACTAGTACCTACTATATATGCTTTAGAATTTGTTCTGTATTATTCATCTATTATTTTTTACATACGGTGTTTACTTTCTGTCCTTAGTTTTGTATTATTGTTTTTTTATTTCTATTGTGTTACAAATGTTGGTAAGCCTAATAAAGAAATAATATAAATGGCAATGTAAAAATTGGTAGCGTTCTATTTTCTCAATATTCCGCTAACAACATTTTTAGTTCTTAACTAGTTCAAAAATCGACATCGTATATACCTACATCCATAGTATTAAAATTAAAAATGTAAACCTCGTATCGTTACAATGGGAACGTGCCCACACAAAGCCGTCTGCCTCTAAAGTACAAACTTCGACCGAGCCTGAGCTGTGCCCGTAATTGCTGTGCCGTGAGAGCCGGCCGATCACCTCGGGTGCCGGTGCCGGAGCATAACGCCACCGCGCATCGCCTTAATGGCTGTCGCGAATTGCATGAAAATGTTTACTATCCGCCTGTTTGTTTTAATATTATTGTTTTTGGCTTCTTTTTTGTATAATTTGTTGTTATGGAGTTTGTAATTAAATATTTGAGGACGATGTAGTGTAGTGGTACGATTTGATTGTAACGACGGCTGTGGATTCGAATCCTTATCAGGTCTATGAATTCGTTTAATTTTCTCGCTTTGGCAACAAAACACAACGCGGCGTTGAGTTTCGCCAATACACACGGAATGTCTCGATAATTGGTGACAAGGGACAGACGGAATATCTTAACAGCAGATTCCATTTGCCTTCCTTGTTATATACATACGAGAATTGCGAAATTAGGGAAAAAAACGTACATAAGTATATCTTAAGTGTTTAAAATGTCTAAGAATAAAAAAAAATGGTTGAAGTAATATTGACACAATTTTTTCATGTTTTGCTAGCTGTCATCTTTTGTTTCATTACTGTGAAGTAATATATGCCGGCATATGGCTGTTTCGTAATGGTGTTCCGTCTGTTCGTCTATGACATGTTTATGGTGACCACAGACTACGTCGGTGGCTCATTCAAAATACACAAATTAAAATAATACTTCTAAACAATGCGGCGTCTTGTTTTCTTAGACGTTTCCGTTCGTAGAATGTATGTATGTGTGGGTCTAAATTTAAACTGGTAATATAACTGATGGAAGCGATATTTGGAATGATTGCTAGTGATAGTTCCCTATCAGTAGTGATATGTCACTCCGTTTTACGCTTTACCAGATCTTGTGTGAAAAATGGCGAAATGGAGTTAGTACCTCGAACCACATCGCTCACTCAGACATACTTCAAATGCCTACTAATACCATCTAGGAACGATCACACAAAAATCGGTCATACATACAAGAAATTAGCTTTAGAGTATATTATTTAAACAATTACTAAAGTCCACAAAATGTTATCTTTTATCAATTTCAACTGATTAGTAGTTAACTGCGAAGTTACGTATATGCTAGACAAACTAACGCTAGTAGGGTGTCAATAGATGGGCATCACGCGGTGTTATGAATGGAAGTGGACCCCCGGCGGCGGCGACTGGTGGGGGTGCGCCAGGAATTCCAAAAACACGAGTGGGCGACTCGGACGTACAAAAAAGCCGTCGATCCGGCACGAAGGACCAGAATCAACGTTTCTTTGCTTTTTATCACAAATTGATTTTAACTGAAACTTTTAAATATCCTCTCTGTTACATTGTTGGTTGGTATTTAATAATAACTTGTAGATATTGCTGCAATGCAGGAATTAAACATGCTTCGACAGTTGTTGGTTTTTTTTTTATTTATTTTTTTATTAATACTTCGAATGAATATTTATAAAATAAATCAGCTTCACGCTGTATCCCGCGCACAGCAGGGTAGGCAGAGGGAAACTAGTGTTAAGACACTCCGTTCCCCACTTTCTGCCGAATTCTGGAGGCATTGCGTGTTGAGCGGCAGAACTCAACGCCGCGCTTAACCTCGACACCAGAGCGAAGAAATGGAAATAGAAATTTAATTAAATATTTCATCTCCTCGAATGGGGATCGAATCCACAACCAGTCGGTTTTACAGTCACACCTCGTGCCGCTGCGCCACGACTGGCCTCGAGCGTATATTTATCATTTACTAAAACAAAAAAAAAGCTTACATGGATTGTCCGAATTGTAAGCGAAATATAAATATTTGTATGTGCCATCAATAAAATATTTCATTTACCATGTATATTTTAGTAGTACGAGATAGGGTGTGGATCGAACAGCTGTATTTACCCCCGGACTGCATCGAGTATCACATTTTGTGCCAAATGCACACTCTACGAAAAGCCTCTTATAGTAAGGGTCGCGAGAGCACTAGCCTGGTCTACTTTACTTTAAATGTTACTTAAGTGTACAAATTTTCCTTATTTTAATATTTATTATGCGTTTCTTTTAGAGAAAAGAGCGAAAAGAGAGAGGGCGGAAAGTGGGGAACGAAGTGTCTTAACGCTAGGTTCCCTCTGCCTACCCTGCTGTGTACGGGATGCAGCGTGAAGTTAAAAAAAATAAAAAAATAAGGAGAGTATGATGATAAATCAGATTGTTTTCTATAATCTGATTTGGAAACATTGCATGTTATTTGAAACCATCGACGTGCAGTTGCCTGTTGTAAATTCCTACAAGTATAAAGTATGGCGGGTTTCACCAGTCTTTACGCAATTTCTAGAATTTAGGCAGAAAATGAAGAGCGAAATGTCTGGACACTAACCTGATCTAACTTTGCTGTAACGAGAATATAGCGTGAAGATGTAAAAATATAAAACTTGTCCAAATTTATTGACTTTTATTAATGGAAATATTGCTCTACCAGTGCGATTCGAACCCATAGCCATCGGCTGCAGTAAAACAGGTCTGATCTGCGTGTTTCACGGATGGATTCGTGTACGTCGTATATATTTTTTTCTCGTTTTTTAAAAAACAAAACCGCCTTCCAACAGTCCGGTCCACAAAAAGGGACACTTAATACGACGTAAACGGTTGCGCTATGGTTTGTTAAAATAACATAATACCCAAGTACTTATTTGGTTAACATGAGAAAGGCTGGTGAGGAATGCAGTTCATCTCGCCGGCGCTTCCACGGCATGATCGGAAACCTTGACTCCTTCGATCTGGTTTCAAATCACGTACATTCAACCTCAAAGACTTTTATATGTTGCTCTTGTGTTTATACACCTGTTTTGTATGTGATGGGTTAAAATTATAATTGCTAATATTAGATCCGGCTGCTTGGTTATGGTTTACTTTTTTGGTTGTCTCTTTTTTTTTGTTTATCCTCACGCTGCATAGTGGGTTAGGTAGAGGGAACCTGTGAATCTAGTGTTAAGACACTCTGTTCTCATTAAGATACTTCCAACCCTATATATGACAACCTAACTTGATTAAACTACCTATCGTTTAGATAAATATTGTCCAAATTGAAAAAAAAAGGTGTAGCACATACTATAATTAAAACTTAATATGTCACATATTAACAAATTTAAAACTCGACTTAAAACTTTCAACTCGAATCTACTCGACTCGGTCTAGAGGCCATTGTGCGCAGCGCCCTGACTTCAAAAACGATGCATTAATTTTTATTTTCCAATTCTGGCAAAACAAAGTGCGCCCCGTAGTGTCCTGACACTTGGTTCTTTGCCTACCCTGCTGTATGCGGGATAAAGCTTCACATTTTCGTTTCCTAGCTCTTGTTACGAGCTAAAGTTAAGTTTTGCCACTTAACACGCAAAAACTCCAGAATTTGGCGAAAAATGGAGAACAGAAGTGTCTTAACATTAGGTTCCCAGATTCCCCCCTATGAAATAAAGCAGGAATCCTAAAAAAAAATCAAGCAACGCAATCTACAAAACACAACATCAAACAACACAAGCACCATACATTACACTATCTCGTCTATTTCTCTGTAACAGTTAATGAGCAGTTTTGCTTTGTACCTGACTCTGGAGACTTGCGAGGGTCCTTTACGACGGCGTGTTTGTATGACAATGTTTGCCGCGGTCGTACTACTTCCCTACCCTGCTGGAGATGGTATTACTTATGTACTAGTGTACGGTTATTTTTTTTTTGTTTTAGTGACAAGGGCTGTTTTTTTAAATATGGGTTAAGGAATATGCGATTGTTTTAAAATATTGGAAGGATTTTATTTCAAAACCAGAGGGAGTCGCGGCTTCGCCCGCTCAAACTACATAGTTAGTTAGCGAATAGGTGAGGGAACTTTGGAATCCAGTGTTAAGACACTCTGACTCCGGGAAAACATCAATTTTAAGCAACAACAATATAAATGACACGCATTAAATCAATTAGAAATTCTTTTGTGGTTACGTTCAGGTATAAAATGTTACACGTATGTATGTATTTTTGTACTTTGATCGATCATTTTAATGAATTAGTAAGCGAACAATCAATTAGGTGATTAAAATTTTTGATATCGATATATTGTATTTTTTTTATTTGTTACTTTTATTTAATACATATGATTATATCATTTATATATTCATATAATATACCGTATTGAGACGGTCGTTGCGCAGAGGCTAAAGTATGCGACTGTACACTGTTGACTGTGACGGTTATGAGTTTGATTCCCAGAAACGAGAAGGAATGAAATATTTCATATTTTGATTTCCCTCGCTCTGATAACGGCGTAAAGTTCCGACACTCAACACACAACGTTTCACAATTCGGTGGAAAATTGGCAACAAAAGAGTTTTAATGGGAACGTAGTGTCTTAACGCTAGTTTCTCAGGTTCCCTCTGCCTACCTTGCTATGTTCGGAATACAGCATGAAGAAAAAAAAGACTTATTATTAAAGTATTCCAATAACGTAGCGTGGTTTGCTAATATATATAGGTACCTACCTAGTTTAGGCATAATTTTTCAAATATCCAAAGAATGACTTCCCATTCCGAATACCCCAACCGTTCTCACGTAAACCCGTGTGAGATATAACACTAACTTGTATTTGGGGTCTCAGAGACCAATAAAAGTCTACCTGCTTGGGTAGATCGTATCTCATAGTCAAAGGCGCCGGCCGCCTACACTACTGTACATCGAAAATTAAATTTAAACCTTATGTCCAATAGTTAAAGTTCATTTTATAATAGCTCTTAAGTGTGGAAGAAATATATATAACGGTGTAATATTAAAACACTTTTGTTGGTATCGTTGGTTTTGGTCTTGTAATGCGTTAGTCATAAATGGCGGTGCTCGTGCGAAGCAATTTGAGATGAATGACGTTTGTGCTGATATTACGAATAGATCTTTAATGTAAACTCGATAGGTGGGTGTGGGTTCGATTCCCGTTCGGGGAATTTTATTTTAGTTTGTCACTTAATATAGAATGACTGTAGAATTCAGTGACAAGTGGGGAATGGAAGTGTCTTAACACTAGATTCTCCTTGCCTACCCTGCTATGTGTGGGATAATAAAAATAAAGTTATAGTAAAATAAATACAGTTTATGAATATCTTAATATACAAAGTACTGCGTTGAGTTCCGCAACTCAACCAACACTATACAATCACATTAACTACAGTCGTTAGAAGAAATTACATAAAAATTGTTTTAATAGATACTTTTCTGCATTCAATACATTTAATACGTTTAATTACGAAAATCGAAGTGACAGTAAACTTGGTTTAAATAAAAATATCGCAAAAAGTAAACATACTTTTTGTGATAAACATTTTATCTTTTCTTTATGCGAGCAAAAAACATATTAAAATTATTTTAAATTGTAGTTTTTACTTAAACCAAGGAATAAAATAAACCGTCGTGGGTAGTGGGACTACGTCGGACGGATGCGGGTTTGATTCCCACTCAGAGGAAACAATATATTTATTTAAATTTCTACGGTCTGATAGAAACGCGTTGAGATCTGCCACTCAACACGCAAGGTCTCTCAAACACCGACAGAAAGTGGGAACAGAGTGTCTTGTCACTAGGTTCACCTTACCTTTTTTCTATTTAAATATTCATCTTTCATTTGATATTAGCTAAACTGATTTAATTGATTTAAAATATAATTGTATCATTTCAAACATGTTTCTTTTATATGAAAGTAAGCACTTTTTATTTTGTTTATCTAATAAGCATAATATGACTACAAATCTTAGTGAAACCTGAGCCTCTATGAACACATAGCGATAGACTTTGGACACGTGCAAAGTGGCTACTGTAAAGGTTACTTATTTATAGTTTAATGGTAGTATAGATAAGTGACAGCCGCCAGGTACGCGGTGTTAGTGGGCTCGAATCCGAGTCGAACTTCAATTTGATTTTGTAAAAGTATTAAAAAAAAAATCTTTTACATAATTGCTTCGGCTAGTAGTTGTGGATGGACACAAGCATGTTCGATTTCCATTTGAGAAAATGCACAATTTCATATTTTCATTTCGGCGGCGTTGGGTTCCGCAACTTAACACATGTAACGTGAGAGTATCTTAATACTAGGTTCCCTGGATCCCTCCAATTTACCACTGCGCCACAACGGCTTCAAAAAATTCTAATATCATTTAAAATTAAAAAAATTAGCTTCACGCTGTATCCCGCACACAGCAGGGTAGGCAGAGGGAACCTAGTGTTAAGACACTCCGTTCCCCTCTTTCTGCCGAAATCTGGAGGCATTGCGTGTTGATTGGCAGAACTCAACGCCGCGCTTAACCTCGACACCAGAGCGAAGAAATGGAAATATAAATTTAAGTAAATATTTCATCTCCTCGAGTGGGAATCGAACCCAGAACCAGTCGGTTTTGCAGTCACACCTCGTGCCGCTGCGCCACGACCGGCCTCCTAATATCATTTATTTTTCATAAAACTTATTTTTATCTTACAAAATTTTTGTTTAACATTTGGTTTATATTTATTCATAGCGGTATTTATTAGTTTACTCCCAACGTTACGTCTCTGAGTGCTCTGGAATAGAATGTACAAACAATTTGTTCATTGCCTTATAAAAATACTTTGGAAATACCTATTTCTATCTACCTTTTTCGATATTACTGAAAGTTGGGCGCGAGGCCAATGATTTTAGATTTTATTTGGTACGAGATCTACGTTTTACTTGGAACTGGTGAATTCTTATTAAAAACAATGCAGTTTTTATTGGAACAAATCCAACGGTTTGTTGAAAATTTTATTGAAAATATATATAGTTAGTTGTTTATCCGTTTTCCCGTTACTATATATCTTTATTAGAGAGATATAGTAACGGAAAAACGGATTAGATTTTAACTATATTAAAGATCTTTTTTTGGCTGAATTAACTTAATGTTTTTTCTTTATGGCATATGTATTGCTTTCGCTTTAGCTTGCGGATTCGCCTGCATGCTGAAAAAGGTAATACATAGACACTTACTTAAACATATAGACTATACGATAGCGATAATTCGTACCAGCAGTTCCTGAGATACGCGAGTTCAAACAAATAAACTCACCATTTTTATAGCAGCCATCAGTACAAAATTATAAATAAGAAATTTAAAATATATAGAAATTCTTAATTTTTCTTCAAAAAGCCAATGCAAATACCTCCAGGAATTAACAAATAATGAATGTATATTCAACTTTAAAGGGAATGCGGGTTCCGCATCAATTAACGTGGAAATTAAACATAAGCAACGGCCGGAGCTAGTGTGGATATAAACAAATAGGCGGTCGCAGCCGCGCTGTTGATGTTCAATTTGTCTTAAAGTTTTAAAATATTGTGGCTTTTTCGATTAATTCTGTGAGTTATACTTGTTATATGTGTTGTGGGTTCGATTCCTAATTGCGGGTATTTAATTATTTACTTTTCCTCAATCAAGCATAAGCGCGATTTTGACTTCTGCAACACAACACGAAATGCCTCAAAAATTGGACAGAAAGTGTGGAACGGAATATTTTAATAGGGAACGAAATTCCTTAACACTAGGCTCTCGTATTCCCTCTGCCTCCCCTACTATTTGTTACCAATAAAATGGTTGACGTCACTCCCGTCACTCGTCACTAATGTCTCCAAAATAAGGTGGAAAGTAAGCCACGGAGTGACTTAACACTAGGTTTCTTATACCTTTCTCGCTAAATGCGGAATATAGCGTGAAACAAAAAACCAGTCTTCTTGTATTAAATCGATAATCATTTCTTAGTATAGCATATATGTATGTATGTTACATACATAAAAGCGTAAGATCAAACGGAACACCGGCTGACCTACATGCCGATCTATTTTAACACCGCGGCTGCCGAAACCCTGACTTCTCTTTGAAACACCCACTCCCTAATGGCTTAAAGTCAATTATTCTTATACTTTTTATATTTATAGTATTAATGTATCTTCCCAGATATCTTTTCAAGGCCGTCGCGGCTTTGACTTGACCGAAATTCGTTTTGTAAGCTTCATCTTTTTTCGTGTTTAGCGGTGCTGGTTGAGAGAACATTGTGTTAAGACACTCCACTTTCCGCGACAAAATCTCGCTTAATCTGTGTTACCAGAGCAAAAAAATGAATTCAATTCAATGTCCCTTGTTGAAATCAAATCCACAACAGTCGCTTTTACCGATAGATGATTTGTGACGCTGTGCCACGAACAAATAGAGTTAAAAAAAAACAGCTTCACGCTGTATCCCGTAAACTGCAGGGTAGGCAGAGGAAACCTAATGTTAAGACGCTCCTTTCCCCACTTTCTGCCGAATTCTGGAGGCATTACGCGTTGAGTGGCAGAACTCAACACCGCGCTTTGCCTCGACACCAGTTAATAAAGAGTTAATTAAGCTTTTAACAATTAATTTGCAGTGTTAATTAATAATTTGCATATAATTAATATAAATCTATTATTTTAATTAATTAATATACTAACATAGAAAATCCCACAGGATACAGTATTTAATAAGCTCTTATTAATTCTTATCTATCTATATACAATGAACGTTTCAACATAATTCACGTATAAACTCATTCATTTGTTCGCGGTTTTCCTCTTGAAACTGGAAAATATGAATGCATATTGCAAGACGTATCCATAAGGATGTTTGGATATTCAAAATCATAATAAAACTTCCGGTTAATAGAGAATAAGCTTCTACGAAAATGAAATGTAAACAAAGCCAGGTATAACACAGACTGGTGGTGTGACTAAGTATTTTCTTTATAAGCGTATATTGATTATTGGCGTTGTATTGGTAATGGCGTTCTATTATGGATGAATAAAAAATTATAGGGATTTTTTTATGAATATTTTTAATTATAAATAGCTTACTATTTTAGTTCTCGGTTTTCCAAGAAAGGCAGATGCTTCAGTTTCTTCTCTATATAGGTATGTATACAATACAAGAAACGCATTCTTAGTTGAAGTCAACAACATTAAAGAAAACTTCAAAGAATTCTTTATTATGAGGTACTTATTACATACATATGTAATTTTTTTCAACTCATGGATGAAATTTTTCACTAATTTCTCCATTAAATTTATAGCCTTTTTAAACATGTTGTATTATGGTACATATGTATGTTTAAAAATATTACTGGTAATATAAAAATATATACATATATATTAAATTAAATCAGCTTCACGCAGTATCCCGCACACATCATGGTAGGCGGAGGGGACCTAGTGTTAAGACACAGTTCGCCATTTTCAGAAGAATTCTGGAGGCAACGCGTGTTGAGTAGCGGAACTCCCCGACAGCAGAGCGAAGAAATGAAAATATAATTGTACATAAACATTTCATTTCCTCGAGTGGGAATCGAACCCACAACCAGTCGATTTCACAGTCACACTTTGTACCCCTGCGCCACGACTGGCCTCAAAAATATTTATTAATATAATAAAGTATAAAATATATGAAGAGGTTCAGTAAGTAGGTATATCACAGCGCATGACGTCATAACAGAATCAAGATGCTGTGCGTTGCTAGATAAAACGCAGCATCTCTTTTTGTCTTAATTAGACTTAGATATTAATTAGACCATAACAAATTTTAATGTTCACACATTATAACGTAGACTACTCTTAAACGTCAAACTTATTGGTTAAATAATTTACTTAAATAATTCGATTTTTGTGCTGGGAAAATATTAACGTAGGTACCATAATCTGCAAAAAATAAATTTGAACCTGTATATCATATTTTTTAAATGTACTACACTCGTCTAGTATTTTCTTCCTATATAACAATATTTATTCTACTTATACAAAGATATCTCGTATTAGCAATGAAGTAACGTACAGATAACAAAAACACGTTATCAGTGTCTATTAATGTTATATCTTTATGGAATCTACTTATTATTTATAAAACGTACCTATCGTAGTATCGTGTGATATATTTAGAACTAAAAAGGGCCAAGTTTCTGTATTCTTTAGAACAAAATTTTAAATGATATTTAAGGACATATCCTTTCTGTTAATATATTTTTTTTGAGTAAGACAAGAATTAAAAACTATTTTCGAACAAACGCCTGTAACTGCGTTCATGTATATATGATAAGTAATTATCATAGTAACCTAAGTAGTTTTTACATATATTTTTTTTAGCTGCACGCTGTTTCTTGTACATAGCAGAAACAAAACTTTATTCCCCCATGATGAATGGGCACCATCCACCCACAGCCTTCGCCTTTATAGCCGAACTTTATGCTCTTGCGCCACTATATAATAAATATTTAGATACTAATAAAAAAAATATGTAAATCAAAAATTTACTAATTTAAAATAAAAATAATCAATTGATACGATGTAACTTGACCACCGCACTGCCGTGCACCCGTCGATTAGCTTCTTGGTATTTTTCACGGTAGCCTCTCGAGTGGTTATTATTAGAAAATGTTTACAAGCAAGCTAACGCCGTACATTAATGTAAGTAATTCCGCGATAAAAACCTACTGGCTGCCCAGCGGAGCGGGGAAATATAATTAGATATAAGTTTATTGTAAAAATTTAATGTCGATAGTTTTAAATTATTTAAATTAATGTTAAATTGTTAAACTGGATTGTTTATTGTGACGGTAGCGGGTTCGAACCAATGTGATAACAGTTCATATCTGTAGCAGGAAATTGAAATCAATTGTTTTGATTTTATATGAGACAGCTTATAATAAATGCTATGTAGTCTTTGCTTATCAATAATTGTAATAAGGAAGGAAGAACGTAGTGATACGATACTACACTTACAATTTTCACTAAACGAGTTACAAAATGTTAAAGAAGCAAAAAATCATTCCCGTACTTTTATTTTTTATACCATAAGCATATTTTATTCTAGCTTCACGCTGTATCTCTAGCGGAAATAGATTTAAATGTATTTTTTCCCAAATAGTATTTCCCCCCACAGACGTCGCAGGAGTTCTTAACTGCATTTCACTGAGGTGTTTAGACACTCCGTTCCTATTAAGACGCTTCCGTTTCTCACTTTTCGATGAATTCTGGAGGCATTGCATGTTAAGTGGCGGAACTGAACGCTGAGCTTTGCCTTTCTAATTATTTAATTTCGAGTGGGAATCGAACTCATAACCACGTTTGGCTACAATATACTTAACGATATAATTTTATATTAGTTCTTTCTTTTTCATACCTTATAGGGAATGTTACAAACTAATTAACTTAATGCGACTGCATTAATTGACTTTTGAAACTCTAATTAAAAAGTGTACAATCTGACTTGTTTTCTCTCGAACAGTAATTACCTTACAGTGCTAATCTGTATTTTTAAGTAAATTTGCAAAAATATAAACGAAATATTTCGTTTTATTATATAAATCAATACTTATAAATTACAACATAAGTTACATTTTATTATACTCAATTATTATGCTTTTATAAACTAGTCGTGGCGCAGGGGCACAAAGTGTGACTGTAAAACCAACTGGTTGTGGGCTCGATCCCCACTCGAGGAGATGAAATATTTACTTGAATTTATATTTCCATTTCTTCGCTCTGGTGTCGACGCAAAGCGCGGTGTTGAGTTCTGCCACTCAACACGCAATGCCTCCAGAATTCGGCAGAAAGTGGGGAACGGAGTGTCTTAACACTAGGTTACCTCTGTCTACCCTGCTGTGTGCGGGATATAGCTGATTTTTTTTATAAAATATTTTTAATAATTAAAATGTTTTATTTGTTGGTAATTCTACTGATGATTGAGGCTATATTTGTGGTGCTGGGGCAAAAGTGTGTCACTGTAAACGCGATAGGTTGTGGGTTCCATTCCCACTCGAAGAAGTGAAATATTTTCATTTCTTCGCTCTGGTGTCGAGGTTAAGCGCGGCGTTGAGTCACCAACATACTGTCTTAACACTAGACTCTCTGTGTCTACTCTGCTATATGCTTAATTCAGCGTGAAGCTGAATAAAATGTACTGAGCTCTACCTAAATTAATTATGAACCTACAGCCACTGCAGTATTAATAGTAGCATGACACCATTGCATCAGTGGACCTTAACATAAAAAAAAAGAAATTTCCTGAAATGACGTCATCTCTGACCATAAATTAATTCTCTTCGCAACGGCATTCTTAAAATGGCAATGATTGCGTTCAAGGTTAGTCTTAATAAATATTTTTATATCAACTTTCCTCAAGAACATTATTCTTTACTAGTGGGCGCGCGCGGCTTCGCCCGCTTATTAGGAGTGAATTCTAAAAAAACTACGAAACACGTGTTCAATAAAATATTTTTAACAGTCTGAATTTAATTTTTTATAAAAATCGGTGGCAATTTAAACATTTTTCCATATAAACTTTCAACCCCTTATTTGAACCCTTAGGGGGTGAATTCTTAAAAACCATGAAACACGTGTTCAATGAAATATTTTTAAGAATCTGAATTTCAAATTTTATAAAAATCGGTGCAGATTACATTTTTTTTCCATACAAACTTTCAACCCCTATTTCATCCCTTTAGGGTTAAAATTTTCGAAATTCCCTTCTTAGTGGATGTCCAGAATATAAAAATAAACATCTGCCCAAGTTTCACGTTTCTACCATCAGCGGTTACGGCTCTGCATGCGTCTTACCTCAGTCAGTCAGCACAAGTCCTTTTATATATATAGATTATTTCTTATACACTTTTTTTCTGTCACCAAAGAGTGAAACGGCATCCTATTACTAAGATTCCGCTGTCTATCTGTATTTTGTCCTTCACCAGGCTGTATCTCAAGAACAGTGATAGTAAGACAGATGAAATTTGCACAGATAATGTATTTCTGTTTGCCGCAATCGTT
This sequence comes from Heliconius himera, assembly GCA_021202915.1. Taxonomy (NCBI): domain Eukaryota; kingdom Metazoa; phylum Arthropoda; class Insecta; order Lepidoptera; family Nymphalidae; genus Heliconius; species Heliconius himera. The sequence continues at coordinate 506,081 of JAJHJA010000185.1, read as the reverse complement.
TTATAGATAATGGAACAGAGAATAGAGAGTTTTAACACTAGATTCCCAGTTTCACTCTGCTTACTATGCTATGTAAAGTACTTTGCTTAATACAAAATAATTCATAATATAATTAGCAGTAATTAAATATTAATATTTTTTTAATTATTTTTTTTGTTGTTTTTTTATAAAGTAAATCATGTATTTGTGATAATATAAACGTAGGTAATTATAGCGCTTTTCACTTAAACTGCAAAGTTTGTTACTATGAAAGTTATTTTTTAAAAAACCACAGGAAGGATATGGTTGTCAATATGTGTCGTCCGGTTTCCGAAACAGTAGTAAAGTAAAAAATATATATGTATATAAACATTTCTTAATCACAGATGTGTATGTTATCGCCTAAAAGAGATATTTAAGTGATTTTACCTTAAGCAGGAATTGATCCTGCGACATTTGCGAATGTCTTTTATAGATATTTATAATAATGGACCTATCGTCAAACTTTTACGATGTAGGCAGAGAAGTTTTTAACACCTAGTATTAAAATATTTAATTCTTTACTTTCAACCATTATAAAGACATTACTGCTCTTTTGACTCTTGCTACTTTTCTTACTTAAGTAAGTGGTTCGATTTCCACCCGAAGTAATGTAAGTAATGTTATTTACATTACTTCGGCTGGAAATCGAACCCACAACCGCTAATTTTATAGGCAGAAGTGGGATTATTTAGTAATAAAAAAGATACTAAAAGTAATACATACATATTCTTATCTTTTTTATATACTTAAAGAGTTTCTTGTAATTAAATGTTATCGTTTCTATTATGAATAACTCACACTATTTTATTACTTAGAAAATATGCAATGCATCGGCAATAACAGTTTGTCTATTCCAACAGAGATTTGTTGTTAAATCCAGTTTTATTACGTTAAAAGCTTATATGAGGCATCATGACGCAGTGGGATAGCCACTGTGACCGTGATGGTGATGAGTTCGTTTCCCATTCGCGGAAATTAGTATATTTAAATTACTTTTTTTGGCTCTCGTAGACAAGGATGCTCCGTTCCCCCACTTTCTGCCAAAATGTGAAGGGATTGCGTGTTTAGTGGCGGAACGTGGCGCTTCCCTCGTTACCAGAGCAAAAAAAATTAAATATAATATATTTAATTTCATCGAGTGAGAATCGAATCCACAACCTGTCGCGCTTACCGAACCTGTCCTCAAACTGAACTTTTGTATTTCAATTTCTTTAAAAACTCTCGCATATCCTTAGAAGCTATTCCATACATTACGTAGAAAACGTATACGTTTTCGAATTTAACACATCTCATGGGCTATTTACTTTACGCTTTATCGCGGTCTAGGTAACCTAGCTGGTAATTACGACATGGAGAGAGAACAGATTGGTTTTTTTTTAAGTTTATAATATAGTTTAGGCCAGTCGTGGCACAAAGTGTGACTGTAAAATTGACTGGTTGTGGTTTCGATCCCCACTTGAGGAAATGAAATAGTTATTTACATTTATTTTTTCACTTCGCTCTGGTGTCGAGGCAAAGCGCGGCGTTGAGTTCCGCCACTCAACACGCAATGCCTCAGGAACTTGGCGAAAAGTAGGGAACGGAGTGTCTTAACACTAGGTTCCCTCTGCCTACCTTGCTGTCTGATTTTATAATATAGTATAGTTTTTTTATCCCGCATGTCCCGCATCCTGTCTTATTTAATGTGTTTTGTCGAAAAAGTGTGTTTTTAATTTTTAAACTATCAATTTATTAATAGTTAGGTTAAGTAGATATTTATTCACAATCTATATTTTTTTAATCTTTTCCCCATGTTGCTATAGAGACAATCTAGAGTTTACACACTCAGTTCTCAATATTTCATTTTTTTTTTAATATTAAATTCTGTGTTTTGTCTGGAACTATAGCATAATATGCTTTATCTAAACCAAGATAATAAACATTTTTAATTACTATTATATGTAAATATTTCCACGTATGAGATAGGAATCATGCGTCGTAAATGCGCCACGGTGGCGTTAAATGTTATGCATTAGCACAGATATCTGTATAAATTAATATTCATTAAATCAATTATATATATTGAAATTAAACGTCAATAACTTTTAAATGTTTGGTTTTAAATTAAAATATCAAATCAGCTTCACGCTGTATCCCGCACACAGCAGGGTAGGCAGAGGGAACCTAGTGTTAAGACACTCCGTTTCGTACTTTCTGCCGCATTCTGGAGGCATTGCGAGTGGCAGAACCTCGACACCAGAGCGAAGAAATGGAAATGTAAATTTAAGTAAATATTTCATCCTTCTATCCTCGAGTGGGGATCGAACCCACAACCAGTCGGTTTTACAGTCACACTTCGTGCCGCTGCGCCACGACTGGACTCAAAATATTCTATTTCGTTATTATTATATGCAGTTTGGTTTCCTTCTCTCTCGAGTTAAAAAAAAAATCATAATCTTGATAAAACTATTTATTTAAAAAACGTTAAAAACCGTTGCACACTCTGTTGCATCTAGATGTAACAAAAGATATGTTTTGTCTCTCTCTAATGTGTCTTCCATGCGCAAGCGCAGGTAGGGGGTGATTCACCGAACGATGAAGTATTGTTTGACACTACGCCTCATTTATTTTGGGGTAACCAAAAATATTTGATAAGCTGTTTATTGTTATTACAAAAGAACGACTTTTTTTATATTTTTGCAACTTTATTCTTTTTTTTATTTATCTCATATATTTGGCAAATTAATTCTATCAATTCCTTATTACGTATCGAGAAACTTATTTCATCATTTAATGGAGAAATTTATTGTATAGCCAATGTATGCTCAGATAAAATTATTTATTCACAGCACTACACTCTCGCCTACTTTTTTAATATTATTTTATAATATTAAAAATGTAGGCGAGGACGAGAACATAATACAATGAAGCTATCGTGGTGCAAGCGTCGATGGGCAAGGCGTGCGACTGTAAACGTGACGGTTATGTGTTCGATTCTCTCTCAGAGGAATGAAATATTTAATATATTCATTACCTCGTTCTGATTGAGAGCCACCAATCAACACGCAATGCCTCAAGAATTCATCGAAAAGTGGAAAGAGTGTCGTAACACTAGCTTCTCTGGTTCCCTCCACCTACCCATGCTATGTGCGGTATACAGCGTGAAGTTTAAAAAAAAAACCTAAAACAATTTAAATATACAGATAGATTTATTGCTGCTTAGTGCCAACCAAGGACAGGCTTATTCTGATTTATTATCAGCGGCAGTGGCGCCGCCGGCCACATCTTCAATTTTTATTTGCATCTAAAATTAACATTTATTTTATTTGAATTTGCCACACCGAGCTCGTTAGTAGTCACAACTCGCAATACCTATATTTTATTTTAACGTATTGTAATTGAGCGTCTCGTTTCCAGTTCTGTTGATCGTGCGCCGTGATAAAGCAAATTTGTATGGCGTTTTCAATTTTTTTTGTTGTGTTTATTTATGATGTTTTTTTCTTAATGTTATTTTAGGTTCTAGTTCTAGTGTTTTATTTTTAAGACTGAAAAGTTTTTTTTTTTTTTGTAATTGTTAATTGTAAATTATGAATAACTAAAGGATAACTCTGTATAATTTTATATCCATCATCAAAATCGACATAATCTTCTTATATCCGTTTTCTGATGACGTGCTGCATCTGTAATATCATCTTCACGCTGTATCCCGCACACCGTAGGTTAGGCAGAGAGAACCTAGTGTTAAGACACTCCGTTCCCAAATTTTCCGCCAAGTTCTAGGGGCATTACGTGTTGAGTGGCGGAACTCAACGCCGCGCTTCGCCTGCACCTACACCTGACCGAAGAAATGAAAATATAAATGTAAATAAATATTTAATTTCCCCGAGTGGGGATAGAACCCACAACCAGTCGATTTTACAGTCACCCTTTGTGCCCCTGCGAGACGACTAGCCTCATTCGTAATATCCTTGATAAAAAAAAACAACTCTTCTAATTAATATTTAATATAGCTTGTTGAATCAATGATAAAGATTACTTATATTTTTTGTATAACGATTTACAATCGATTTTTTGCAAGTTGTGTCATTATAATATTATATAGAAACGTTATCACAAGTCTTATCTTGTAATGTGAAAATTAGCACTCAGCCATTGCACAAAACACCTTGAGAATTATCAATGGAAAATGCTAATCTATGTATGCCACAATATTTTAATATATGATACACGGAAATTTATATTTATATGCTTCCGATTGACAATTACCTATATATTTAAGGCCGCCGTGGTGCTGGTTGTGGGTTCAATTCCCACGAAATGAACTAGTCAACATTTTCATTTTGGCTGCTTTGATAATAAGATAAAACGTCTTTGAGTTCAGCCACTCGACATGCAATGCTTCAAGAATTCGACAGAAAGCGGGGAAGTGTTAATGTGTTAATGAACTGACTTGGTTCCCTTGTTTTCTCTGCCTACCCTGCTATGTCCGGGTAGGCAAAGGGAACCAGGGAACGCTATACAGCTTCACGCTATAAAACAAATATTTATTGATGCCATAGTGTTGTAATGCGTATGTAATGGGTAATATTAATATTTAAATAATTTGATTCCAGAGCGAAGAAAGGAAAATATTTAATTTCTTCGAGTGGGAATCGAATCCACAATCTATCGCGTATACAGTTGCACGCTTGTGGCCCTGCGCCACGACTGTCTCAAACTCTCTTTATTCACACAATGAAATAAAAAAAATCATATTCCAGAAAACACGTAAGACTATAAAAGTTTATCTATAGTCCCAGTATTTTATGTTTACAATTTTTCTATTAAGAATACCAAGTTGATTATGTTTGATCAAGTGTTTTACTGCCTTTTTATTGGTTCAGTTTTATTTTACATTCCAATTTAGTTAAACCGGCTTTGAGTCACTACTACTGCTCAAGTACTCACATAACGTTTAAGAACATCTCTCTCGATAGACGCTAACGAGTGTAGTTTATCATCTTCCAGAATGGAATGTGGATCGCGATAAATATTTATTATAGTTAAGGGGCCGTTCAAATATAATGTAGGCAATTTTTTTGCAATTATTGACCAATATGTCGTCAAAAATAAGCAATCCTTTTAAAAATATTTCATTCAACACGTCAAAAATAAGCAAACCCAAGAAATTTCGTGACTCAACACACTTTGAAACAAAACCAAATCGAATTCTTCGTTGTTATTCTCTAAAAACCATAGTACGGGATACAAATACGTCTGTTACAATTAAAGAATGCAGTGAAACAAATTACTTGCCTTTGATCAGCAATGGACGGTCCGGGTCAAAGCTTTAATACGATTTGGAAATATTCTAACCTATCAAGGAAATCAGAAACATTCAATACATTTTAATTGAGGTGCCTAATTAAAAGTATTTGTTATTTTGATTATTTAAAGCATTTGCTTTGTTTAAATGTAGTTACTAATTTATTTATATCATAAAAATTTTTGGAATTTGTTTTTTTGTAACATAAAAGACGAATAGTGTTTCTTAGTTTGTTTTTTCTTCTGGATTCTTGATATAAACTGAAGATCATAAAAAAAATCAAAGAAGAGAGTATAGGTTTTATACATCCAAATAGGAAGCACATTTAAATTATTATATTTTTTCATGTACATCTAAAAATGGAAAAATCAAAAAAAAATAATTATCAAAATTATCTTCTAAATAACAATTTAATTAAAATCTTCTAAATAACATAATTCATAATAGTCCCAAATATAGTGCACTATTACGTTCAGTTACCTAACCTTTGTGCATACAGACATGAAGTTAGAATGTAAGCCCACAGTAAAGCCGTATTGTTTGCGATACAATGCCGCCTAGATGGAGATTAGATAGTGTTATACAACAGATCCTCTGAGGTACCGCTAGGACAAACAACGAGCTTGGAACCTGACGTCTAATGTTGCTAACAAATTGGTTTTAAACTGCCTGTACTGCTTCTAATGCTCTTTTATAAACTTGTGACAGAGTGATTTCACTCTCTTTTGCGTTAGATTTATATATGATTGAATAAAATGTTATTCAAAATTGAATTAGTTAAAGGAGGTACTCGTAGCGAAGTGGCACACCGTTTGAGAAAGGCGGCTCAGAAGCTAGGTATTGAGTTCCCGAATACATTATTTATTGTTTATAATATATATTATCGTGACTTATCCTAATATTAAATAAGGCCCACGGTTGAGTTGAGTTTTAAGACATAAATGTATCAATCACGTCTTATAGAAAACTTTTCTAACTCAAATGGATTTTTTAAAAATCTAATAATTTTACTACCGACACACAACTCGGGATCGAAACCACTACCATCGCGTTTACAATCACATTCTATTCCATTGCGCTGTTTTGGCTAGATTATTTGATTCCTTTAGGCATACTTACATAAAACTAAAACATAAAATTAGAAAAGCCACATCAGCACTTCGTCGATCTGGTCTCGAATAATCTACATTTTACGATTAAGCGGTGAAGGGGCGGCACTTACAACCCTCTCACGTCGAGAGCTTCAGTCTGCGAACCACAATGGAGGCAAAGAATTCAATAAATTCACAGCTATTGCATTTCACACTATTATTTTATATTGTGTTACATTACTATAAAAGTTATAATGTGGATGTTTTTTTATTACTATATATAATTTGATTTGGTATGAGTAAACGTCTTTTTACGTATTTTCCTCTATTTTTTTGTCGTGTAGGCGAAGAAAATTATTTCAATTCAAGAATATATATCTCAAAATACCATTTTGCAAAACCAGTCCAGAATTGTAAGAGAAGTTCTAAAGTCCCATATATATAAGGGCTATTGCTCAACTCGCGGCATTGCTCGCTTCGAAATTTCTTTAATCATTCTGATTATTTGTGGGTTTTGTGTTATAGTGTTACATAGATTTTAACTCATTACAATCGCGTGTTCCATCATCAACTGCACTTCGAAGGTTATTAATATTTTTGTCGATCTCAGCATAACTCTGTCTTTGCTTCGTCCACTATCATCAACCTGCACATGCTCGTACATGTCCCCGCGACTCCAGGACTCCTTCATGCGTTTTACGTGACCTTCCTCCGGTATCATCGTTACTATGCTCCCGAAGGAGGAGAAAGGGAAGGAAGTTCTACCTCTTACACCACTCCGCACCTGTAATAAATTAAATTATTTGCAGCAATAAGATGCTATTTACTTATAGTAAATAATAAATCAAGTGATTTTTAATGTAAATTAACTTATCTCGGAAGCATTATGCACGTCAAAGGAAAGGTGGACTCGAAAGTAGTTTACAATTTCCTTTATACTTTGCAGAGTATGTTCTCCAGCGGTGTTCAACCCTAAGTCTAACGCATATATATAGATAGATATACCTAGAATACTATATACGTTACTGTTCATACTAGAGACGCTAGATTAGCATTTTCTTTGTTTGATATCAATTGTAAATTATATAGAATTGAGGCCATTGGCACAAGGGCACAAGCGTGCGACTGTAAATGCGACAAGCTGTGGGTTCGATTCCCACTGGGGGAAGTGAAATATTTAATATTTTCGACGGTAAGTGGGAAACGGAAGTGTCTTAATGGGAACGGAGTATCTTAACACTAGGATCCCTCTGTTTTATTTGATTATTAAATAATATTCTTAAATATGTTGTTTTTATAAAATATCAATATAAATACATAAAAATTGGTTACAGTTTACATTAGCTTCAAAATGTTTTTAAATTTACCTATTATCTGTAAAGAGTAGTGATCTGTCACTATATCCGCTCTAATTATTCTATGTATAACAAAAAAAAAATATATGTAAAAAAAATGAAAAGGTAACTTTACAACCCTTGCGACGCGACAAGCGTCTATTTGCGGTGGGATATTGACCGCGCTGTTTACCTTACACCTCCGGCCACGCTAAAGATAGCGGTAACGCGCTCCATGTGAACTTTCTCAGATTTTTACGTGTAAAGGTCATGTTTTTATTACCAAATTTGGTTATGATGGATATTTTAATTTTTAGCTTCACGCTGTATCCCGCATATAGCAGGTTAAGCAGAGGGATCCTGAGAATATAGTGTTAAGACACTCCGTTCCCCACTCCCCCCGCCGAAGCTTTATATCTATCTATATAAAGTCAAAAAACTAATAAAATTACTGATATAACGTAACATTAATATAGGAAAAAAAGAATACACCCTCGAATTACCTATTATCAATGTCCTAATAAACACAATTTCTATTCATAAAAAGAATCCCTTCCTGTTTGAACAATATTTTACTCTCGCCGGCATCGAACCCCGAATACCTATGTTAAAAAAAAAAACCAAGCATCGATCTCATCTTACATCCCTGAAGGCGAAACTGTCGATTGACAACGGATTAACAGATTTTTTGTTACATTTAGGAATTTGTATGTGAGACTGTCCATTTTTTGTAGCTACTTGATGATTCAAGTTATTGCTTTATTTGAATAGTACTTAGTATTTTTTTTTATGTCTATAAGATTTAAATTCAATACATACAAGTCGCGCTTAGAAGAATAATATAAGTATTTTTAATATATTTTTTTAATCACGCTGTATCCCGCACACAACAGGGTAGGCAGAGAGAACCTAGTGTTAAGACACTCCGTTCCCCACTTTCTGCTGAATTCTGGATGCATTGCGTGTTGAGTGGCAGAACTCAACGCCGCGCTTTGCCTCGAAACCAGAGCGAAGAAATGGAATTATAAATTTAAATAAATATGTCATCTCTTCGAGTGGAGGTCGAACCCACAGCCAGTCGGTTTTACAGTCACACTTTTAGCCCCTGCGCTACGACTGGCCGTTATTTTTAATATAATAATATTATTTATATATTATAGAATTAAATCGAATATTTTTTTTTCATAATGTGTGAAAATGGCACAATTCTTATTGTTTATTTACGTAAAATGTTTTTAGCTTTATTTAATCCCACATTATAAAATTACAATAATAAACTTCTAGTTCCGAGACTGTGATGGCGCACAAGCGTGCAACTATAAACGTGATATTCTGGGTTACATGGTGGTTATTTTGAATAAAATTATTTGAATTGAATTTGAAAATTTGGTAACGCAGTATAAATGCTGTGTTGAGTTCCGCGCAACACGCAATACCTTCAGAATTAGGCGGAACGTGGAGAACGGAAGTGTCTTAACACAAGGTTCCCTCTGCATACTATCAAGTGCGTACTAAATGCGGGATATGAGCGTGAAACTTAAAAAAAATATTATATGAGTCTTTTAAAGTAATAAAATCTTCACACCATATTATCCATTTTCACATGGTTTTATACCAACATTGCAGTAATCTGACCGCTAATCCCCATGCTTTTAATATAGTCCTTGTGAACGATAACGTTAAACGATTTCACGTGAACCGACATGTTACAATGGATTTTGAAATGAAATGTATTTTTAAAGTGTATTTTTTATTTTTTTTTCAGGTAAAAATGGTGCTTACTACGATCTATTGAGATTAAGAGATGTATGGTGCTTTGTAAGTGTATTTTATGTGTAAGATGAATATCTCTTTATTGTTATGTTATTCTAAGTTTTTTTTTAAGTCCGTACATACTTTCCGGTTTTACTGAGCCAGACAGAGGACACTCTATGAAAGAATGTCTTTAAGTTTTTTTTTTCTTTAAGTTTTTTTATACTTCACGCTATCTAAATACATTCAAAGTTAAGTTAAAAAATATTAAATATTTTATTTCGTCGACAGCGAAACGAACCCATAACCTGTAGCCTTAAGTCGTACACTTGTGCCCCTATGTGCCACGACTGGCCTCAAATTTTATCATTTCATTATCTATTTATAGGAAAATAAAGCTTTACGCAATATTTTTCACAGTGTTGAGTTCCGCTACTTAATAGCGACGTTTGAAATATTGCCGTAGATTAAATTATCCAATAAAGTTTTTGGAAAAAAAATACTCATCTTACCCGTGAATAGATGAACTTTCATATAATATATAATTAATTACTTACACTTTAATATATTTATTTAAATTTATTTATATGAAGTATTGAAAGTTTAATGTTTTGGCTGCTGCGTTGTATGAAGAATCGAAGGCCCCAATATAAACACATGTGAAGACGGATGCGACTCATCCGTCTCTAATGGAACGACAAAATTGTAGTCATATATATTTTTATCTGTGCATTGATTTAATAATATTATATTTAATTTCACAAAGTGATTGGCACAGATTAAATATAAGTAATATTCGGAAAATAAAAAAAAAATTGGCATAATAAACCACTTTTAGGTTCGATCATTTTTTCTTTAGACAAAAAGTTATAATATAATTTTTATTAGCTCTACGTTGTGTCACATGTTAAATGGCGGAATTCTACGCCGTGTTCGTTAGCGAGGAAAAGAAAATATTAAATATTTCATTTTCTCAGATAGGAATATAACCCACAACCGGCGTTCACAATCGTACATTTGTGCTCCTGCAATAATATTTTAAGTACAAATTATAAAAACTATAATAGTATAGTTCATAACACTGAAGATTTATTCTCGATTTCATTTATCTAAATCACTCACACACTTATAACAACGGAGAACGGAAAAATTTATCCCCATGAAAAAAAAACATCTTATATCATAATAGTATGTAAATTTACAATCTGCCTCCGACTTCTGGAGTACATTTTACCCACAAAGGCTCTACAGTGGCACTTCACCTATATACTAAGGCCAAAGCTTCGACCTGTTTGTATAGGTTGTGGGGAGGTCAAATAGGTCATATCGTTTAGACTTGCCGTTTACAGGATCTTGTAAGACTGTAGATATTGATTCTATATTATATATCTATTTATTGATTTTAAAAATGATGTATATAGTAAGGTAGGCAGAGGGAACCTGGGAAGCTAGTGTCTTATTATCGTTCCCATTTCAGACACTTCCCTTTCCAATTTTCTACGGAATTCTTAAAGGATTTCGTGTTGAGTGGTGGAATTCTATGCATTTCTTGCTTATACTAAAATATATTCTTTTATAATTTACTTTCAATAAAAATCAGTCTCAATAGCTTTTTCTAAATATATTTTTAAACTTAAATTTTGCTTATAGTCAGTTTCAAAGTATGCAGTGTCATAAATTGCGACCGAGCGAAGTAATTTTAGTTCATAAACAATTCTAATTTGTATGAAACTTCTTGACGCCCGCTCTCGTTAAGTTAAATTCAAATTCAAACCTTTATTTAGTACGCTGACGTTATAATGAAATTCTTGTAAGTCTTGTAAGTAATGTTGTTATCGATTTGTAATACATTTTAAGATTATTTTATTGTATTGAATATAAATTGTGGTTGTGGTAGCGCGGTGGGTCACCGTGTCATTAAACACGACGGTTGTGGGTTCTATCTCACTCGGGTCTGGTATATTTCATGATTACTCTGATACATTTTATATATTAATTATATTAATTTCTTTACACATTTCTCATAATTAAAGGCCGTCGTGGCGCAGGAGCACAAGCGTGTGGCTGTGCAGTTATGGTTTCGATTTCCACTCGAGGGAATAAAATGTTTCGTATTAATTTTTTTCGCTATGGCACCCAGGCAAAGCGCGACGGAGCAATGCCTCAAAAAATCGGCGGTAAAGTGGAGAACGGAAGTGTTGGAATGTGGAATGGATTGTCTTAACATTAAGTTCCCTGGATTACTTCTGCCTATCCTACTATCAGTGGGATACATCTCAAAATAAAACGACTTTAATTTTTACACAGTAAACAAAAATAAATTAATAGACTCGTTCTCTCCTCATTTTAATTTATCATACGTCCATAGACTACATTAAATAATATCGCAAAATGTGTTATTAAATCTAATTCTATATAAACTTATACATAATATTATATGTATATAAAGCTCAAGAATACTATAAGTTCTTAAAAATGACTCAGGCGGACAATGGGCAAAAGAAAATTTTAATTGTTCGTAAAAGCAATTAGAAGCATTTACAACACCTTTTTGTTAAATTACAATTTTAGAAAATCACATAATTTACCGTAAAATTTTACTTTCTCTGTCCACGTTTTTAATTACTTAGCTAAATATATTCTTATGTGACAGGTTGTGGGTTTTATTTCCACTCGTATTTAATATTAGAGGCAAAGCGCGGCGTTGAGTTCCGCCATTCAACTGTGAACGGAAGTGTCTTAACCCTGTTTTTTGTGCCTAACACACTATGCGAGGAATACACTGTGAAGCTAAAAAAATAATATTCAAGCGTTAACTTTAAGTCAATGGACGCAATTAGTTTTTATTACAACTAGTGGAAATCCTTGTCAGATATAACATAGGCGCCTAACGATCCTCTGAAGTGACATTTCCTGCACAGAGTAATTAACGCACAGAGACTAAGTGCGGGCCAACTCTTGTATGTTGTAGTTTAAACGAGTTTTGTAGTTTAATTTGTTTTTATAAATTAATTTATTGTTAAATTGTTAATAATAAAAATTGATAATATTTTACATAATAATTTAAATCGAGGCCAGTCGTGGCGCAGGGGCACAAAGTGTGATTGTAAAACCGACTGGTTGTGGGTTCGATCCCCACTCGAGAAGATGAAATATTTATTTACATTTATATTTCCATTTCTTCGCTCTGGCGTCGAGGACAAGCGCGACGTTGAGTTCTGCCACTCAACACGCAATGCCTCCAGAATTCGGCAGAAAGTGGGGAACGGAGTGTTTTAACACTAGGTTCTCTCTGCCTACCCTACAGTGTGCGGGATACAGCATGAAGCTAATTTGATTATTATTAAAATTACTTTGCCAAAAAGATTTTTATAGTCATTTTTTTTAAGACAATTAAAAAATATTTAAGATATAATAGACATCTTTCACAGATAATAATTTTAACAAATCATCACAGTTTATACAGACCAGACAATCCAATATAGCCAACATAAAAATATACAAAGTTACCGGTCAGATAGACCGTCCGCCGTTGCTACACGAACAATGGTTAATAAAAAGCGTACGTAGCTATACAGTCAGAGGAACGACTGCGCTTTGAAATCTGTTCCTAGACTATACGAGTACTGTATCTGTGTTGCCAGTTTACGGCTTTTGCTTTTAATTTGCGTGTGTCATAAAACGTGTTTTACCGTTTAGGGTCTATTTCGAGTGTTTCTTTGTTCTCTTTTGTTTTGACGTTTGATGTAATAACTAGTCTGTACTTTTTTATATTTGATTTGTGTAAACAATAAACATGTATTTTAGTTTAGACACCGCCCGGCGTTGAGTTCCATTTGTCCATTTGTTTCCTCTGTTTTCTCTGGTTATGCGGGCAAAAGCGTGAAGCTGCTAAGTTTTTATTACATTTTGTCCATTTTTTCTCTATCCGTAATATATATAAGATGAACAACATAGTAGTTATCACTTTGTCCGTGGTTATTATTTGCTTTAATGGATAATGTGAATTAAATAATTAATAACCAATAAATGTTTCAAGTTTTTAAAGAAAATAATAAAAATTTAAATAATGTGAAACATTAACTTGCAAGTTATTTATTTGTTTTGATTTTTTATTTTAAATAAAACGAAATTGACATATAAATATTATTTGTACAGAGACAATCCTACTCCCTACTAATATTGTAAATGGTAAAAGATCACGAGGATGGATGTTTTTGCTATCACGCAAACACCATGGAACGGATTTAGATGAAACTTTACAGTAATATAGCTTAAACATCAGACTAACATATAGGCTACAACTTATGTAAACATTTTGTATAATTTGGCTATAATATAATAATAAACATAAGCGGGCGAAGCCGCGCGAGTGTCGCTAGTAAATCAATATTTACTTCCGCCTTGCACACTATTACGAAAAGTATTAAATGAATGAAATACAAAGTGTTTAGTTTATGATTTCACACAAAAAAATGTCCTATCATGATAATAAAAGGTAAACAACGCAATCGTTGAGTATGTGCGAATGAATGCTAAGAGCTTTTACCGAGATTAAAAAGGTTGCTCAACTCTGGAAATAGGTCTTTCACTAACCGGCGTTTTATTTTTTATTATCTATGGTTTATTTGTTGAGTGACTAAAGATATTACTTGTAAGTTATTTTATATTCGATTTCTTTTTTTTGTTTTTACAAAATCAAAAAGGTATCAGCTCGACTCTCTATGTCGCACACAGCAGGGTAGGCAGAGAGAACTTAATGTTAACACACTCCGTTCCCCACTTTCTGTCGAATTCTGGATTCATTGCGTGTTGAGTGGCGAAAATCAACGCCGCGATTTGTCTCGATACTTTTAATGAAAATATAAATTTAAATAAACATTTAATTTGCTCGAGTTGAGATAGAACACAACCAGGCGATTTTACTGAGCCACGACTGGCTAGTTTTCACAATTTATTGGAAATTAATATATTTTATTTATGATATCTCGTATCAGATTACAGCACTTATGACAGTACTTTTCGTACATGATATTCTTGAATTCAATTTATCATTTAAGCAGTATTTGAACCCCAAATCATTGGGTACAATTCATTTTCAATTAAACAACGATTTCATCATAGTATAATCACAACAACATATATCGCACGTCGCCGGCTCTATTGACAAGTATTGACAGAGTATTTGTTGTTGCATACGAAACGTTTAGTAATATTAGCTATCAAAAGTTCAAAGAGCTGGCATAAATCACGATAACGGCCAATTGCTCTCGTTCCGAGGCTGTATTAATTTGGGACAATCAACATAAGCGCTTATTTGATCATTTAGTTTTATCACAATAATAATAAATTACTTCATTTCTTTACTTATTTTATTATTTCATTAATTCAGTTCAAGCGCTGAGTTGTGCCAATCAAAACACAATGCTTCCAGAATTCGGAGGCGACAGAAATGGGAACACTGTTTCTTAACACTAAGTTCCCAGGATCGGTCTGCCTACTCTGTTATGTGCAGGATACACCGTGAAGCTAAGGTTAGGTTCCCAGGTTAGGTTCACAGGATCCATGAGCCTACCGTATTATGTGCAGGATACAGCGTGAAGCTAAAAAATAATACTTCACGCTTTGTTGCAAGTGAGGAAGAACTATTAATTACCATCTCTGCTTTGTCGTTTACTTTGATATTAAGAAGCGTTGATGTCATATACAGTTTGATGATTCACAAAATTGTCGATGACTCAACATTACATTGAAAAGTCTCTGAGTTTATTTCAGTTAATCAAAATAATTATATTTATTAAACAACTAACAAATTATATTTAGTAACAACGTTACTATAAACGCGACAGTTGTGCGTTAAATTTCTATTCGGGGATTTTTTTTCCCTGCTGTGACAAGAAGAAGCACCACGTAGTTACTTAAAACGCAATGTCTCTATTTCTGGTGGAATGTTGTGAACAGTTTATACTAACACTAGGTTATCATTTGATACACCACATATATGATATCAATTCGCAAAGCTTAAAAAGAAACGGTCTAAAAAGAATCTAAAAAGTTTATAATATTACCGTCAAAAGTCAGATAACAAAAGTATACATTACTTTTCTCTTTACAATCTCTGCAACAATTTCAGAATACCTAGAAGTCGGCTATAAGGAACTCTCCTTCTACATCCAAGACATCACGAACTTACAATAACTTAAGACAGTATCACAGGAGTAGACCAGTTAACTTATTTAAATGGCTTATAACTTATAATAAGAAAAAGTAATAAATTCAATATTCCGGAATGTAGCTGACTCTGCATAACAATAAAGTCTGGTTCAAACAATAACACTGTACCCTAGGCGAAATGCGAGTTTTTTTAGAATCATCTTCAAAGAACTTTCGTCTTTATTTCTAAATAACTACCGCTTATTTTTGTATTGCTCACATAGTTTCAGTTTCACATTGTAAGTAAGGGAATTTCTGTATGAGACGTGAGATGGTTCTTAGATAGTGGGGTGTATGTGACTCTAATGTCACATTTCACACCACGTGGAGATATGCTTTTGAGGTTCGTGGCCCCGTGGCGTGATCTTCCGCGTGATAACCGATACGTCAAGTGTTGCTAATTTGGGTGTGCAGACGGAATATTTAATTGCTTCTTAGAAATTGTATAAAGATGGATATTTTAAATCTGTACTTTATGCGAAAGGTGCATCGATATGGTGTTTCATTCTTTTGTAAATATTTCTTAAATGTCTTAAGTAGATTGTTTTTAGCTTCACATTATATCCTGCACATGGCTATGTAGGCAGAGATTACTTGGGAACCTTCGTTCCCGTTAAGATTCTTACGTTTCCCACTTTCCTCCGAATGTAATTGGTGTAATTGCGTGTTGAGTGGCGAAACTCAACGTCGCGCTTTGTGAACGTGAAGCTCCAACAAAAATGTATAAGAATTAATATATCCAAATATATTCCTAAAATAAAAATCGAATTTACAAATAAGCACTAAAACTATAATTAAAAAAACGGTTTTTTAACCTCCAAGAAAACTCACGAGTTGCAAAATGGTATGCGCCGCGCGCCGTTATTTCTTTTTTATTTCGCAAGTGCCTGTTCCAAGATTCCCTTTGGATATATAAAGGATGACGCATTCGAGGATTTCTTTATAATTAGACGTACCGACGGGGCATTCGGATGAAATTGGCTATATCGGTCGGTATAAAAGGCAAAGGGAGTTCAGAACGAAGATTGATCGTTTAGGGACCCTGAAAGGCTTTAATTAGATCCAAGGGTCTGATTACAGTTAGGTCGTTGATACACGTGGCTGATCTTGTGGGTTACTTTGGGTATTCTTGGTTAAAGTTGGGATGATTAATTGGTTAAATTATATGAACATATTTTAAGCAGTTTACTGTTATTTTCTTAATTATGGAGGAGTTTTATCTGGTTTTTTTTTTCATATTTATTATTTTAATAATAGCAAATATTATGCGAAAATGTTAGTATTAAATTTCAGCTAAGAATAATTTGTATAAGAACTGAAATAAATCAATTATAAATACATATTTAATGAAAAAAGGTAAAAAGAACCAGGAATAGTACCAAGTATCTACTCAAGAGCTGGACGTGTATAGAGGCAGAAGACCGGGAATGTAAACGCGACAGGTTATAAATTCAATTCCCACTCTAGGAAATGGAAATATAATACTTTTATTCCTCACTCTGGATACGAGGCAATGTGCGGCGTTGAGTTCCACCACTCAACTCGCAATGTCTCCAGAATTTGGCGAAAAGTTGGGAACAGAAGTTCCCATTAAAATACTTTAATGGGAACAGAGTGTCTTAACATTATGTCCCCAGGTTCCCTCTGCCTGCAAAAAAAACCATAACCGTTTACAGTCACACACTACTCTACTTTGGCATCTTACTCACAATCTCAACGTAATGATTCGCATTTGCTTATCAGATGTGTTCTTAAGTCAAGTGCGATCTTCCTGATAGCGAGCGGATATTAGCCACTTCATAAATCTGAGGCTGTCGGCGTTTCGATTAACCGTGCGAGATGCGGGCAAATAAACTTTGAATGGGGGTTCTTAACCTTCTTTAGTACTGTACTAGTGTGTTCTGTAGTATTAAGAGTAGTTTTTTTTTAGTTTCACGCTGTATCCCGCATTTTGCAGGGTAGGCAGATGGATACTAGTGTTAATACACTCCGTTTCCTACTTCTCAACCACATTTTAAAGATATTGTGTATTGACTAAATAGGACATAAGTACATAACGAATATTTATCGAACAGTGACGTCATCCAACCAACGATATTATTTTTGTTAAATTCATTCTGTATCCCGCATATAGCAGGGTAGACAGAGGGAACCTGGAAACCTAGTGTAAAGACATTCCGTTCCCCAATTTCCAATGAATTCTGCAGGCATTACGTTTTGAGTGGCGGAATTCAACGCCGCACTTCGCCTTTTCACCAAAGGGAAGAAAATGAAAATAATAAATATTTCATTTCCTCAAGTTTACGTTTGCACGCTTTTGCCCCAGCCCAGCAAATAGTATCGATAGATGAAACATATGAGAAAAGAATGTCTTTGATAGATTCTCTCAAGAACTCAGTAAATGATGATAAAATTATAGGATCCTCCTGCATAAAAAACCTATTTATTTAATATGATTTCAGAAAAAAAATATAATAAAATGTAATAATAAATAAATATGACATTAAATCAAAATTACTTATGTTAAACAAAATCAATAAAAAACACATTTAACTTAACTGCCATAACTTATTGCTAATACCTATAATATATATAAAATAAATAAATAAACCAGCTTCACACTGTATCCCGCAGCAGGGTAGGCAGAGGGAACCTAGTGTAAGACACTCCGTTCCCCACTTTCTGCCGAATTCTGGAGGCATTGCGTGTTAAGTGGCAGAACACTACGCCGCGCTTTGCCTCGACACCAGAGCGAAGAAATGGAAATATAAATTTAAGTAAATATTTCATCTCCTCGAGTGGGGATCGAACCCACAACCAGTCGGTTTTACAGTCACACTTTGTGCCGCTAGCCACGACTGGCCTCTATAATAATATATATTTTTTTCTATTTTAATCATTAAAATCGCTAAGTATAAGTATATATGTTATTGTTCACTATAATTTGTTACATCGCCCATTTCCGGAGATGCGGTCGTCTGTGACCGTTTACGGTTTTTGTTCCGGATTTTTATTTCTTTCTAATGAAACGAATTACAATATTAAAATTTTTATTAATATGTATGGCAGGTGTGGCGCATGTGTGCTCAAGCGTGCGATTGTACACCAGAGAGGTTGTGGGTTCGATCCCTATCGAAGCAATGAATGCTTAATATTTTTATTACTTCGCTCTAATATTGAGGCAAAGTAGCGAGACGTTGAGTTTCGCCTCTGAAAACGCAAAGCGGAATAGGCGTATAATTTGCGTTGCGCATTGAGTGACGGACCTCAACGCCGCGCTTTATCTTGTTAACAGAACGACTAAATTAAAATAATTAATTCCCCGAGTGGGAAATAAATCCACAACTGTCGTACTTACAATTAGACACTGAGCCACTGCGCCACGATAACAAAGATAACAGGTTCATTTTAATTTAAGGTAAATTAATAATAGTTACTTTTACTAAAGACAAAATATTATGCAAATATCATGATTCTACAATATTATGATTGATTATACTCTGTAGGTATACTTCCTCAACGCATTCGTCTGTGACCACGTGCTTAACTCGTTCCGCGCAATTTTAGTTTCCGTTCGCCCCTCGTATTCCAAGAATTTCACTTTACTTTGCTATACTTACATATTCATACAGGCCTATATATAAATATTTATGTCGATCTTTTTGTTTGTTAAGGCCATCGTGGCGCAGTGGCACATGGACTTATTGTAAATGAGACGGTTATGGGTTAAATTCCCAATTAGTGCATAAACGCTTAAGTACCTAAAGAAAAGGTGAGGTAATGTTCCGATTCTCAACACGCAATATCAATGTCTATAATGATAATTTGGCGGAAAATGGAGAAAGAAGTGTCTTAACACTGTTCTATCTGCCTACCATACGATGTATAGGATACAGTATGTAAATATTTTTTTTGGTTTTAAAACGAAAAGTAAAGCAACAAAAATACATTTTTAAAATATACTCTATAGTCTTACATTATGTCAGTAAAAATATAGAAACTTGTATAGCAGCGTCCTCTCAGATTACCATTAAGTTAACAAAGCTAAAGTGCAACAAAGTCGCTTTTACAGCAAAGTAAAATGCTATCTCGGAATACGTAAGTTGGTTAAGTACACATAAAACGCGGTGCTATAAAGTGAAATAACACCTTGAAGTGAAGATACTTTTTTACACCTATTATATTTTTTTGATACGTTCACGTTGTGTCCTCAGAGGGAACCTGGGATCCTGTTATGATTAAGCCACTACATTCCCACAAAGACACATCGTTCCCCATTTTCCGCCAAATTCTTGAAGCATTGGGTGTTTAGTGACGGAATCAACGCCGTGCTTTGCCTCGTTACCAGGGAATGAAAATATTAAATATTTCATTTCCTCAGATGGGAACTGAACCCACAAACTGCCGCGTTTTCGCCACGACGGGCCTCACACACAATTGATTCAAGTTTTCCGTGCTTTCTGTTCTGCGCTAATGCATAGTAAAAGGGAACCTGGCGTTAAAACACTTCACTCCACCTTCCGCCTGATCTTCCAGGCATTGCCTATAGAGTGGCGGAACTCAACACCGGACTAAAGTTAATTACAATTTGACCGTAAACTTGCTATAGATTAGAAAATATGTTCTATAATTTGAATGATAATGGAGTATTAAAGCGGCTTCTTGTCTGATGACTCTATTGTCCAATGTGTTATAATGGCCCTAGAGTGAGATCTCTCGGGTGGTCCACGTAATTATGACCGCAGCGTCCCTTTCTATGTCTAACATAGTTTTATCTTATTTTTAAGGTTCATTTAATCTTTTAAATATATACATAAAAAAGGTGACTGTTGTTTCATTGATAATGATATAGAACATGAAGATAGCGACTCTGATGGAAACTTCTACTAATAAAATATATCTAAAAAAAGACACTCCGTTCCCGGCTTTCCGCCGAGTTCTGGAGGCATTGCGTGTTGAGCGGCAGAACTCAACGCCGCGCTTTGCCTCGTCACCAGAGAGATCAAAATTATAAAAATAAAATATTTTCTCGAGTGAGGAAATAAAATATGTGTTAACATTTAATAAACTTCAAAGACATCAAATATATTGGAACTAATTACAGAATAATTTTCCAAGCCTTAATAGAATTTACTGGTTATATAGAAAGTCGGTTATTTTAAAGAAACTTTCGCATTTTACGAGTTACAGCTGAGGAATAACTTAAATAGAAATATTGAATACTAAATGTTGCCCGATAGGTATAGTGCTCAAGTACAGATAGAAAGGGGCCGTTCAAGTATTACGTAAGCAGTTTTTTTGCAATTATTGATCCCCCTCCTCCCCTATGTCATCAAAAATAAGCAATCTTCTTAAAAATATTTCATTGAACACGTCAAAAATAAGCAAACCCAAGACACCCCTACAGTGCTTACGTAATACTTGAACGGCCCCAAAGGAAAAATATCAATCGAAGCTTCACGCTAGGAGGAACAGGAACCCAGCGTTAAGATGCTCCATCTCTCCCAATTTTATTGTAAATATCAATAATTTTATGTATAATCTTATAATAAATTTTACTATCTGTGAGTTACGGAACCCTTAACGAATTTATTAGTCAACGCTCACTGCACCGATTTCGTCTTCAACAAGTTTGTGAAGCATTCGGATAAGCTATATTTTACTTTAACTGTAATGATTGGTAATAGTACTTTCGATACTTTACAACCGATATTATGATAGTTACCATCATTTTGTTCGTTGAGAGATCGTAAATTACTGGGAAGTAATAAATATATATTGATTTGATATAGACTTTGAAAGATATATAAAATTTTGTTATTTTATTAATGAAATTGATACGCAACGTAACTGCTTACTTGAAATCACAGGTATTTATTACGGAACCGTTATTTTCATTTAAAACATATTAAATATTCTGGAACGGCTGTTTAATTGGCTGAATAATAATAGATCATTGCACAAATTAAAATAAGTAATAGTTAACATTGACATAAGCTATTAATGTCACTATATAATCTACGAGATGACCATCCCATAAAACGTCGGTGGTCTCTTCCTCTATAATCATAGTATTCTGAAACACCCATCGGCATTTCCTCACATCACATTTATTAACAACTTAATGCTATATTCTCTATTGTTTCTCACTTAATGGCTTCAATAGGTCAATTTGCCATTATTAGTTTGGAATAACAGGTTATTTGAAACTATTCATATTAAATAACAACGTCCCAAAGTCGTTAACAGTTTAATAAAGATAAGTTATTTCGCTAATAACGTCGTAAATCGTGACTCGTGACATGAGTCGATTAGAAGTTGCCTACGGTTTGAAACTTTGCTTTTGCTTTCATAGTTAGCAAATAAAATATAGGTATAATTTTTAATTTTATGATTATTCAAATTTTCAATTTACTAATATATATTTTTTATTATCCATACCTATATTATAAATTCGAAAGTAACTCTGTCTGTCTGTCTGTCTGTCTGTGCCGCAATCAGGGCCAAACCGCTAATTCCATTGTAATAAAATACTCATACAGAGATACTTCAGGGGCTTGGGATGAACATAGGTTACTTTTTTTTCTCATATTTGTAATATTGTCGATATATACTAATATATTAAAATATTTTTCAATTTGACAGGCAATTTATTCCGCCATGTTAATAACAACCGACCGTTGCTAAGCAACGGTTTGCAAAGTTTATTTGTTGTTATAAGCAAACGTCACCCAAAATGAGCTTGCTTAACGCATACATGGCGTGCGCCGATTCAACCTTATGAGATACATAAAAATAATGTTTTACAAAAATATTGTCCTTTAAATAATGTTTAAAAAAATCCGCGATACACATACCATATTTATCTCTGAAGCTTGAGCAAAGTAACACAGTAACAACAAGTAACCATTTTAATTAATTTTCTTTATATTTATCGGGCTTTTGTTGTACGTATTTTCTATAATTTGATATTGATCCTTATGAAAATTAATATAATAGTCACTTTTAGCATTTCATCTAGATTGAAATTATAGTTCACTGTATAACATTCTAATAAATAATTAAGGAGATGTCACTGATTCGAAATAACCTAGCATACGACCGGCATAGTATGACCGACGCGAACGGGCAGATGACTTTGACGGTTTTGTAAATTTTCATACATTTTCGAACTACTGTTAATTTTTATGTAATTATTTGCTGTTTATAATTAATTTATACTTTTCTTTGGTTCTTCGCTTATTCGAGGAGCAGATTAGTTAGATTTTCATAAATTTCTTGGTGTGTTGTAAGTTGCGGCCCTGCGCGGCGTCGGTGTAATATTATTTAAGTATTAAGGAGAGAATTGTTGGTTATTTCATCTTGGTTGGATGGTTATCTATACCGTTGTTATATACTTAATAAATTGTGGTTTTAGTTTTCTGGGATTTTATTTGATATTGCTCGCAAAACTTATCATATTTAATGTAGAAAGGACTTTAGTTATTTCATATAGTATCTATGTACGCGCGCAAGGAAAACGAGTAAAAAGATTTTTCCCGGGTAAATCAGTAAAATCGATCACTGAAAGTCCAATAAAAATTAGTTCAGTTATTCTGGATATTAGCTCGGGGAAATAGAAAGACAGAAAGAGATAAAATTATTAATAATGTAGCTGGTTTTGTTTTGTTTTTTTATTAATATTTTACTATGGTTACGTTTACTTATATTTTTTTTATTTAAATTAGTTACATATTTTCACAAACAATTTCCTAAATATATCTATAAGCATTCGTAAAGTTTAAGCGGGCGAAGCCGCGTCCGGGTCCGCTAGTTTAGTATAAATAATTCATCTTTACGCATCTTCTTCTTTCGTCTTCTTCCTTTATAGAAACAAAAATAAATGTAATGAAAGATAATTTCGTCATATAGGTTTCGTCCAAACTGATTTTCGATATTAAATGCAGCTCAACGCTGATTTTACAGAAAACTTCTTTTTAAGAAAGGTTTTTTAAATTAGTCTTTTATTATTTTGAAATTATTGTATCATCATAAAATTGCTAGTTTTAAGCTATACAACAATACGGTATCATTGAGCTTATCTGATGGTGAAGCCAGGACCTGAATAATGGAACTAGTTAGAGGTTAATAGTAAAATTTATATTTGCGAGCACATTTTATAGCAATTGCACCGTTTCAACACTACCATTCCCAAATTTCCGCCGAATTCTGGAGGCATTGCGTGTAAGTTACGGAACTAAACGCCGCTCAACGATTTTTTTTAAACTGTATATGATTGTCTTGTCTATTGATCATATATTGTCTGTCTCTCAACTGTGATTAAAATAAGCAACTCTGGAGACATGGTCCAAACATCATCAAAAAGGCAAACGTTTAAATAATTAAAATAATAATAATTTAAAATAAAGATTTAAATATTTTATTTACGAAATCCAAAATATACGAATTCGCACAAAATCCATCAACAATTGCTAATTTGCGTCAGACAATACACCGTGATAAGGATTTTTATTCGACACCTTCAAATAAATAGAGGGGTGATTTAAAATCACCATTTTGAGAGCTTTCATAGAACGAGTCAAAGGGAGAAATATTCAATGAAATTATTGCCCTACTCGCTCCACCCCTACGAAAAAGCTTAAAAGGACTTCGCTTTGTTTATTTATTTTTTGCCAACGCCTTATTAAACACGCGAGGCGGTCTTATGTAAATGTTGAGTGTAATATAAGAAATCTCTGATATAATATTAGAATTTTTCACCTTTGCAACTGAATTAGATGGCGTCTGTGACGACTTGGTTCCAGGTTCGATTCCAATTAGAAGTTTTTATTAAAAATATTTATGTACATTTATTTACATGCGATGTTGTGTTAAGGTTTGTTGGCCAGAATAGCTGTGGAGTTTAGTTTGTAGATGGCGGTGTATTAAAATTAAAAATGTACTAAGCGACGCTTATACCGTAATTACCTACTATATAACTACAATTTGCATTTCCTTGGTTTTTTTTGTAATAAATTAGAAGCTTATAGTGAAACCGAAAATCCACAGACTTCGATTTACAAACATGCTAATAGTTACGTAAACAGTACATAAAATAATTTTGAAATTATATTCACTTTCTTTTGGTAATTTAGAACTGGTTATTACGATATTTTGTATCTGTTATAGTGTTCTTTTATTCTGTTTTTCTTTAGCTTTAAGCTTCAACACATAGCACGGTAGGCATAGGGAACCTAGAAACCATATCTGTACCCATGATATATATAAAATTATTAAATATTTCACTTCGAGTGGAAATCGGACACACACCCACATACTATTATGTTATTGGAACTAAATATTAGACGGAATATATACAATATATAATAATAAAATATATAATGTAATATAATATACGAGGAATTACTAGAAAATAATCTACCAAAACGATTTCCGATAAACCTAATATATTTTTTCATAACACATATTGAAATGGAAAAAAATGACCCCTCAAAGACTGTATCAACTGAAGAAAAAAATATGAAAAAAAAAAACAGAAGGCCATCTAAGTATTGCCTGGAGGCACCGAGCTTTCCCTCGCAAAAGGAACGTAATCAAAACTGATGGAAAGGGGAGCCTGAGACTGCAATTATATTCGTCTAGCCGTAGAACAAATATATTACGTACAATGTAGCACTCTAAGTTAGTATTCTAAGCACTGTCTGGATTTAAGAATCCTACTAATATTATAAATGTGAAGGTTTGTGTGGATGGATGTTTGTTCCACTTGAACGTAGGAACTACTGAACGGGTTTTGATGGAACTCAGGAACAGCGGTGTATAGAATAAGTTATAGGCTACAATTTATGTAAAGATTTTTTATTATTATTTTACTGTTATGAATTCGGTTATAATATAAAAAAATAATTTAAGCGGGCGAAACCGCGTTTGTGCCGCTAATATTACAAACGAAGAAAGTTTGTGAGGATGGATGGATGTTTGTTCCACTTTCACGCCAAAACTACAGAACAGATTTAGTTGAAACTTTCCAGATCAGATTTAGCTTAAACATTAGAATAGGTCAAGGGGTACATGGTAAAATGAATTGTATGATTTGGCTAAAATATAACATTACGTTTACGCTGGCGAAGCCATGTGTAGTTGCCTAGTGATATCTAAGTTCTTGACTTTATCTCAATCTTTCTTTTGCTACGAGTACTACAGTTACTGCAGTACAGTTAATTTAAGTTGTCTGGAAAATGTTGCTTTTTTAAATATTTTACGTTTTTTCAACGATGATTTTAGTTAGTCTTAAAGATACTCGTAAAGCAGAAAATGTTTTATCTTTAAGACTAATAATTAAATGAAACGAAATGAACCTACATATGTAAACGTACTATTGTAATTGTTTAAGAAGTAGCCACACACAGTGCCGCCGCGCCACTAGGGCCACAAATCTAATTTTTAATAAACGAACATTAATTTTTTTTTCAATACACGCAATATAGGTTTAATTTAAACTGGCTCCAATTATGCCATGACAGCAAAATTACAATAATAATGATATCACATTTAATTTTTGTTCAAATTGGGTTGAAATGACCACCGAATAAATCATTTAAATGTATTTATCCGTTAATCCAATTGACCTTAAAATGTTTGATGGATCGTTTGAGATATGTATGAACGTATGTATGTATTTATATATGAGATTCTTCATTATCGTCGCGGTACTTGATTTGATTATATAAAGTGAAAATTTCGCTTTTTTTAATTATAACGTGATTTAAGATGATACTTGACACAAAAGATTTTCTTATTTCGTTTATTGTTATTTATAAAATTTGTAGATTCATTCGATTGACGTACCTTTTTGTGTAATGGTGTGAATATTTCTTTAGCTTCGCAGGAACCTTCAAGGGAACCTGGAAACCCAGTGTTAAGACAATCTTTACCTATTAAGACACTTCCGTACCCCCCCATTAGCCGAATTCTCAAGACATTGTGTGTTGAGTGGCGGTATTCAACAAATAATTTAAAAAACTTTGTTTTGGGTTATTGCTTGGTTTTCATATACCTTCCATGTGCGAATAGCGATCAGTTATTTACCTATAGGTAGATAAATATCTATATTTATAATTTTCTTCCAAAAAAAAAAACCATTTCATCCTCCACTCGCATCCACTGCTGGGCATGTTTAATATAATCAGAAATGTTTGTTTTTTTAACATCACGCCTAGAGATTAAAGAGAGCGGGGGTGGTAACAGCTCCAGGCATTCGACATACTAAATCATACCAGACCTATTTTCGTTATTCTCTTTGTTTACGAAAGCCGATGATAGAGACTGTAGGTACATTTACATGTTAAACTGAGATTGGAATTTTTAATTTACTATTTACATTATGAAGATGTGCATCTCCCGCGTGTTGTTTGTGTATACAAAGTGTTTAGTTTTGTGTTTCAGCTTCACGCTGTATCCCGCACTTAGAAGGGTAAGCAAAGGGAACCTGGGAAATTAGAGTTACGACACTCCGCTCTCTATTCAGATACTTCCCACTTGATCCTCATTTTACGCTGAATTATTGTGGCTTTGTCTATTGTCTATTGTAGATATTGTATTTCTTTGAGTTCATTTTTGATAGAACTGTATTTAAAAATTATTGGCTCTAAAATATATGATATTTAGGCTTAGTAGCCAGAGAAAACAAAGCCCCAAACGCTACGGTCTCCGCTTACCACTTTCGCCTCATTCATTGTGATCAACCTCTTCTTACATGCCCTTCAAGGTGTCCTCATGCTTTTTACGTTTCAAAATTTGAACTAGCACCTCTTGGAATCTCTCCTAACATTCCAAACAATAAGTTATACGTTCATATCAAGCGTCTAAATTCTTATACCATTGTTACAACCTTTGTTCGTCTTTGTATATATTGTAGCTAACTGATAAAAATGATTAATTGCTTTACCACCAACTTACTTAAGCTTAAGCATGACAGTGTTAGCGCGGTGGGTGTCCCACGTGGCCTCAGTCGTTAAGAATATGTATCTATATTTAACTTGGAAATATTATTCCTATAATAGAATCGTTTATATAATAATTTATTGAAAAAATTGAACAATAGAACATTTAATAATTTGATTACTATTATAATATTAAAACACAGCGTTTAGTTACGTCAACTACCACGTCCACGTAGAAAATAATTTGACGGGATATGTATTTACGACGTTTGGACTCTCTCTTTACTGTCTATCGTAAATAAATAATTAACTTTCTGTATGTCTTTGACTGACTAACTTGAGATTTAGCGTCATACAAAAAGTACGAGATCAAAAAAAAATCATGTCTTCAAAAATATTATGACGAATTTTTGTAATTTTTTTATCTGTATATAGGTAAACAGCAGTTTCCGCCACATTACTTTACTCGCATAGTAGGATAAGTATAACTATCTTAGTGTTAAAACACTCTGTTCCCTACACTACCAAATCTTGAGATATTGCGTATCTAGGCGAAACTAAACACCGAGCGTTGTTCAAATATAAATAGCAGTTAAAAATATGTACGTATATAAAATTTACTATATAATATGTATTTTAGGCAGTGTTTCCTAGTAACCCCGTCCGACTTGGCGCCCGTACTGATAAAGACATACGAAGATTAGAGATTTATCAGTAAGCTCACGCCACACGTTGTTGATTAACTTATACCTTTACATTTGTACTGTACAAAAATGAATCTTAACACCTATTATTTAAAGTTGAAATTACTTGTGCCATTTCATTTAGTTTTGATTTTTAAGATGATATTACTTTTGACAGTAATCAGCTTTATCGGTGGACTAGAAGAGGTTAAATTTGTTTAGAAGATTTGTTGGTTGGTTGATCATCTCGTACTTATTAAAATGGACTTTTAATATAATTTATGTCTACATATTGTATTTATAAATCATTTTGTTTAATGTTTATATTTTGAATTAATATAACTAAATTCACAAAAATAATTGAGACTATCATAGCAAAAAAATTATTAAACTTTTAACGTGCTTTCCGTTTCCGTATTTTTTTTAAATTAAAAGAGTATCTCCAGTTTACGGTTATTTAGATACATTACCTGTCTGAGAACAGAAATCAATGCTGCGCTGTCTCTCCTATTATTCCAGAACGCAAGAATATAAATGCAATGTATAGAAAACTGTTTAAATTCCAATATCACACATTATATAGAAGAGAAAGCAGAGGGACCCTAAGGTTACGACGAGCCGTTCCCTACTTTTCGCCGTATAGTATGTTGAGTGGTGAAACTCAACGTATGGCTTTTGCCTTACCAGAGCGAAGAAATGAAAATATTAATAAATAATAAATCATTCGCCCCGAACGTGGATCGAACTCACAACCGCCGCGTTACAGTCACACTCTTGTACTCCTACGCCGCGTCGGCCTCATTCCACACATATTCTGATTATTCTCCTACACAAAACAACAGTCACCACTCACACCATACAAAATAAGAAACCGTAGAATAAAATCATAATAGTCACATACATTTAAAAACCAATTGAGTAGATCGTAAAGTGAGATCAGCCCCTCGAATTCGTCACGTCCCTTCAGATTCGGTAAATATTATAATATCAAAGGCCTGTGGCTGCGTGTGTCTCGCCCCATGTATCCGTGGTGCTGGTGTGGTACAAGTGGAAGAAGACTCCGTTTTTGATTATATTTTTTTTATCAGTTTCACGCTGTATCCCGCACACAGCAGGGTAGGCAGAGAAAACCTAATGTTAAGACACTCCGTTCCCCGATTCGATCGATTTATCGATTTTTTTTTATTTATTGATTATCTTAGTAATGATTTTGTTTTTTAATATTGCTAATGATAAAGAAAAAGTAACCAGGGGTGGAGTGTTCATTGAAAAGTAAATAAAGATTTTCTGAAATGTAATGTCGGTAAAAATTGTTAGTTATTTTTAACTATTTTTAAATAAAATAATGGCTTACGATTTTTTTAACAAATTAGTGTAGCTATAACTAATCTAATTAATTAATAATGGTCTTGTTACAAATGAAACGTGTGTGAATTGGTCGCAGTGGCAATGAAGTCGAATCAACTTTTGAATCCATTGGAGTTAAGCCGAAATTTTGGGCTCCGAAACGAAAAAGCAATTGAAAAAGCAGCTTCACGATTTATCTGCGTAGTAGGCTAGGCAGAGGGAACCTAGCGTAAAGACATATCCTGTTCTACTACCCGACAAAATTTTGAGACATTGCTTTGTGATATTGAGTGTCGGAACATTAACCACGCGCTTTGTCTACCATTCTAATAATCTTTCTCCCGAGTGGGGATCGAATCCACAACTGTCGTCTTTATTGTCAGACGCTTAAACTGTCCCTGCAGCCTTATTTTACAATAATTACTTTATAATAATAATAGTAATTAATACAACATATATTTTTTATATAATTCTCAAATCCATCACCACTTTTAACTTGCACCACAATTTTAATTGAGATTGACCCCCACAAATATTACACGGAACACGTCAAACTGTATTACCGCCGCATAACGATTAAAATCGTATAGCATCATGTAAATTGGATCCCGGTTTATCCCGCGTCGTCGACAGCGGGCACGACCTCGTACAATAACGCTACCGAAATTCTAAAGGATTTGCGTTAATTAAGACGTTATTGTTCCATATATATAATGTTTCTGTTAAACAATGGATATTGTGTTTTCTGTATTAATGAAAATGAGTGTAGTAATTTACTTGTTATAGATTATATATTTTTATTATCAATGATACTTGAGGTAGGTCACGTAAAAAACATCACGGTTCCATCTCGGTCTGATTTCATATTCTTGTATGAGAAATATTTTTATTTGCGTGTTTGGACAGGAACTTGACTCTCATCATTTCTCATTTAAGGGTATTGTAAGATTAAGTTTATAAGCCTGTTTTTTTTAGTTTTTTATTTTTTTTGTTTTTTAGTTAAAAAGTTATTTTTGAAAAAAAAAATATTAATTTAGATGTGAGCAACAACTTGAATACACATGTAAAGTTAGCCTATAATTGAGACATACTTTGTATTAAAATATTTAAAAATGTTTGTAAATTATTGTGGTCTTAGTATGTAACGTTGGCTTCCTAATAAATAAATAAAATAAATATTTTTAACTGAATGAGATTGGACTGAGAACGAATGGATATATAAAAGGCAATATAGAGTGAATCCTATATAACGTATGACTCTCGGCGTTCTCTCTGGCTACCCCGATAGGGATAAAGTGTGATGCTAAAAAAAATATTTATTTCTAAGCATTTCCATAGAATGATGTATGATCTTTATGAGGAACAAGATTTGTATTATAAAACAGATATGAACTTTATCACTTTAATCTGTAATATTGATGGTGTTGATACAAGTAGAATAAACAGCATTGAAATTGTCTGGAAGGAAATATTTATTTCTAAATGCATATTTGAAATCATTTCTGGCAAAGAGGAATTTTGAAAGATTTACAATAAATATTTTAAGGATAATTTTTGGACGACAGTGGCCGGATGTTTATTCAATTTCTGAGAAAACCCACTGACGTAAGTAGTTTACGGGAAACATAGGCACACAGTCAAGTTCATTGATTAATTGTAAACGTCTAATAAAGTGAGAATGGAGTGTCTTGACACTTGGTTCTCTCTGCTAGCCATATGTGTGGTGGAACCAAAGAAATATACATTTTTATTTATGATAGACACATCTATTGAATTTTTTGTCAAGTTCCCTTTTGTCATTATGGGATTTGATTCCCATTCGGAGAAATTAAATATTTAATATTTTGTTACTCTCTCCCTTTTAACATGGCAAAACGCGGTATTGAGTTCCACATTCAAAACGTTATGCCTCGCGAAATTCGGTGGAAATCGGGGAAAGGCAGTGCAGTGTTTCATTAGGAACGGAGTCTCTAAACTAGTTTTCCAGGTTCCCTCTGTCCACCCTGTTACGTGCGGGATACAGTGTAAAGCTATCAAATTTACCTCTAGTCAAATATGTAACTTAACCAAACATAGTTTCGTAGGTAAAGAAAGATAGATAGGTAGATAGATATTTATAGAGTCCGCACATCAGTTAGTGATGAGGAGGGTCCCATCGAGAGGGTGACTTCGGGACCCAAATAAGTTTAAACATCCGTCCGTGGGGTTTTATTGCATTACGTTGCTTGGGGAGGAAACGTCAATACTTAAAGTCATTTCAAATACTGTACTGATAATTTGTGTTAGAGTGGCTGTGTAGAAGTCTCTTTACTTATATTTTTTCTATATTTTTTTTGTTTTTTTGCCTAGATTTATCGCCTACACCACTTTTAAGTACTTACATAAATTAACTTAACGTTATATTCCATAACAAATGTATAAACATAAACTAGAAAAGTCATTAAAATTTGACTACCCAAGGTACAAACTCAACAGTAGCTTATCATTCCTTTTTTTTATTTATTAAAGAAATCGAACACTGCGCTTTACTTTTTTTCTATAAATGTATAGTAATTTCAAAAAATAAAAGTTTGAATTAAATGGCCAAAGGAATCTAACCCGGAACCATCGCGTCCTATTAACAGAGCCAACTGCACCACAACGACAACTATTAAAATAATTTCTCTATGAATAAATTACCTGCTGTCCAGCTGGTTTCAATAGAAACATTTTATAAAGCTTATTCATAAAACTGTCAATGCAAAGAAAAATGGGTCTGGTTCTTCAGGCCTTAGTTAAGAACAGGAATATAAAATAACTATACGACTATAATTATTGCAACTCCTAGATAACTGATGTAAGTTAGTAACAGCTTTCAGCACTAAACTAGCCTTTTTTTTTAAACTAGCAACATGTTTAAACATGTGCTTTATTTAATAGATTAGTTTTTTTTTACTATCCAAATCTGGTATTCATGGATGGACTCCGGTTGATTTATGCTTATTATTTATATACAAAGAAAAGCAATAATATATGTAATATAATTATTATGTAGATACTAAAATGAAATACCCCTACCATATGACAGCATTTTTTTTATATTTTTTATGTACAATTTTTTTTATTTATGACTATAAATACTAGTTGTTGCCCTCTTCTTTGTTTGCGTGGACTTGAAGACAAAATAGAAAAGCCAGTTTTTTTAGTTCTTTCTTACGTTAACAATTTTTTACATGAAAGCGTAACAAACAAACTTACATTCACATTTATAATATTAGTATTTAATATAATACCTATGATAGATGATGAATATGATATTTCTACAAAAATTAAATGGCACTTTCATATTTCCAGATGCTGGCGAACTATGTTTGAACAAGGGTTGTTGCGGTGCCGGCGCACGCGCACGTCTCACTCTGCAAGCGCGTTCCCAGCTAGAAGGGGCTTTACGCAGTGAGCTTAATAAGCTGGCTGATATACTGTCTTCAAAAGCCAAGCGATTTGATGGTAAGTTAAGCTTTTAACTGATAGTCAATGATTAAAAGTATATCTTGAGAAACAACGACAGCTCGTTGTGGCACAGTAGATCAGACGAAGAAAGATCCGATCCGAAGAATGAATTATTTAATAAAAAAAAACAATTCGTCGCTCTGCTAACAAGACGAAGTTCGGCGTTGATTTTCGCAACTCAACAGGCAATTTCAGGAAAATTCGGCGTAAGATTGGGGGCAGAGTGTCTTAACATTAGGTTCCCTCTGTCTACTCTGCTGTAGGGAAACAATACCGAACTTAATAGTGCGACTCGGACTCGCGCACCGAGTCTTCCGTACCAATTTCAGGATTGTGGGTCAACTGAGAAAAGGAAATATAACTTACTTAAGCTAGCAAACATGCTGCACACAAGTATGCTGGCATATGCACACATTTTGTATGCAATGAACAACAAATGTAACTTTATAATGATTTATTCTATGAAATATTTATAAATTTTTACTTTTTGCACGACGTTCGTTCGTGCCAAATTTCAAGATACTGAGTTCACGGGAGTATCCTGTAGATTTTGATTCTCTTGCGAGTTTAGAAAATTTGTGGCATAAACGCCTGTATCTCTAGATATTCGCGTTGGCTTCTAAGTTTGATAGCTTCACGAATTCCTGAGGAAAACATACGAACATACGGACGACCAACAAACTGTACGATTACTTTGGGATTAGGTTTTTCCTTTTGAGGTCAGAACCCTAAAACGCTTAAGCTTAAAACTGAACTATTAATTACTGAACTATTTTAATGACGACGACTTTATTTCTTACTTTATAAGAACACTTGAAATAATTGTAAAAACCTAAACAGAATATTTCACTTTCGTGTATAATTTATTTTCACTTTATACTTTTCTATCACTTTACTAGTACGTTTATACACTTAAGAGACACCGAGTTTATAACACTTTATACACCTTGTAAACGGTTTTACAGTCGTGAAGTGTGGCAGTATGACGATATAAATACTGTTCTGACTGGTGTGTCAGATAGCACACTTATTATTTAAATGTTTTTTCAATTGTTGTAGGTAATTGCTTTTTTTTATGTAGCTTCACGCTGTAACACGCACATAGCAGGTTAGGGAACCTAGTATTAAGACACTCCGTTCATCAATTTCCGCCGAATTTTAGAGACATTATGTGTTGAGTGGCAGAACTCAACGCCACGCTGTGTCTTATTACCAGAGTAAATGATAATAATTCCCCCGAGTGGACCCGTCGCGCGAGATAAAAAAAATGTAATAAATTATAGAACCTTTCTATATCACCTTTACGCATATCCTACTTGAAGAATAAGTTGTGAGATACTTATAGAGACTTTATGATAAGCCCTTACTCCATCTCCAGTTATGTATAGTGAATATCGATTTCAAAATCATCACTATTTTTCTATTAATTTATATCTTGTGAACCCCCAACTGCCATCGTTCCCACTAAGCCAGGAAATACACCATACGGTACAAGTGGCCGCGGATCTATCCCAAGCTCCGAGCCCGCTACAATTTACAATGTCTAGACCACTTCAAGTTATTAGGTAATATTTTCTCGTAACATTACCGCCCATTGGATACAGTTGTTTCATATAATTTGTTGTCTGATTTGTATATCTTAATCGAGTGTTCGTACAAATGCTATTATGTTCTTAATATATTTTAATCTTTCGAGGTTTTTTAAAGGACAAAATACAATATAAATTCTAATAATCCGGATGGTATTGTAATTAAGTCTATTATATACTTATTTTCACATAATTTTGTTTCGAAAACGTTGAGTTCCGCCAATTAACACGAAATGCCTGCAGAATTAGACGGAAAGTGGAGAACGAAAGTGTCTTAATGGAAACGGAGTGTCTTGATACTAGGTTCCCAGGTTCCCATAGCCTACCCTGCTATATGCGAAATACATAGTAAAGCAAAAAAATGATACTATTTGGTCACATTTCTTTACATATCGTCCTATGCTTACAAATGACATACATTAAAAGGATTGGCTCTTAAATATTATAAATACTTTGTTAGATAAAACATATAGAATATAAATAGTTACCTGGAAAGATTAGAAACCTTTTTTTAGATGAATCATAATAAAAATCGCGGTAACATCGTCAATTTACCTTGAAAATAGTAAAAAAAAATATATTTTTAAAGTTCACAAAATCGTATGCTACATTCATTCATATTTCATAAGACGTTCTGGTGAGAACATTAAGTGAGTGGCCGGCGCGCCGTTTATAAATAGACGCGTGACCGCTGGCGGGTTATCGCGAGAAAACCGTACTTATTCTGCCTGTACTACTGGTTTTATTCAATTTGTAAAATGTGTAAAGTGAAATATTTATTTTTATTTTTTATATGTTGTCGTGGCGTGGTTTGGTCGTGGTTGGATTTTTTTTTTATTAAAATATATATTTCTTCGCAATTTAAATAATAAAGATTGGTTTTTAATGTGGAAATTTTCAACTTACTTGTCAGTAATAGTATCCATTGTCCAAAAAAAATATCAGAATATCCTTATTAAAATAACAATAGTTATACCTACTTACTTCATTTTTAATCAACATACATAAGGCAAATGGACAGTGCCTTGAAATAAAAAAAAAACTTCTTAAATTCTAGTCCTACGACCAACAAAGCCTTTGTATATCCAGGCTCTTCTTCTTTTCTTCTCTCCCATTTTCCTGTGTTGCGAAATTAACGTGAGAAGTTAGTGATGAAGACATTTACTTTACGAAATATATCACTGAAATTTGTCCATTTAAAACAGGAATACCAACATTTAAACATGAACTAATTACCCTTGAGTAAGTATAATAATTCGTTCTTTGAAAAATACCTAGTAGGTAATCCGTTATGGTAAAAAAAAATATGTGTTCTTCGTTCATTATCCCTAGTCAAAAATATTTAAAACATGATAAAATTTATCAATCAGTCTGAAGTTATTGAGTGGCGGAACTCAACGCCGCGTTATGCCTCGTTGATATAAAGAAGAAAGGAAAAATATAAAATATTTCTTTCCCTCTAGTGGGAATCCAACCCACAACCGTACCGCGCCCCAGAATTCATATGCCTATTTAAGTTCATAAAAAAAAGCAAATGGTAGGAGCCTTGTTTTGTCTTGGAAGCTGACGAATAATAAATGAAGTCATTCAGACGGAATTCGCGGTACTGTGCACCATATGAGCGGTATCAAACAGCGAGTGACCTACCCTAATAGAGATAATCCCGGGTTATCTCTCACATTTATTTCTTCGAGAGAAATGTTCTTTAAATTCTAAGTAAATAAAATTTTTAGGTTGCTTACGTTGTTTTACTAATATTTTTAGCCATGATAACGATGTTTATTTAATATTTTTATTTCCTCGCTCTGGGAACAAGTGTACCGACGACGTTGAGTTCCGCCGCTCCACATACAAACCATTGCGTGCAGCATTACACAAACTCGAGTGGGAATCGAACCCACAATCTGTCGCGTGGACAATCTTCATATAGTATTTTAAATTTATGATTTAAATATGAACTGCGACTTTCCCACAATTTCGGTCGAGTCGTACAATAATGTTAACACATCCAAAGTGTACAGTCGTATGTAAATAAAGCTGCTACGTACGTGTACGTACTTAATCAACGTGAGAATTTAGAGATGAGTGAGACCTAATGAATTATTGGAAAGTACGAGTCAATATTGAATGTGTGTATGGGTTTGAATGCTTTGAATGGATTTTGAGAGAGATTTATACTGATGTCGGGGTCTTTTTTCGCTTTTTAAAGCAATAAAGACAGTGATTTGTCACTTATTTCTCTATTAAGTGTTATGGTTTCATCGATTTGTTGTAAAATATCCGTAAATGTCGATAGTAGACCGTTTAACTAGATAAAAAAATCAAAAGTGACAAGACTTTTCTGAATTGCTTTGATAAATATAAAAAGATAAATATATATTCATTTCTTAGTAAAACAGCGTTACATACTACGAATATGACATGTTGCTCTTTTGGTGAAACAGTATTTGGTAGTTGAAGTATTTGAGGCTGTAGTGGCGCAGGGACACAAGCAAACAAAACTAATACAACGGTTGTGGGTTCGATTTTTAAACGAGACAAAATGCGGAGTTGAGTTCGGTCAGACAACACGTAATGTATCCAGAATTCAGTGGAAAATATAGAACGAAAGGGTCTTAATAGGAACGATGTGTCTTATCACTGGGAACCTCCCAGGTACCCTCTGCCTATCCTGTTATGTGCCGGATAAAAGATGACAAATCTGGCATTTTTTAAAATAATAAAAATGTTATGTTAATTGCAGATTTTTGTTAACTAATTTCTATTTCGTCGACTTCAATATTTCAGAAAGTACAAATACGTGTCGATCGTGGCGCAGGCGCTCAAATTGTGACTGTAAAACCGACTGGTTGTGGATTCGATCCTCACAGGAGGAGATGAAATATTTATTTAAATTTATATTTCGATTTCTTAGCTGTGATGTCGAGGCAATAAAGCGCGGCGTTGAGTTCTGCCACTCAACACGCACGTGGGGAACGGAGTGTCTTAGTATACACTAGGTTTCCTCTACTGCGTAAAGCCGAGTTTTTTTTTACAAATACCTCATTTTTGTAACAAATGTCTAAAATACTTATAAATAAATTATGACATAATATACCTAATCTCAAAGCATTATTGAGTTATTGTTATTTAATTGGGAATTTTACAAATGAGTAAGTACAAACTTCTAACAATAATATTGTTAAAGAAGATGAGTTCACTAATATATCTAGTATTAGAATATATTATAATAATGAAGTATTATTATAATAATTGAGAACGATCTAAATGATGACTACATTATATATTGTTACATATGTTTAAACAGTTTTGAGTATGACAAATAATTTAAGATGATAACTGAGAGTTGAGGTCACAGTGGCGCAGGAGTGTAATCGTTTGAATGTAAACGTGGCAGTTGTGGATTCGATTGCCACTCGGGGGAACAATGTCACTTAAATTTCTCTGCTCTATTAGGTAAAGCACACATTGCCTTATAATTTGGTCGGAAAGCGCAAAATATTGTGTTTTATCACCAGATCCTTATTGTGTAGTCTGCTCTATTCGGGATTTATCAAACTTTAGTTTGAAAATAAATAAAAATCGGCCAACAACGAGTCGGACTCGCGCATTTAGGGTTCCGTACCATTATCTATACAAATATAAAAAAACACGTTTGTTGTATGAACGGCAACAGAAATACGTCGTCTGAAAAAAATCATTTGTCTAACTATCACAGCTCATAAGATATAGGCTGATGATAGACGAATAGACATTCATAAAGCAGAGTGCCTGTTTTACTTTCTGTCCACGGAACACCCGCAAATGAATATGAATCCGCAATTTCAAATGAATACAACATACAAAAACAATATAAATACAAACATAATATTATAATTAAAATTGTAAAGAAAGTACAATAAAAACTCTTCGCTTTAAAATCAGAAATATCCTTATCCTAGAAGTATAAGAGACTAATAGAACCTTAGTGATCGTGTCCGGCCATTTAATATAAGGAGTGACTTTCGATCGAGTTGAGGTTACCACGCCGTATATGGCTGTATGTACCGTTTCGATAATACCTTTGAGTGTAGTATAGTTTACAATTTTATACTTTGAGTATGTAGGTTTTATTTTATTTTTTTTTAGTTTCATAGTGTGACTGCCAAATCGACTGGTTGTGGGTTCGACCGAGGAGATGAAATATTTATTTATATTTTACATTTGTTCTCTCTGGTGTCGAGGCAGAGCGCGGCTTTGAGTTTCGCCACTCAACCCGCAATGTCTCCAGAACTTGGAGGAAAGTGGGGAACGGAGTGTCTTAATACTAGGTTCCCTCTGCCTACCCTGCTATGTGCGGGATACAGTGTTTTTAGTTTCGCGCTATATCACGCATATAATAAACCTGGGAAGCTAGTGTTAAGACACACCGTTCCCATTAAGACATTTCTGTAGTGGAACTCGACGAGTAACTTTTCCTCGTTACCAGAGCGAGGAAATTAAACTATTAAATAGTTAATTTTCTCAAGTGGGAATCGATTCAACGACTGGCCCCATTAGTTTTCTTTTTATAATAATTGATAAAAAAATTATAATTCATATATACGTATTAACAATATTTTTAACAAGATGCTATTAATATACTTACTATATACTCTCTACCTACATATATCACATATACATTTTTATAGGAACTACTAAAATTGAATAAACATTACAATCCAATCATCTGCAATAATAAATAATTACTTATATTAAAAACATGTCAAGACAACTTTATAATTTGGTACAAGACTTTAAACCTCCCTTATTTTACTACCCTATAGGCGCGTGGTGTACGTGAAAACTCTGCATCATCATTTCGACACGCCCAAATGGAGGCACCATAATAATAAAATTTACCAACAATGGCGATGTCTGGTATTTTTGGAGAACACCTTGCTAAATTTTCTAACCTAATATGTCTCATTACAGAATAAAAATAATTAAATTAATTGTTACTGGTTGACTATAATTAAATGGGTAATTTCTTTTTTTTTAGCTTTACACTGTATCCCTGGGAAACCTGGGAATATACTGCTAAAATTTTCCGTTCCTATTAAGGCATTCCCGTACCCCACTTGCTGGCATCGCCTGTTGAGCTCAACTCAACGCAACGCTATACCGGGGTACCAGAACGAGGAAATGAAAAAAATAAATATTTTATTTCCTCGAATCGGATTCGAACCCACTACCTTGTGCCCACTACTTTGCGTTTACAGTCACAAGCTTGTGCTATTGCGCCACGACAGGCCTTAATTGGTCATTGTTATTATATTAATTTGACATATAAAAATAAATGATTTAAAATAAATTTTCACATATTATATTTGTAACCATACGCTACACCGGAAACAGCAGAGAAAATCTTTATCAGTTAATCTATTCAATATTTTTTTTATTAAAAAAAATATTAAAAAAATATTTTTTTCTTTTCTATGTGTAGAATAACACTTAAGAATATAATTAATATTTCAAATATGAAAAACATACTTTAATCCTCATTCGAGAAAATGAAATATTTATTATTTTTATTTCCTCGCTCTGGTAATGAGGCAAAGCGCGCCATTGAGTTCCGCCACTCAACGCGCAATGTCTCCAGGATTCTGCAGTCTTAACGGAAACGAAGTATACTAACATTAGGTTCCCAGGTTCCTTCTACCTATCTTGCTATGTGCGGGATACAGCGCCAAGCTAAGAACGGGCTTTTGTATATTTTTAACATTTTTAAAGCATTATTCCACAGTTCAACACAAACGTTTACACTACACCAATAAAGCTCAATTATAATATAAATAACGTTGTTTACATAATAATTTGCATAAACTAAAAACTCTTTTCAATTCCCTCGTCCAATATAAACTCCGTAAAACCTTATTAGGGCAGGCGCCTCCGGCCAGTTCTGCGATTAGCAGTAAACCAGCGGGAACCTAACTTATGTATTATGTATGGAACCAGCTACGCTACTGACTACTGGCTGACCGTTGTACGTGCGCTCTTTCTCTAACGAGATATATTGATTATGTCTTCCCGTCGGATGGAGAGATTGATGGTGTATCTAATGTTGAAGCTAAATTACAGCGCATTGACTGTAGTGATGGTTTTAGGTTCGATTCTCTTTTAGAGGAATAATTGAGGTTAATATATTTATTCTTTTCTTGTTTGGCGAAACATAGCGGCGTGTTAATTATTAGCAAAACATATAATATTTTAAATGAAGGTGGAAAGTGGAGAATGCAGTGTGTTGACACTGGGTCGTCACTACTCTCTGCCTACCCTGGTATACAACTCCCTGCCTACCCTGTTAAGCGTAATACTTCTTGAGGAGTGCTGAGATAAAAGTTTACTTTTTATCAGCTTCACGTTGTTCGCATATAATGTTTAGACTCCATTCCCTATAATAGGACCAAGTTTTGAAATATGGCGTGTTAATTTTTTTTATTGATGACATTATATTGTTATCATTTCCCCAACATATAAAACGCAATATTTCGCATTCCTCAAAATGAGAATCGAACACACAATCACAGTTTACAGGCAAGTGCTATGCCGCTATGCCGCTGCGCCACAACAGCCTTAAAAGTTTTTTAAAAGTTAAAACAAACTTAACAAAATTTTCTATAAAAAATTAAAATAATAAAAAAAATCCACCATTTTCGCACTAATAGTTGTTAAAGCGATATTAAATATCATCTTCAAGCGCGCTAACAGCTGGAGCATCTGCACTCTATCTCTCATCTCAAATGAAGATTTTTTTTTTTTTTTTTTTTCGAATGGACTTTAATGCTGTTGACCTGGAATGGTCTTGACAGCGTCACCGGGCTGGGAGGGGCGAGTGTAGCTCGCCCCTGAAGATTAGAATTACGAGCTTTGATGGACGCTCGTGAAGTGATGGCGATCGCGGGGGAATGCCCCGCGTACGCTAATCATGGTGGGTTTCGTCCATTGGGACCCGCCGCGCCGAGGCGCGGGCGTGCCGTTAGATATGACTGGCCTCGCCGCCTCTTACGGCGGCGGAGAGTGGGACGTGGGACTGAGGAGTGGATCCTCCCAGTGTATTGGGCGTTGGCAGCAGTGATGGGATCGTCGGGGTCCAGAAGCACGCTTCGAGGGCGTCGAAGACGTGGATGTGGGTGAGGAGCGTACTTACACGCTTCGACAATGAGTGGGTTGGAGTGGGAATCTGCACGCTCGTAGTAGCGCTTGGCCAGGCGCTTGCAGAATTCCTTGAGCGATTCTAGCTCGAAGTCTTTGTGTAGGTCAACGTTGCGTACGTACCATGGGCATCCGGATGCCATTCGTAGGAATTTATTTTGAACCCTCTGAAGGAGGTCTATCTTGGTGTGTGCGAACACGACACAAGCATAGGTCATGACGGGTCGGATGCAAGTTTTGTACAATGTCAGCTTGTTGCGAAGTGACATTTTACTCCGCTTGCAGATGAGCGGATACAGCCTGTTCATGACGTATGTGGCTTTGTTCCTGACATACGTGATGTGCGGCCGGAAGGAGAGTTTCGAATCTAGTACGACGCCTAGGTATTTGACCTTGGATTCCCAGGGGATCGGTTGCAAATGAAGATGCACGTGGTGATTTATATTTAGATTGCGTTTCGATGTCTGCTGTTTCACCTACTTTAATTAAGTATGGTTGTGTGATTTTTGGTTTTTAAACAAGTTTTTATATATTATGTAGATAAAGCGTTCAACACCGTTTTTGTCTAAAACTGGACGGTGAGTGGGGAACGGAGTGTCTTAATATTAGGTTCCTTCTGCCTGAATTTTTTATTTCAAAATTAATGATTGAAAACATAAAAATGGAGTTTTTTTTCTAAAATTTACATTTTTTCGTTGGTCAGTTAGCTTATTTTAATTCCAGATTCAGATAAACACTGCGTCTCGTCATTATTATAGGCATTTGTGCTATCATTAAAAAAAACAACTGCTCTCCGCCGTTATTATCATAGCTATAAATCAAAAAATAAAATAATAAACGTTACCTAATATTTTCATCTAAACCTATGAATTCCATAAAAAATAACATAAAATTAAAGAAAAAATAAAATGAAACATGGCAACATATTGATCAGCATCCAGCCATCCCGTTAGTAATGCGTCTAGAGAATGTGTGTCAAACATTTGTGCTGGCGATTTCGATTGACCCACTCTAGAGCTAAACGTACCTAAGTACTTTGTATGTATTTCCTGTTAGTGTGAGATGATTATCTTTTAATTAGAAATTTAAAAAAAAATCAGCTTCACGCTGTATCCCGAACACAGCTAGGTAGGCAGAGGTAATCTAGTGTTAAGACACTCCGTTCCCGATTTTCCGCTGTATTCTGAAGGCATTGCGTGCTGAGTGGCGGAACTCAACGCCGCGCTTTGCCTCCACATCAGAACGAAGAAATGAAAATATAAATGTAAATAAATATTTCACTTCCTCGAGTGGGGATCGAACCCACAACCAGTCGGTTTTACAGTCACACTTCGTGCCTCTGCGCCACGACTGGCCTTTATACAATATATAGAATATATAACACAAAGATTTTTTTTATTAAGAACCAGTAGTTTCCGAGATTAGAGCTTTCAACCAAACAAAAATATTCATCTTAATAATGTTTCTATAGAAAATCATTTAATCTTTCGAGCGTCAAATTCCATACGACACACCCATATATAACAATTAGTAAACACATATCGTGAGCAAGAACAATTAATAAAACGAATCACAACACTATCGGTGCTATTATTTAAATAATAATTTATGTAGATCGATTTGAATAAAAAAATATTCTATTTTGTTGCATAGAATGCAATTAGTAGTAATAAGTATTTCGAATTTTTAATAGACGGATGTTTATAATTTTTTTTTATTAAGTAATATCACTTTGCTTTTCCTGCTTTTTCTTGTTAGCAAAAATAGACCTTGGATTTTTTTTGTTTATTTTCACGCCAAAATCCCGCATATGGCAGGGAAGGCACATAGTGTTAAGACACTACGTTCCCCCATCCCCCAATTTTCGGGATACTACGTAATGGATTGAGCATTTCTATGCTGCGCTGTCTTGTTCCAGTGCAGAGCGGAGAAATGAAAATATTTTATTTATTCTAATGGATATCGAACCCAAAACGATCAGTCACATACGGCTCTTACTGTTGAATTAGAAATTATACAGTATCCAAACTTAAATATTAAATAAATATTTTAGAAATTGTGGCTTACTTTACATTTACTACCGAATTTACCTATATTTATTATTATTTATTTAGTTCCTTTAGGTTATCAAACTTAAGTAATTCGTTCTTGACGTCATTTAAAAAAATACATTAAAAATAATGAAAGTCAACTTTATCGATTACATCGTAACACACGTGTGTACAAGCAAATATAAATAAACATTTAAAAAAAAAAGTCAGTACAAATTCTTTACGTAAAAAAAAATTTACAATTCTTAAAAGGAACGTAAAACTGTACTTCCCCAATATTAATATCGATTTCCTCATGCCTGCCTAGAAAATATAAAGTATAGACATTAGGCATATTATGTATAGATACGTATGTATGGACGTCGTGTCGTGACCGCTCGACGGTGAAAAAATGCGTTTCGGCGATGCGTGAAAACGCCCAGTCCAAAACCTTTATGTTCGATGATTCGTGATTACGTTTCGTTTCCTTATTTCTAGAAGTTGTTTGTTTTTATTACATTGTACTTCTACTACTACTACTACTACTATT
Organism: Heliconius himera; assembly: GCA_021202915.1. Lineage (NCBI taxonomy): Eukaryota > Metazoa > Arthropoda > Insecta > Lepidoptera > Nymphalidae > Heliconius > Heliconius himera. The sequence continues at coordinate 461,583 of JAJHJA010000185.1, read as the reverse complement.
ATAGTAATATATTGTAGTAATTGTGTAAGTGTCGATATAATTTTATATCTTTTACTTTTTTTAATATGTTGAATTGTGTGGAGATAACTTGTGAGTTATTGATATTGCATCTTCATGTTGTATCCCGTATATAGCGGGATAGGCAGAGAGAATCTAGTGTTAAGTCACTCCGTTTCCCAGTTGAGCGGTTAGAATGCCATTTTCATGTTTTATTAGAACGGTTTAGCGGTATAAAATTGTTATATATTATAATATAGCCAATTTATACAAAATCTTTACATAAATTAAAAAAAAATCTTTACATAAATTAAATTATAACCTTTGTGTTATTCTTATGTATAAGCCATATTACTATTAAGTAAATTAATTTCAATCCGTTCAGTAGTTTTTGCGTGAATATAAACCAAACATTCATCGTCATTTAACATTTCTAATATTACTAGGATTCTACAATAAATAATATGATTTCTGTGGATCGTGTATACCTATCTATCTGAGTATCTGAGTCTACCCGTGACCACGGACTAATATTTAATACTAATTTAAATATACGCGATCAATCCGATTAAAATAATTTCATTTAAAATGTGTAATAATTATGAAAATCAAGGATTTTATTGTAGATCCATGTTTTTGTTACACTTAATAAAGAAAAATAATGAATGTAACCGATAATCACCAAACCTGTCATTATTCCGCACAAATGAATACTTTAAAAGCTATTATTACACTCCAATCAATTATAGGCGCGAGTGTGCTATGTTTTAATTTTTCACCTACAAATAAGGCTTTTTTCTGCGCTACAAAAATTGTAAAATAAAAATAAATTAATCAATTTAATGATGTATATAGCAGGGTAGGTAGTGGGAATCTTGTGTTATGAGACTCCGTTCCCCACTTTGTGCCAACTTTTTCAAGGCATTGCGTGTTGAGTGGCGGAACTCAGCGCTGGCACCGGGCTTTTGCCTTGGTGACAGAGCGAAGAAATGCAGATATTAGTAAATAATAATTAATTTCCTCGAGTGGGGATCGAACTCACAACCAGTCGCGTTTACAGTCACACTTTATGTCCTTGCGCCGAAATTTAATAAATTAAAAAAATACAAAAAGTTATATTGTAATATACATAGTTCTCAATAATTTTAAAATAGTAGTGTCATCGGATAGAGGAAAAATTTGTTTCTATTTTTAACATTTTTAATGTGTTATTACACACTAAAGAAAGAAAAATACTGTATAATATATGTAATAATGATATTCTAGTCTATGTTTCTTATACAAATAATAGCATGTACAATTTTATATTAACTGACGTTTCACCTAAAATAAATTTAAATGGCCGTTTCAACCAATATCGGTGTTAATTAGATTAAATAATTCAATAATCAGATTAAGGGATTCGTTACACCAAACGGTTTTAACTCCGTAGTCTGTATAATGTAGGGCAACGAAACAATATCGGCCTATTTAAACAAACCGAGCTCGGAGGTTACCTTCGAAATGTAAACAAATGATATAAATGATACATTAATAAAATTTATTTTTAATACTCTACGTATAAAATAATTACAATGTTAAATATGCTATATAACATTGTAGCTCAGTAGTGTAATATTTGACTGGTAATAGGATGGTAATGGATTAGACACCGCTCGAGAGAATTAATTATTTTTATTTCCCTGCTATGGTAACAAAAACAAAACGCGGGGTTCAGTTCCTCCACTGAACATGTAATGTCACAAAAATTTGGCCGGAAAGAAGGAACTAGAGGATCGTAAAGGCAAAAGTATTTTTATTTTTCGCCGTTATCTCCACTGTATTTATCTCTGATATATGCGAAAAGGAGGTAAAGTTAAAAGATTCTTTCATTTCAAAATATATTATACCTATATAAGTGTTTGTTAATATTTTTTTCTTACTTTGCACTTATCGTTTTAGATGACCTAAGGTGAACTGATACTTGGCAAGCGTTCGAATGCTAGTCAGTCTTTTTCACATTCGCCGCTAAAATATGCATGAAAACATTTTTGTTTCAACGTTTTGTTACTTTTATTTACGTTTCTTACATTTTTAACATTCTCTTATGAATATTTTGTATAATTTTTTCTATTCTTTTAAATAAAAAAGCGCGGCGTTGAGTTCTGCCACTGAACACGCAATGCTTCCAGAATTCGGCAGAAAGTGGGGAACGGAGTGTCTTACACTAGGTTCCCTCTGCCTACCCTGCTATCTGCGGGATACGGCGTGCAGCTGATTCTATTCTTTTCATTATATTTTATTACTTGTAATCGTGGCAGGATGTGAATATACGCTAGGATTACTAAAGCTGTTATGAATTTCGAATATACATGGAACAATCAAATCAACTATCTCCGATAAGGCATTCCAGTAATAATTTAATAGTACGTACTCCGAAGGCGGCACTAATAGATTGATTTCGAATCCGATGCTCGTACAGAGAATGGTAGTGAACGTTATTGCACATTTAAGAGGGCCCCTTAAACAATATAGCTATACATTTAGCTCTGTAAAACAAAACACACGGTGAATCCTAAGAAGAAGGAAAGCTAAATAATTTCTATTCTAGAGTATATACATAAATAAGAAGAATCGAAAAGTATTGTCATTATTGTTAATAAACATTTTCATTTTTTCGTTTTAGTAACAAGGCAAAGCGGTAAGTAAGTTCCGAGACTCAAAAAAAAAGCCTCAAAAATTCGGTGGAAAGTGGGATACGGAGTGTCTTAACATTCGGTTCTCCCTGCCTACCCTTCTATAAGTGGAAAGCAGCGTGAATCTGAAAGAAAAAAAAATGTATAATAGACAAAACGCATAGTGCATTTGAAGCCTTAGCGAGCGACACGCGTGATGTACGTCGAGCACGCGAGACGCGATGTTATCGACGGCGCAATAAGTAGCGGTCATTGGTACCGATTATATTATGATAAATAGTACTATTACCATTGATTATATATATATCATACACTTTTACTGAAAATGTATTTGTATTTTGTACCCATTTCATACGATTGTCACGAATTTAACGAAATTGGGTGTTTGCACGAAGTTTTATTCGTCTGTGTTTTTTCTTGTTGAGATGTCTTTGCATAGTGTTCTTAAAAATGAAAGTGCTTACACACTGAATGTTGATTTATTTCGTTGTGTTAATAAGATAAAACGCGGCGTTAAGTTCAACACACTTGATATTTTTTCCAGGAAGGAAGCATTAACCAACACCAGGTTCTCTCTGCCTATATTACTACATGCGGGATACAGCGTGTAGCTAAAAAAAAGGTTTTAACCAAATCCAAGGTTGACGTTACGTCATAACTAAGAACTAATTAACGAATTAAAAAAAAATGTACAATAATACTCAGGTAGGTACTCGTTAGAAAGTCACGTGAAACTGTTTCCGTCTCTCCTATACCGCAATTCTTAACTTTTAATTAGCGTGATTGGCAACTGTAAGACCTCTTAGCTATAGGTTCGAGAGAATCAAGTAATTCAATACAGTTTTGTTGAAAAAGATATCAATCATATATGTCATTTCTATAATAGTACGCTGGAGACAACCATAAACTGGGAATTGAACTGAAATTTATAATTTCATATGAATTTATATGTATGTAATACTATTGTGAAAATTATATCTATTTATATATATAAATTTTTCGCAACAAGTTCATCCTTTTACGTACTTCACAGTTTTACACTTCAAATACATACTTTCACACTTAGTATTCGCAATGTTTCACTTTATTGCCCCTACTGGTAACCAAACCCATAACCTTCGTGTTACAATCGCAAGATTGTGCCACTGCGGCAATCCCAGATAGGATAAATGTTGATAAATATTATTAAAACTCATATAATGGTGGACTTCTCTTGAGCCGTTTAAATAATGCTTAAATTTAAAATTAGAATTTAAAGAATAAATGTATGAATTTAAGGTTTATATGGAAATTTTGGGGTCCAAACTGTTAATGTAAAGAGAAAGTGGTGATTGTGAAGTGTAAAATTGTAAATTTGGTACTCAAAAGCATGAATTAAGAGTAAAAAATCTATATATAAAACTTCCGTTTCTGAGTGACTGACAAACAGCGCACCGTCAAAACTTCGTAGAGCACTGATATTCAGCATATAGGTTCCTTGAAGACTAAGTATAGGGGAGCATTGAGAGGGGACACAAGTCGTACGGGAACCGAACCGGGAAAAAGACGGAATTCAACTTCTTATAGATCACGAAAACGAAATTTATTATACAATTTATTTTCGATACGCGCTTATATAAATATTATTTTAGTTCGCGTGGAACGTAATCTTTTTAATTATCTTGTAGAGACATTCCGATAGTAGGTCACCACAGTGATTAAAACATCGTTGTGTAAACAAATATCTTTATTAAATAAATAATACACCTTACCTTTTTTTAGGTAAAACATTTGTTTACGTTTGTTTAGGCCAGTTTTGGGAACGGAGTGTCTTAACGCAGTGTCTAATGTTAAAATTTGGTTTGTAAGTTACTGGAAGAGTGTAGAGGGGAGAGAGAGGATGATTAAAGATGATCCTCAGTGAGGAGTTCCCGAACTTCCTACTAGATTATAGATAGATATTATATTCTGGTGTCGAGGCAAACGAAGAGTTCTGCCACTTAACACGCAATGCCTCCAGAATTCGGCAGAAAGTAGGAAACGGAGTGTCTTACACTAGGTTCCCTCTGTCTACCCTGCTGTGTGCGAAATACAACGTGAAGCTGATTTATTTTATATATATAAATATAAAGATATCTATCAAAACAAAGTTTATATAATAGTCTAACACATACCTACGTAATATGCTAGTATCAACGTAAAAGCAGACGCACGCTCTATATTTAGCGCCTAATAAACATTTGTTGGTCCGTCTGATACTCGAGTTACTTGTTTCTGATAATGTTGAAGGTGATTTATTACATTTATAGGCGAAAAATTATCTATATATTGTCTTTATTGTTGATATAACAATAGAATCGGTAGTAGATGGCGTCGTGGCGTTGATGGACACATTGGTTGTGGGTTCCTATCATACTTAGGGGCACATATTTATTTACTAAATTAGAGATGTAACGAGAAGCACGCTGGCTGCTTTCTCCGCTCGCTCGCTTCGCTTACTGTAATATTTTTTTTAATTATTTATAGCAATTACTGTTTCTCAACAAACATTCATATTGCTGTGCCTACAAAAAATACTAAGAAACTATTTTTAAATTAAAAGGTAATTTATGTTGTTTACTGTTTTTATTAAAAGGTGGTGGTTTTCGTTAAATTTCGCTTTCGAACACGTAAAATAAAAAAATGACAAATAAAAAAATATTAGATAAAAAAAATATTTACTTATATTATTAACTCTCTCTAATATAAAACGTATTTGTTAGCTTTCGCCTTTTAAAATCATATTAAAGATAATAAAACTGCAATTGCTAGTTTCAGTTACAATTTATTTAATGTACCTATATAAAATTACAGTAATGATTCACATTAACTACTAATATTAGACTACCACCATTTATTTTATTTTTTATTTTTCTGGGTTTCTTTGTATATACAAGAGCAGAAGTTGGTGAAATGTCTTCTACATTCTTTGTCTTAAAAGAGTTAAGTTGCGTTTTAGTTAAGTTTCGTCAACAACGGAAATTAAAAAATGGAAACGGAACGTTGTGTTGAGTTGTGGTGCAGAAGTGTGCGACCATAAGCGCGACCGGCTCTAGGTTTGATTCTCACTCGACGAAATGAAATATTTATATCATATCGCTCTGGTAACACAAATCGAGGCATTGAGTTCCACCTCTCGATACCCATAATGTCTCCAGAAAGCAGCGGAAAGTGGGAAACAGAAGTGTTTTAATGGAAACGGAGTGTCTTAATACTTGGTGATACAGCACGAAGATAAGAAAAAAATTAACATACCACCGTATCTATTATAATATTTTACTTTATTATAATTATGATCATAACTATTTCAAAAATCAAAATCAGCTTCACGCTGTAACCCGCACACAGCAGGGTAGGCACAGGGAACCTAGTGTTAAGACACACGTTCCCCACTTTCCTACCGAATTCTGGAGGCATTGCGTGTTGAGTGGCAGAACTCAACGCCGCGCTTTGCCTCGACACGAGAGCGTAGAAATGGAAATATATATTTAATTTGACTACTTCAAAGATTCCCTTTTCATGTCTTAATTAATACCTATCTTACAAACTTCTCTTTGTTACAAAGTTTTACTTACGCAAGAATATAGGGCAGGATAATGAACTAATCAATATTTCATACGATATCGATTACTTATAGTAACTCGACGCCGCACAGCAACCCGCGGTTACCACCAAAGTGGACTCTAACCGAATTATTGCAAACTCTCACGTCATTTCATATTTCATTTTTGGATAAGGTTCTATTTTAGTCAGAATATTTGTGATTTCGTGTGAAAATGTGTTAGTAAAATTGCGTTATTCACTTTCTTTCTCTACTTTCTTTACGATTACGATTAAAATATGAAAATATGTGGTTTTAAGATCATTTTAATTTACAAAAAAAATTGGGTTATTTTATTATAGTAAACAATAATATCTTTGTATTTATATTAAAAAGAGTAACTGTAGAGCTCTTTGTCGGCTCTTTTCAGCAGAACTGCCTTTTGAGCTGTACTTTACTTTAAGTTCTATTGACGATTAAAAAGTAAAATAATATAAAATAGTAAAAGTAAGTAGTAAAATAATATAAATAAAATTCGTTTGATTCGATTCTTCGTTTTGCGGTAAAAAAAACTAAATCCCCTTTTAAATACATACATACGACCTTCCACCTAAATACAGGAAGATGCGAACCCATGATCATATTACACGTACATTACGTATATCTTATTGTGCTGCAAAACCATAAAAGAAACTTTATAATAGTTTACTTACTATTTTTAAATAAAATAAATCAGCTTCATGCTGTATCCCCCACACAGCAGGGGGGGCAAAGGGAACCTAATGTTAAGACACTCCGTTCCCCACTTTCTGCCGAATTCTGGAGGCGTTGCGTGTTGAGAGGAAGAACTCAACGCCGCGCTTTGCCTCTACACCAGGGCGAAGAAATGAAAATATAAATATGAGTAAATATTTCATCTCCTCAAGTGGGGATCGAACCCACAACCAGTCGATTTTACAGTCACACTTTGTGCTCCTGCGCCACGATTGGCCTCCATTTAAAATAATTAAATAAAATTATTTATGAACATTCAGAATAAACAAGAACAAAAAGTGTTTCTTCCTCATGATAATATAAAATACATGGAAACATTGAATATCTTTTAACAGACAGATATGTATCTTAAACCAGTCAGTAATTTAATTAAAAGATAAAAACTCACGATGCAGATAAATGCATTCCTATTGAAGTTGCATAGTGAATATGAAAGTTGACTGCCTCGTTCTGTCCTGTAATTAGTTTATTGGGTTCTTAGATTCCTGGTTTAATTCCAGTATAGAGTATGATGTAAATTTAATATAAAAAGACAAAGTACGGCGTTAAGTTTCGCCACTCAGCATGTCTTAGCACTAGGTCCCCTATGCGTACTCTGCTAAAGGCGGGGTACAACTCATACACACTCAATATCATTTAATGCCTGTTAAATTGTTCCCTACATCCCTTTACCATAATAACTTTACAATACTTATATTGTAGTTAATATAATATTTATAAATAATTTTGAATAATTCTGTGATTTATTTTATTTTTTTATTTTTTTTTATTTTATTTGTTACTAAAAATATAATTTATATTTGCTTTGTTGCAGAATTCTTCCGCAAACTCTTGCAGCTATCACGGCAGGAGTTCCACGCCATGTTCAAGAGGACCTACGGGATGATCTACGAACAACACTCTTATGTCTTCGAACAGCTGTTTGAGGAATTAGAGAGGTGTGGATAATATTTTGTAATGAAATATAGTAGACGGATTAATATTTCCATGTCTTCGCTCTGGTAACGAGGCAAAGCGCGGCGTTGAGTTCTGCCACTGAACAACGAAAGGCGAAGTGATGAGGTTTACCATTCTATGTGGAAAAATTGTTAATGAAAAAAAAACACAACAGTAACTTAAAAAAAAGTTTGAAATTTATAATATCAGTTCATTAAATACGAATAAAATAAAAATAATACATGTATTTTTATTTTGTTTTGTTTTGTTAATTTGCGATAGCGTCAGTAGCTTCTAAGTTTTTCAACCCTTTCATTTTTCAGTGTGTCCCAGACAGTATTGTTCTTGCTTTGTTTTAGCTAAAAGCCCGCTCATGTAAAGATTGAACTCGAACATTTTTTATTATTCATTTCGTTTAAAGTAGTTGTTTTATCTATTATTGTTTAGGCGCTGTCTTTTTGAGCCTTTCGAAGCTTGCTACAGTGAGTTTAGGTTGGAATCCATTAATTTTGAGAAAATTTTGTATTTAATATTTTTTTAATTTGCTTTTACCTTTATTTTTTCCTATACATTTACGTTTCACAAAAGAAAGGTGATTACTATCTTATCCTACTGTATAAGTAAAGAGAATTAATAGAGCCTTCGGTCTATTATTTCGTGACTAGGTTTTTTCTGTCTTCTTAAAAACATATTAAAAATCTCTCGATCCCTCTGCCTACTCTGTTTTTTTTTATTTAAATTAATATATTTTTTTTATTTTAGGTACTACACTCGAGGCGACAAAGACTTTGATGAAATGATGGACAGTTTCTTCAGCATCCTCTACCAGAAGATGTTCACGGTGCTCAACTCGCAGTACAGCTTCGACGAGAAGTGAGTAGAACACTACTTATTATTTAGTTTTTGTCTTGTTATGGTTTTTTCATACTTTTAATTATGTTTTATAATTCATTGAATTGGGTAATATTAAACTCCTAGTACGTCCCATACATAATGACTTTAAATTCTAAATAAAAATTCATTATGTTTAAAAGAATATTGACCTTGAAAGGGATACACTCATTTATAAATAAAAATCAAATCAGCTTCACGCTAGATCCCGTACACAGCAGGGTAGGCAGAGGGAACCTAGTGTTAATACACTCCGTTCCCCACTTTCTGCCGAATTCTGGAAGTATTGCGTGTTGTTGCGCCACGAATGGCCTCTACACTCATTTATATATATTAATAAACCCATTTAAAATATTATATATAATATTCAGAATTCAAATTATTAATATTAACAGACCAAACCCAACGTAATTAAAAGTGAAATACTACAAATACGACGTTAAACATTTACGTGTTAACATCTAATGTAAAATTAAAAGTGTCATAACAGATTTAAAAGTGATACTTAAGACATCAGCTAAACACTTAATATTGTTATCATAGCCGTTTGTAGGGTTGCCATAGATGGTACCTATAGAAAACAATTGGTTTTTCATTACTTCGATCCGGTAAAGAGCAAAGCGCGGCGTTGAGTTGCGCTACTCAATGCCTGCAGAATTCAGTGGAAAGTGGGGAACGGTGTGTCTTAACACTAGGTTCCCAAATTCCTTCTAAATACCGTGCTATAAGCGGAATACAGCGTAAAGCTAAAAAATAAGAATATTATAATTTTCATTTTATTTCATGTTTTATTACTTTGCATCCACCTACATATTTTACATAAGGTATTTTTGGATATTTTTTTAAAATATAATTGAGTGACGTGAGATAAGCAACCCTACTCACCATTTCTGACAACGAATCACCATTTTATTTACACGATGTCATAAACTCTTCTAAGTGCTATATGGATATTCAAAACAATTTTCTTAAATAAATACTATATACTAAAATATACTCTAAACTAAAGCATTAAGGCTGATAATGGCTTGTATGTAAAATCTGCAATGAAGCCCTGTCACGTTTCTTTCAGTGCGTGAGATCAATACTGTCTTTTAGGTGGAGATCCCATCGTTTAAAACTGTAGGGATTAGATTTTCTAATGAAACTTATATTTAAGAATGATACATGATAGTAGAATAGATTACACTAGGGTTGCCCAAAAAAATCCTGCCGCAATCACCTTTAATTAATGTTTTTCGTAACTCGTTTTTGGAGAAAATTGCACTCATATGTTTTTTATGTGAATCGCACATCATTTGAAAGAAAATCGCATAAGGAATTGGAAAAACAATGGTTGCCAGCTCCCAGTCTGCCGCAAGTCCAAGGTTGCCTGGTTTAAAGAGGTTACTTAATGTGAATATTTGCACTCATGTGTTTTTTTAATGAATTATATATCAAATTAAAGCTTATTTTTTTGTCATCACTAAAACACATGGTTGCCTGGAAAATGGCTGCCGCAAGCAAAGGTTGCCATCATTCGAAATATTTTATTCTGATTCCGTTTGACTGAGAATAGACGATGAAATACGCGATTTGCCTTATGTTTTAAATTAAAATATTATATAATAGAAGGTCAATCTTAAAATTAATGTTTATTCTAGATATTTACCTGTTAAATGATGATTATAATCATATTAAGAACATACAAAAAACTATTTAAATATGAAATCATCCTTATTTTTCAAGTGAAATAATGAACCCATGATATTAAGTCTTTGCTAAATCTGTTTTCTAAATACTAATACTAATTTAAATTATCATTTTAAAACGACTAAATTATCTAATTAAATAAATGCTTACAAATATCAATCTATTATAAGGTATTAATTACATCATGTTTCCTTAAGATAATGAAGGGCGACAATTATTGCGTAAGTTTTTTTATTAATTAAGAAAATATGGAAAATAACATTTCAATATACTCTCTCTCTCTTTGTCCTCTGCTCGTATGATTTTTTTTCTCGTTTTTTTTTGATAACGGTTGCCGCAGTCTTTTTTTTCTCACGCAACTTTTAAGAATTTGCATTGAAAGAAATATATATGATAGAATTATAATAAACAAAATTAATTTATCACAAATAAATTCTAAGAAATTTCGACAGTAATGCCGAATAATAAACGCTATTTAAGGTTTATGACCAGGAGTCGGCAAATATCAATTAGTTGTCTACTTTTTACTATAGATAAACATTTTGCGGTGGTATACAAAGCAAACAAAATGCAATAATTTTATTTTCGTAGATGTATTGTTTCTAAATGCAATAACAGTGCAGATGGCCAAATGAGATGTTTTTGAACATATTACTTAGTTACTTACCTTTCGTTTTGGAGTGAAGACGTTTTTAGTTAACATGACAAAAATGAAGATCTGTTTTTTGTGCGAAAATGTGTGTGGAATTTAATAATGAGTCTGAAGTGTAAAATTATGTTGTTGTTTCGCCAAAAAATGATTTTTATATACAGTAACATTTTCTTAAATAGTAACACAATGCACGGTTATCACTTGTTACAAAAAGTTCATTGTTTTAAAAAAAAAATATAAAGAAGAACCGCACTCGAGGAGTTGAAATATTCACTTAAATTTATATTTCCATCTCTTCGTTCTGGTGTCGAAGCAAAGCGCGGCGTTGAGTTCTGCCATTCAACACGCATTGCCTCCAGAATTCGGCAGAGAGTGGGGAACGGAGTGTCTTAACACTAGGTTCCCTCTGCCTACCCTGCTGCATGCGGGATACAGCGTGAATCTGATTTGATTTTTATTTTTCAATTATTTTCTAATGCAAAACGTAAGTATAATTAATGTTTGATAAGTATAATTAAATTTAATGTTTAATATTATATATTTTTCTCTGAGGACGAAGAGAGAGATTGAGAGTTTATAACGAGGTAATTTTCCATATTTTCTTGATTAATAAATAAAATATCTGCAATAATTGTCAACCTACATTATATTATGAAAACATTATGTAATTAATACCTTATAATAGAACGATATTTGTAAACGTTTATTTAATACTAGTGGGCGCGCGCAGCTTCGCCCGCTTATTTGAACCCTTACGGGGTGAATTCTAAAAAACCATGAAACATGTGTTCAATGAAATATTTTTAGGAGTCTGAATTTCAAATATTATAAAAATCGGTGCTGATTAAAAAAAACCCATACAAACTTTCAGCCCCTATTTTATCCCTTTAGGGTTCAATTTTCTTAAAATCCCTTATTAGTGGATGTCCAGATTACGAAAAAAAACATCTGTCCAAATTTCACGTTTCTACCATCAGCGGCTGTGCGTGCGTGTTACCTCAGTCAGTCAGGTACTTGTTTTATATATATAGATGATAATTTAGTCTTTTTAAAATAACGATTTAAACGAGTATTAATATCTAAAAAACAGATTTAACAAAGACTTAATATCATAGACTCATTATTTCAATGGAAAAATGGATGATTTCATGTTTAAATAGTTTTTTGTATGTACTTAATATGATTAAAATCATCATTTAACAGGTGAACAGTTAGAATAAATATTAATTTTAAGATTGACCTTCTATTTTATAATATTTTACTTTAAAACATAAGGCAAATCGCATATTTCATCGTCTATTCTCAGTCAAACGGAATCAGAATAAAATATTTCGAATGATGGCAACCTTTGCTTGCGGCAGCCATTTTCCAGGCAACCATGTGTTTTAGTGATGACAAAAAAATAAGCTTTAATTTGATATATAATTCATTAAAAAAACACATGAGTGCAAATATTCACATTAAGTAACCTCTTCAAACCAGGCAACCTTGGACTTGCGGCAGACTGAGAGCTGGCAACCATTGTTTTTCCAATTCCTTATGCGATTTTCTTTCAAATGATGTGCGATTCACATAAAAAACATATGAGTGCAATTTTCTCCAAAAACGAGTTACGAAAAACATTAATTAAAGGTGATTGCGGCAGGATTTTTTTGGGCAACCCTGGTTTAATCTATTCTACTATCATGTATCATTCTTAAATATAAGTTTCATTAGAAAATCTAATCCCTACAGTTTTAAACGATGGGATCTTAGGCCATTTCTTCATGCGTACGCGCAACTTATAGTACCTATAGTGCTACAGGATTCTTAATGTATTTAGCTGATTCATAGATATTCACTTATAACGCCACTCTTAGACATAATTTAGTTGTTTTATTTGATTTAAATCATATTAATATTTATTAATTACTCTTTGATTCATAAAAAATAAGTTAACTGTTAAAGGCCGTCGTGATGCAGAGTCATAGTGTCTCACTATAAACACGATTGTGGGTTCAATTCCCAGTTGGGGAAATAGATAAAGCGCGGCGGTGAGAACCGCCATGCAACACGCAATATTTAGAAAATTGGGTAACGAAAAAGTAACTAACAATTGTAACTTCTGTCTATCTTATCTTGAAAATAAAAAATAAAATTTAAAATACAAAAAAAAGACATTTGTGGTTGAAACAAAAGAAAACGAAACGAAGAATATTTAATTTTAGAACCTATTAATAATGTGGTTGGTGCTATAAAACATTGAGTGCAAGACCGCCGGGAACATCAAACGGTACTATATCGTTTGCTCGGTACTATAATGTCTTAATCTAATTTATTTTGTACATTCAGATTTATTATATGCGTGTGTCGTTATTAGCCTGCGTGGTCTGTTTTTGTTAAATTTGGCGATATTTAAAGAGAAAATTGCTATTTATTTTGATTTTATTTTGCATTTTTATATAAAAAAATGCTGTTTTAGTAGTTGATACTTTTGTTTTAACCTAGGCTATGAGATAAGAACGTAGTGGGACAGTAGAGGCAACTCTCTAGCTCTCCTGAGGATCGGGGGTTCAGATGAACCTGGTCTTTTGGAAGGCTTGTATGGTGACACAGGTCCATCACATAAAAGCCCCTTAGAATATAAAAATATTTTACTGTGACCCATCAACTAGGTTCTCTGAGTTACCACAGGCCCAGAGATGGTCGTCGCTTAATGCCGATATCTATACTTATAACTAACTTCACGCTATATCTAGCGGGGTAGTCAGAGTGAACGGAGCGTCAAACGCTACGGTCTCTACATACCTCTTTCGCCTCGTCCACTGACTTCAACCTCTTCATACATGCCCTCCGGGGGACCTCAGACCTTCCTTCAGTATCTTTGATACTGTGTTTTCGAAGGTCAACCGAGGTCTCCCCCTACTTCTCTTACCGCTCACTTTTCTATCATAAATCTTTTTGCCTTATTGCATATAAACTATGGAAAATGAGACTACCGGACGTCCGCCTTTACAAAAGTATCAAAACACATACTAATACTATTAGAATATCTTCTACATTTGTATGCAAAATATATTGAAACAAATCCTCTTTAAATAATTCATTTATTAAACATAATAAATAAGTTATCTATATTGAATCTATTACTATTACACGCAAGTCCGCGCGTCGTGTCTGAATACTAAATGTTTCGACGCAGGAATTGTTTCTTCCGTTGATTACGCATTTACTGGAATTATTCTATTAAGCTAAGCCATAATTTCCTATAGGAATGGCTGTTTGTTTCTCAGAAGGCTTATTTGGATCCTGTTTTATATGGATTGTGGTGGAAATGCTTGAGGAAGTAGTGTTTTGAGCTTAAAGCTTTATAGGAACGGTATTGATATTGATTTTTATGTATTATATGAATATTAATAAATTATGATTTATTTAATTAGGCCTCATACAAGCATTTTTTGCATGAACATGTTCGTAGGAATCTATAATATCGTACAATATTTTGCCAAAAAGATAAAATAAATTTGATTTTATTAACTGAAAAAAATACAGAGGCCAGTCGTGGCGCAGTGACATGAAATGTGGCTGTAAAACCGACTGGTTGTGGGTTCGATCCCCACTCGAGAAGATGAAATATTTACTTAAATTTATTTTTTCATTTCTTCGCTCTGGTATCGAGGCAAAAAGCGCGGCGTTTAGTTCAGCCACTCAACACGCAATGCCTCCAGAATGCGGCAGAAAGTGGGGAACGGAGTGTCTTAACACTAGGTTTCCTCTGCCTACCCTGCTATATGAATACAGTGTGAAGATTTTTTATATATTTTTTTATATTTTACACAAATATTGATTTGCCAAAGGGCAAAAAATCTTTGAGCTTTAGTTATACACTCATATAAACCGTTGCCTTTCCTGAAAACACCAGTAAAATTATTAAAAAATAATAATAATATAAACATCTAATTTCGCAACCTATGCTAAATGTCGAAAAATCACAGATTTCTAAATGTTACTCAATAATCTCTATCCATTTCCAGGTATTTAAAATGTGTGAGCGAACACATGAGGGACATCAAGCCGTTCGAGGACGTGCCCTCCAAGCTGTCGGTGCAGCTGCGGCGGGCCTTCGTAGCTACCCGCACTTTCCACAAAGCGCTGCGAGCTGGCGCTGAAGTCGTTAAGAATATGATGCAGGTATGTATTATTTATATGTTTAGGCACTTGTAGGCAGAGGGAACGTAGCGTTTAGATACTCTGTTCTCTACTTACTTCAAGAATTCGCGGATTGAGAAAGCGAGACGCAATGCTGCGCTTAAAGTAAAGCAAGTAAAGTGCGTAAAAACTGGAAGTATAGCAAAAAAATATGGTTCCTTCGAGTAGGAATTGAATCGTGTTTACAGTAAATCAATCTACATTTTCTGTAATTTGTATGTATGAAACCTTTATATAGTATTTTTTTTCCTAAACTGGAATAATATTGTTATGAATATTTTTATTAAATATTTTCTTTTCGTGCCAAATGATAATTCAAAATAATTATCTTTGGATAGGGGAAATTTGAAAAAATCTCACCTACAGCTACACAACACAATATAAATTGAACAAGCGTGTAAGAATTTCGATGTAGCTTGATGAGAGCGTATAGTTATGGATTAGAGGGTAGAGCGCTTAGACGTTTTCTGAGAGACGCGGGTTCAAGTCCCGCTGCGTTCAAATTCTTATACGTTTAACAAAAAATATTTTTAATAAACGTACGTAACTACCGAGAAAGATTATCAGCTACAAACGATATATAACGTTAATCATTTCGATATAGCCCACTGCATCTGCGGTCAAAATGACCTCAACCACTTTTTGTGTCTATGGTTTTTTTTATGTCTGAGATCTGAGTACTGTCTAAATGTACAGAAATAAGTGTCCGAGCCGTTTACACGTAAGCTGACGAAAATGTGTGCAATTTCTAACATGGAGCAGGGTAGATGCGACACTATTTATCGTGTCACAATTAATTTTGTAATTGCATACACTCATGTCCAGAGACACTGGATATAAACACACTGAGTGTACCGTGTATAGTGTCGTAATCTATTCACATCTTTATTTCCATTTGATCGTGTGGGCAAAGCCGCAGGTAAACCGCAGTAAAGAACATAAATTCAAAAACATAAACCCAAATTGAAATAAAACGACACATTAAACATTCGGTTACGTCAATCATTACCTTATAAGGCGACCATTAAGACAGACGATTTGCCTACTGACCTCCAGACTGATCAGAAATATCCATGCATATTATATTACCACCGCTTTGGGCAACAAACCGTGGCTGTACCATATAAATGTCTTGACTATTGTCTTGAGATATGGCGAGTAGGTACAAAGTATGCAAATTTGCAAGGAATTTCGGCGTTGTATTTATTAAAAGGTATCAAAATTCAAGACAAGTATGGAGTAGTATTTTAGCGACGCCTCTGAGTCACGCGTCCGTTGATCTCATTTGGCGCCAGATGACAAATTACTTACAATTAATATTATAATTTAAATTTTATTTGCATATCAACAAGGAGGATCGTATCGTTTTGTGAGATTATTAAATTGGCAACCACGTTTGGTGGTGATGTCATCCAGCTGAGAATAGATGGTGTTGATAATTATTTGATCTTCATTATGTATATGTATTTAGGCAGTATTAGATGTTATGGTTGTGGTTGTGGATTCGACTTCTCTCTTCTCTTTTCTCTTTCAGGGGAATATTTATTTATATTATAATTGTAAATCCCGATCTGGTTTCATGTGCAACGTGTTCATATCATCTAAATTCTGCAGATATGAGAAAGTGGGAATGGGTTGGTTACCCACTTGACTCCTTGTGTTTCCTGCATAAAGAACAAAAATAAAACATTCTATAAAAAATCTGGTGACTAACATCCGTCCACGTAGTCATTTCCAAGCTTTTCCCCATATCAGTCACGTCAGTCATCACCAGTCATATATTTCCTTTGTCCAAGAAAAAACGATATTGTAAAAACATACTATGCTCATAACCGTCCGTTCGTCCGTAAGTCCACATTCCGTTTTATGTAAGGCTATAGGAATGCCGACAAGCAATTACGTAGTTAATGTGAGCCCCGAAGACCGCGTCAAGGCGACTCGTCGTGTCGTTGCCACCGCCTAAGATTTGCAGATTGTTTATCTTCATGCAACATTCTTGTTTTAATTGCTAAATTCAATGGCATCTTTATTTGTGTGTGCTTTGGTGATGTAGAAAAATTTTTTTGGCCTCACGCTGTAGTTTGTGGTGGCCTAGTGTTAAGACTCTCTGTTCCCATCAAGACACTTCCCTATTGATATAATAAAAACGACCATATTTAAAGTATATGTAATTGAAGTCCTCATTACTCTCACTCGGGGCAATGATTAAATTAATTATACTTTCCCGCTCTGTAAATAATTTATCGTAGACTCTCGGGGAAATAAAATATTTAATATTTTCCTTGCTTCGCTCTGGTAACAAGGCAACATGCGATTGAGCTCCGCCACTCAACAAACATTACAAACAAGTACTTAGTTTTATTTATAAGTGTAAATTATGAAATGAAGTCATCTCCTCTGAGCATAAACAACGGTTCTGGGTTCGATCCCAACCAGATCGTGCAGCTAAATAAATAAAATAATATAAATATAATCTATAGAAAATATTCCCAGACCTCCCAGCTTCTCTTTAGTCAGTTTTATAATCATCAAATATTTCCACCGTGTTGACAATTTACATGTAAATTCTATAAAAAGTCCTATAAAACTTAATTTTCTTACTGGAAGTTAAATATGGTTATTTACAACATTCAAAGTATTCAACCGTCTCGTATCCTTATCTATTAATGAGGAAGCACTCCGCTAAGGGCTACACTGATATCGATAAGTAATTGGCCGCTATTTCTATGTTTACTTTGATAATGTTACATCAAGATGGTAGCGTACTTCAATGTATTTGGTTAATTAAGTAAATAAACCCAATATATTCCAGTCGTGGCGCAGGGTACAAGCGTGTGACTGTAACGGCTGCGGCGCGGCTGGTTGTGGGTTCGATCCCCAGTCGAATAACGACGAAATGAAATATTTATTTATATTTCCATTTCTTCGCTCTGGTGTCTAGTCAAAGCGCGGCGTTCAGTTCCGCCACTCAACACGCAATGCCTCCAAAATTTATCGGAAAGTGCGGAACGGAGTGTCTTAACATTAAGTTGCCTTCGCCTACCCTGCTGTGTGCGGGATACAGCGTGAAGCTGATTTGTGTAATTAAAACAAAATTATATTATTAAGTAAATAGATAACACTAGAGGTTGTATGACGATAATTTCTTTTAAAAATTAAGATTTTTTTAAGTGGAGTCATTAAAAGATATAAAATATATAGTAGTGTAGTACAATCTAAATTCGAATGTTTGAATAACGTATCAGGTCCTCGTCTTCAATAAGTGTGCACTAGGTACTTTTTATTGGTTTCTCCATAAAAGTATTGGTAGATTATTTAAATCCACTTCCCTTTCATCTACCTAAAGTGCTAGGTAGCAGTACTTAAACCGCCTTATTGTCGTTATATAATGTTCCTGCTAGATTTTTTTTTTACTTTAACCTGTAAACTACGTATTCATATAAGACATAAGTTTTAATCATTATTATGAATTAAATGATCTTTTTTCCAGGTGGGAGTAACTCAAGAGTGTGTGACAGCGTGGGCGCGTCTCCGCTACTGTGGCACCTGTTCAGGCCAGCAACAGCCCGCCTGCAGTCGATACTGCCACAACGTTATAAAGGGCTGCTTACCTGCTCACGCTGATTTGGGCGAGCAATGGGACGCTTATGTTGGTGAGTCGATGATGGTCATTAAATTATATTTGAGCCTTAGCCTTTGGCCTGAGTAGCTCATGTGACATTGGTTTTCTAGTACAGTAGAAACTCTATTATCTGGCCCTCATTTATACGGATTCGCGATTATCCGGACTATAGACCAACTGTATTAAATGTACCTACAAGTCGTGTCAATGCAAGCATGAACGTGTCGAATCTGGCACCACCCCGCCCGCGCCGCGTCCCATCGTCGTAAATTTCTATCACTACGTATGTGCATACTTACATATTCTAAATACCCGATTACCCGATTTTCCATACTTTGGATTATCCGAATGCCTACCAACAACAATTGGTCCGGTTAATCGAGTTTCTACTGTATTTGGTAAAATGCCCCACGCATTCTCCTAGTTGTTTATTTGGTCATTTTCAATTCTAGATGCCGTAGAAAAAGTGGCAGATCGCCTTCTCGGTCCATTCAACATAGCGATGGTAGTAGAGCCCATAGATATAAAAATCTCAGAAGCCATAATGAGCTTCCAAGAGCGCAACCAGGAGATCTCGCAGAAAATCTTCTCTGGTTGCGGTAAACCAGTTTTGGGCGGAGGTGGCAGTACCGGGCCATTCTTCGCCCCGGACAGAAGTCGGCGATTCGCCAGATCCATACCAGACTTCGATTGGAACCACAAGTCCAATGATGTCGACGACTTCGAAATCGAGGCCTCTTTCGAGAGCCTCGTCAACGACGACCCATTGCTCATAGGTCTAAAAACCCCAGATGGTATTAGAAAAGCAACGGAAGAATTGGCTGAACAGTCCAAACTCAGGGAAAGATTCCTACAGTATATGAGAGGTCAGATTAAACTAGACGAATACGAAGAACACGAAAGGAGGAAACGTGATGCTGACCCAGAGCCTGCACCTGGTGGTGCGGAGATTGATTTCAAATCGTACGAATTTGATGGAAAGAGAGGATCGAAGAAGAAGAAGCCAATTAAAGCTGAAGAAGGTTATGGTAAGACAATCTTTATGATTTCGATTAAATTATATACAGGGTGGAAGTGTCAGCACCACATTAAATGAAACCACAGTTTTAACTACTCTATAAAAGCCTAATATAATTCAGAAAAAAATAAATTCCCAAAAATGAAAAAGTTTTTATTTCAAACAAAATAAATAATAAAATTGTCATTTTAAAACAAAACGCCATTTGTAAGGATGACGCACGCACACATAAACCTATCAAAGGAACACCGCCGCACACGCCTCATTTCGAAATCGAGTCGTATGTATTGGCGATAAAGTTCAAAGTTGTTTAACCTTTACTAGTATTTTTGTAGTAGTAAGTGTTTATGTTGTTGGGATCTATACGTAATCGCGTCACACGAAATATAGGTATGGATAAAAATCGTGAAATGAAAAAAAAATCCTACGTCCAAACTGTTGAGGCATCTTGATTAATTTCTTTAGGTATAAGTTTGATATATTTTACCCTATATGCTGTTTCCGTAAATGGAGCGCTGCCTCTTCCACCCTGTATATGTAATTTTATAAATATTTGAAAATGCTAATAATTATGAAATTGTTTATTCTATTTTGTACAACAATAGGCACGTACAGGACGAGAACCTTTCTTTATTATAAAGTATCTTCAAATGCTTTATTTAATTAAGCAATTAAGCCAATTACTTGATTAAATTTCGCCTGTTACGAAGTTTGTTGTTAGCACTTCACTAAGACGACTTCAACAAACTTTTCCCCTTTATTATAAAGAGTAAACAATATTAGAGATAGAATACTTTTGCCTTTATATACAGATAATTAAAAATCCGGATAATCGAATTATTCTAACATACGATCTGCGCGGCAATCTCGATTAAAAGTTTTAAGCTCCAATAAAAAGTAACTGAATCGAGTTTCTCCCGTATGCTTAAAATTATTAAATAATAAAATATAACTAACCCGTATTTCAGGTGGCGAATCTGGCCCAGCATTAGAAAGGCTAGTACGTGAGACTCGATCCCGGATCCGAGCGTCCAGGCGCTACTGGCTCCATCTTCCCGCAGTGCTGTGCGCCTCCACCAGTGTTACAAGCGCACCTTGCTTCAATGGATCACATGTTGCTAGGTGAGTAAAGTATTTTAGGAAAATGTATAAATATTTTTATATAGTGGGATTTGCCGTCCCTGGCCACTAAGTCATTTAGAGGAATAAATTCATTTTCATTATTTGTAATGAATATTTAATTTTAATTACAAGACCATCAGAGCGTAGCGGCATAGTCTTTGACTGTAAATACAACAGTTTTATTTTTGTTTTCCATGTTGGTAACGATACATAACGTAGTGTTGGGTTCTAATACGTAGGGAACGAACGGCCTTAACACTAATCTCTTTGCCTACAAGAGTAGGTAAATATGAGGTGATAATGGTGAAGTTAAAAAAACTGTACCGGCGTTACATTCTGGGTTTAACTCCCATTCAAAGAAATTAAATATTTAATATGTTTGTTTTCTCGCTCTGATAATGAGATAAAGCGCGGCATTGAGTTTCGCTATTTAACATGCTATGCATCGAGAAATCTGTGAAAAGTGAAAAGCGGAAGTGTCTTAATGGGAACGGAGTGTCTTAATACTAAGTTACTAGGTTCCGTCTGCCTACCTTGTTATGTGAAATTCAAAATATCCATACCTATATTATAAATTCGAAAGTAACTCTGTCTGTCTGTCTGTCTGTCTGTCTGTGCCGCAATCAGGGCCAAACCGCTAATTCAATTGTAATAAAATACTCATATAGAGATACTTGAGGGTCTTCGGATGAACATAGGTTACTTTTTTTTCTCATATTTGTAATATTGTCGATATATACTAATATATTAAAATATTTTTCAATTTGACAGGCAATTTATTCCGCCATGTTAATAACAACCGACCGTTGCTAAGCAACGGTTTGCAAAGTTTATTTGTTGTTATAAGCAAACGTCACCCAAAATGAGCTTGCTTAACGCATACAGGGCGTGCGCCGACTCAACCTTATGAGATACATAAAAATAATGTTTTACAAAAATATTGTCCTTTAAATAATGTTTAAAAAAGTCCGCGATGGTATATGTTTATCTCTGAAGGTTGAGCAAAAGTTACCATTTTAATTAATTTACTTTATATAATATTTATCGGGTTTTTGTTGTATGTATTTTCTATAATTTGATATTGATCGTTATATATGAAAATGAATATAATAGTCACTTTTAGCATTTCATCTAGATTGAAATTATAGTTTATTGCATAACATTCTAATAAATCATTAAGGAGATGTCACTGATTCGAAATTGACAGTTGACGGTTTTGTAAATTTTCATACATTTTCGAACTACTGTTAATTTTTATGTAATTATTTGCTGTTTTTAATTAATTTATACTTTTCTTTGGTTCTTCGCTTATTCAAGTAGTAGATTAGTTAGATTTTCATAAATTTCTTGGTGTAGTGTAAGTTGCGGCCCTGCGCGGCGTCGGCATAATATTACATAAGTATTTATTATTTAAGGAAAGAATTCATCAGGTTATTTCATCTCGGTTGGATGGTTATCTATACCGTTGTTATACACCTTATAAATTATAGTTTTAGTTTTTTGGGATTTTATTTGATATTGCTCGCAAAACTTATCATATTTAATGTAGAAGGGACTTTAGTTATTTCATATAGTATAAGGAAATACGTGTAAAAGATTTTTCCCGGGTCAGCAAAATCGATCACTGAAAGTCCAATAAAAATCAGTTCAGTTATTCTGGACATTAGCTCGGGGAAATAGAAAGACAGGTAGAGACAAAAAATATAATATTTTTTATTGTATTTGAGTATTATGTAAATAACCACATGCACTTGCAAAAACATATCACAACACATGTAATTTTAATTCTTGTAAATATTTATTTTACTTTGATGATATTAATAATGTAGCTGGTTTTGTTTAATTTTTTTTAAATTATTATTTTATAATGATTACGTTTACTTATATTTTTTTATCATTTAAATTAGTAAGATATTTTCAAAAACAATTTTATAAAAATATCTAATAAGCATTCGTATAGTTCAAGCGGGCGAAGCCGCGTCCGGGTCCGCTAGTATATATATATATATATATATATATATATATATATATATATATATATATATATATATATATATATATATATATATATATATATATATATATTTTTTATTATAATTAACCAATGTCCTTCCTTCCAGTTACACATCAATAGCTGCCGGAGACGGTACGCCCGCGTTGGCCTCCAACCCTGAAGTGAGGTCGTTCGTGCCGCCCTCCCCCACGCCCGCACTGGAGGCGCTGCGGTCCTACACCGCCAAACTTAAGGACGCCTACAACGGGGTCGAAGTACAGTGGAAAGATACTCGTGAGTATTGTTCATCATCTTTCATCATCAGCATCACCCTGTTTTAGTCACTCTTGGATATAGATCTTTCCAACGACGCGCTACTTGTGGTGGTCGCTTCTCAACACTTTTCTACCCACCATTGTCAGCTTATTTGCGTTTATTGTCATTCCACAAGACCACAACCTGAACAACCTATCGGGATACCCGACGATGTATCTGAACCGGCTATCCCCGCAGAAGAACTGATAGCCGCGTCATATCATATCATATCATAGTTAATGGGGTAACTCAACGCCGTGCTTACCTATAATCCATTATCTTGAGTTGAAATCATACCACAACTGTCGTGTTATTCTATACCACTGTATATTTCTATTTAAAATTTTATCTTTTCTATTTCACCAGCTGAAGACCTCCAAGCAGCAGCGGCAGCACAAAACGAATTCATCGAAAACGGCTCAGGCTCCGGTTCCGGCGACGAGTCGTACGATAACTACGATTTACCCACAGACGACGAGGACAGGAACACGGATAATGATTATAATGAAGGTAAACTGCTTTTTTTATCTGCAAATTTTAATTATAATAGTTTAACTATTATTTTTTTTTTATTTTGGGTATTGGTAGTTAAAAATTAAAATTAAGGTCTGTTTTTTTTCTTAAGAAAAGAAAAATATTATGAGGCCAGTTGTGGCGCAGGGTACAAGCGTGTGACTGTAAATGCTACATGTTATGAGTTCGATTCCCACTTGAGTAAATGAAATATTTAACATTAGCTTCCCTCTGCCTACCATACAATATGGGATACAGCGTAAAGCTGAAAAAAGATAAACTTATTTTCTGTTTAGACGTTTTTAATCTCACAATTCCAACAGTTAAGTTTCGTAAATGCAGTTTTAATTTCTAGCATACCAAAAAATATATAATTAAGTAAACTAATACCTAACTTAAATAATAAAAAAAAATCCCATCGAGCTTTACTCAAACAACAATACAAAGAAATAACATTAATTTATAATTTCTATTCCTCCAGGCTCAGGCGACGGCCGCTTCGACGCCACTACACCAGAAGCAACAACGAGACAATCAGAACTACCAACGCAGCCCAGATTCGAAATACCAGTACCAAAAATAATCGAGCCAGTCGACGAAAGACCACAACCTGAACAGCCTATCGAGATACCCGACAATGTATCTGAACCGGCTATCCCCTCAGAAGAACCGGTAGCCGCGTCCGCCGATCAACCGTCCCTACAAAAGGCGCTATTCACGTACGCCCTGCCCGTTGTGTGCGCCTGGTTCGGTACTATCGTCACCGATCTTTTTTAATTTGCCATTTTGACATGACGTCACGTTTTTTTTTAATAATATTAGTTTAAAAATGTAATTTTATAGTCGAGAATTGAAGGTAGGTCGTGTTTTGTTATGTGTGGATGTTTTGTTTTTAAATGGCAACACTGTTTCTTTTTAATTAAAAATGTACTGATGTTTAATTTTAAAATCGATTGTCATAGGTGGGTCGTGTTTCTTTATGTGTGGATATTTTTGAGTTTATTTACCATTTTTTATTGACATGACAGTACTGCCTACCTTTAATTGAATACACAAATACATAATAAAGCAATTTAATACTTTTTGAATTTGCGTATTGAAAGGTGGGTCGTATTATTTATGTTCAAAATTTAAAAAAACTATATATTTTTTGTTATCAACACAGTAACACAACCTGTCTTTAACATTGTACTCATAATTAATTTATTACATATTATTAATTTTTCAACATGGCAACACTGTCTACCTTTAATTATGTTGTCCACAGATAATTTAAATTAAATTACTGATTAATTTATTACCGTAATTTCATCTACCGTGACGTCACTGCCTAGTCAATAAAGAGAGCGAGTCCTGTGATATGACTGTGGGTTCGATTCTCGAGTGCACTAAATGTGTAAATAACTTCATTTTGGTCGACAATAACTGATTTTTTACTTTTATTTCTTTCTAAGGCGCCGTTATATTGGTATGGTTTATCTGTAATTTTATGCAAATCTATAATTTTTTTGATTTTGTCCATAATGTTATTTATATTATTGAAAATTCATTCACAAAGCTGCTATACAATCTTTTTTATGATTTTTCAATATATTTTTTCAATGCATTTTCATGAAGTAGTTAAAATTAACGAAATATAGTGTTTAAATTAATTTATTTTTAAAAAGTAATTATCGTTAATGAGTAACGATATTCAAAGCATTATATTATTATATTAAAATACAGATAAATAATATCTTAATGGCGACAACATATATATTTTACCCATTAGGTCGCAGTTTAGATAATCACAGCCAAATTTTGTATTTATTAATTGTAAATATAAATTGTAAATTATGATTTAGATAGCGAATACTTCAACTCTGTATGTAATATGCTATATAAAAATATGTTCTAAGATGTCTGTCTGTCTGTCAGTTGTACTAATTTGTAAATATTATAGCTTCGGAACAAAAAATATTTAAAGTGTAAATATATTTAGTTACACATAAGCGTAAGTTAAGACTGATTTGCTTTGGATATTCTGTTTTTTTTTCTAAACGTCACTTTGACGTTTCTTGTCATACATATTTATGTTTGAAAATTAATTCGAAATTAAAATCTTATCTATTTGTATTTTTTTTTAATCGACTGACATAGTGATTTTTAGTTTATTAATATTGTATTTTTTTGTATTAATGCAATTTTTTATTGTTTAACTTTTTTAAACATGAGCTTCAGCTTTACTTTGCTATGTTTGCATATTTTTTTTTACATTGCGAATATTATTGTTATTCAATTGTGAACCCAGTGTATAGATAGAAAAAATATCGTGGATACGCTTTTATAATTTTTTTTCTTAAATTTTTTTATTGTATCTGGCAATGAACTTTCCACGGTATATTTATATAGTTCTAAGTAAACTTTCTTACATGCCATAATTAGTTTTTTTGTTATTATCAAACGCACAAATATTTATATTATATACGTAACTTGTTTATCTAATAAAGTCGCAATAGATTTTATTTTTTTTTATTTTTTATATGAAATGTCATCTGTCATTAAAAGTTAAAATTAAAATGTTTAAAATAATTTAATAGATTTTTTTTTGGCTTTCGCTTTGGCTGTTTCTTGTGACACATATCACACAATATAGATTAAATATAAACGTAATGTGCAAGTTTTGGGACCAAAAAGAAAATAAATCATAAGCTCTCTCACTTCTTGCTTCTTGAATCACTTGCACTGCCTTTGAAAATGTTCGGTCTATAGAATAAAACCAGCAAAAAAAATTATTTAAATTTTGAATGACTTTTCCTTAAAAAAAATTCTTTACAAATAAAAGAATTTAGTTTAAAATGTAATTGAATAAGGGTTATTTCAAAAGTTGTTTAGCTTTTGCATATTTAATATCGACAGTTAGCTATTTTTATACGTAATTAGTAATAATTGTAACCTATACATTTTAAATTACTCTGTAAATATATGATTAACATTTTAAATGTTTTAAAAAGTTAGTAAATATTAGATTTTGTACAGATAATTAACAGGGTACAGACAACTGCCGTTGATTGAAAGGCACTTTGGGTGGGGATCATAGTAAATAAAAAAAAAATTGTGACAGCTTACAAGAAAAACATCTTGTTGGATGGATGTGTATGGGAGTACATTAGAATCCATTATATTTAATTGTTTTTATTTCATAAATATGTTATAGAGAAACATGTTTGCATATTTTTATTTTGAAATCATCAATAATGAAATATACTTAACACTAAATTTTTTTATTAATCAATATATGCCATATTGATTAAATAATTAATTTTAATGCATAAATAAATTATAATAAATAGTGCATTTTGACAACTCTTAACTGAAAGTGTGATGAATAAACACTTATCTCAAAATTTATTAATTTAACTACTTTGATAAACTACCAGACTAAAATTACCACTGTTGAATTATTTCTTTTATTCGATTAATTTCAAATAACAAAGAGATAAATATATATGTACATACATATATTATTATTTCATAATAATAAACGATTTTAATTATTACGATTATAAATTTCAATAACAATAATAAAATAATCGGTAAGACGTTTTTTATCCTATTTTATTTTTTACAAAATTATCAAAAAAAAAAACGACGTAATTTAATATTAACTATTACAAAACTATCTGGATATTTAAATCTAGGTCTAAATATTTGATTCTTCTTTATTAGAATATAATGAAAATTGTTAAAAACTGAATGTATAACGAATGAATAAAGTGTAGGATTAAAGGAGTATTTATATACACGTGTAGACTCTACCATGTATGGCGTTGTAAATAAACAGATGGTGTAATTTGGTGTTTTATTTTAAATCCTAGTTAATAAAAAATCTTTATATAGTATATTAATTTTATTTTATTATGAATTATGGAGGCTTTTCGTGGCGCAGAGGCATAAAGTGTGACTGTAAACGAATGGTTGTGTCGGTAGCGCGTCGTCGAGTTCGCTACACAGCACACAATGCCTCCAGTATTCGGCGCAAAGTGGGGACCGGAGTGTCTTAGCACTAGGTTCCTTCCGCTTCCGCGTGAAGCTGATCAAATTATTTTTGATTATTATAAATTATTTATTAGATTAAATAATTAGAGGCCAGTCTAGGCGCAGGGGCACAAGCATGCGTCTGTAAACGCGACATGTTGTGGATTCCATTCCCAGTCTGAAATAGAAAATGTTATATTTTGATCGTATCGCTCTGGTAACAAGGCAAAGTGGCGTTAAGTTCCTCGACTCAACAGGCAATTCCTCTGAAATTCGGCGGTAAGTTGGGATAAAAGTAATAAATTGTTAAATAACAAATACAGTAGCGAAATACTTAATATTAAATTTATTTTACTTTAACTAAGAATTCGTCTAACAATAGAGTACTAGTATAAGTAGTATATCTGTCCCACTGCGCTACAATGGCCTATATAGTTGTGTACTCTAATATAACTTAGAACAGTGTTCAATATTAACAAATTCAATATTTTTAAAGTTTATATTATATATATTACCTTAATATCACTGAACGAATGGAATACGCTTTTCTAGATTATTATAGTCAACTTGAAGCATAACTTTAGACCTCAATGTACAACATGGTAATTACACTAATTAAAATAAAAAAAATACTGTATAGAAATAATTTATTATCCTTAAAATACATATAATTACAATATATAATATAAAACTAAATTATTTTAATAACATTGTCGATTAAGGCCTTATATTCTAACAAAATTACGAACATTTATCTGTTTGGACACAAAATATGTATTTCAGTTTGTTTTCTTATTTACTTTATAGTAAAGAAGGAAACAATAATAGCAATTATTTGCTATCTTTCTTCTTGCTCCTTGATCAAGTGTACCCAGAAAATAAAGAAATTCGAATATAAGCTGACGTTCAGACACGAGAATCGTCGAGAAATCGCGTGGGATTAGGTCGAGTCCTGTTTATTTAACCATTGTAGTAATCATTCAGGCGTTACCACGCGGTTATAAAATATAAGCACACGGCTCCCGCGCTTTTATAATAGATTATTCATGTACATTATATTATTATATTCATAATTAATTACTCGTTATATTATATTTTTGTAACTGTGGTTTTAAACTGTTATAGATAGATCAGCTTCACACTGTATCCCGTACACAGCAGGGTAGGCAGAGGGAACCTAGTATTAAGACATTCCTTTTCTGCCAAATTCTGTAGACATTGCGTGTTGAATGGTAGAACTCAACGCTGCTCTTTGCCTCGACATCAGAGCGAAGAAATGGAAATATAAATTTAAATAAATATTTCATCCCCTCGAGTGGGGATCGAACCCATTGTACCGTGCTTAATTGTGATTTTACCATTTGTGTTAACACTGTATGTACATTTAAAGTGGTGTTGATTAAACTCAGTGCTATTCGTAAGTAGATTAGCTTTTATTCATCTCCATCCATCTAACACTACAGTCATCATAATTTTTTTGACCTCTTGCTGAAGTGGCGACTGGATGTCGGCTGAGGATTTATTATCTGTAATAATAATGGCGCGTGTAGCGCGCGCCATTATTAGTACAAATAATAAATATTGACTGTTATAGTCAGTGTTGAAAATAAGTTAGAAATTTATAATGATTTTTTTATCTGTTGTGCGTTATAACACACAACCATAATTACAACGAAGCATCGTTTAGTCGCCACACGACGCAATGTCTTCAAAAATTCGACGGAAAATGGAGAACGAAGTGTCTTAACACTAGGTTCCCTCTGCCTACGCTGCTAAACGAGCGGTCGCCGCGTGTCTGAACGAGCACTTCTTAATTACAATAATCAATATATCTATCCCTCTCCGTCGTCGCTGTCGTCGCTATCGTCCGTCTCGCTCTCGCTGCCGGAGTACTCCGATTCGGAGCCGAGCCAGTCCGGTAGCGGCGGCTGCTCTATAATGGTCTTCCATTCGTTTAATTTGTGTAGATCTGGAAAATAAAACCATTCTTTTCGTTATGTAAATACTATAGTTGTTTCTAATAGAACTATTTGTAAAGTAAATAAGATTTATTTAAAATTTATAAATATATATTTGTAATTCACTATGAAAATATTAGGATTACTAACGATTTATAGATTACAACCTACCTACAAAATGATAATACATTTTTTTATTACCTATATATTGCCAAAAAGTATGACCTTCTTAGTCTCAATTATGTTTTGTTTTTTTTTCAATTTTTCCGCTACGTTACGACAAGGTACAGAGTAGGGAATAATATCTTCAAATTAGGTTAGGTTTGGTCTAGGTACCAGAGTGAAGTAATGCAAATATTATATATTTTATTTCCCAGTGGGAATCGAAACGTCACGTAAATAGCTTGGCGTTTACTGCCATACGCTTTGCCATTATCCTAAAGAAATCCTACAATAGTTAATAAACACATAATATAGAATTTAAAAAAACTTACCCAAGCTATACATATCGCCCAAATAGAATTGTTTCTCATCTTTTTCTAATACACCTCCGTACAAATACAAAACAGATCTCTGCACCGTCATCATGGCCGACATTCTGGGAGTTGGTCCGGAACGTTCTAGTTTAGGTTGTATTGTTACAGAACTTTCAAGAACTTCTGAAGATTGTGAGGAACCAAGCTTCATTGTGAATACTTCATCTGTTACCACTACAAATAGAATGATAATTTAAAATAAAAAAAATTAAGAGTTTTTTTATAATGCACGGACAGTGGGTATACAGAGCGAACCTGGTAAACTAGTGTTAAGACACTCCGTTCCCACTAACAAATTTCTGTACCTCACTTACCATCGAATTCTGGAGGCATTGCATGTTGAGTGGCGAAACTCAACGTCGCGCTTTGCCTCGTTACCGGCGCGAAGAAAATAAGAAATAATAAATATATAATTTCATTGAATGAGAATCGAACCCACAACCTGTTTACAGTCACTCGCTTGTGTCCCTGAGCCTCGACTGGCCTCAATCAATTAGAAGAGTTAGAAAATTAATTATGCACCAATTAAAAATTAATAGACTGATTGACAGTCTTACGAGTATATATATTATAGTCACATGTGTAAAATGTGAATAATACCTCAAACGATTTTTTTTTGTCCAAATATTATAAATCAACGGGTACGGATGCCGCCATATTAAAAAAATAAAATAAAAAGTTTGTTCATATAAACAAAAAATGCAATACCGCGTCTTACAAAATTTTGTAGAGGTCCTAAGTAAAAAAAATATACAGTACAAAAAGAATAACACTAAGCAAAAAGCACATCCATTGATGTGCAGAGCGAGTCAGCAACCAAATATTTTAAAGGTAAAGCAATGACTATGAATTTCTTTATATTTACAACTTTGGTAACAAAGTGTAGCGTTAAGTTCCGTCATTTAACAGGCAATGTCTTAAATTGGACGAAAAGCAGGGAACAGAGTGTCTATATACCAGGTTCCCTACGATAAGCCAAAAAAAAAGCGAGAAGATAAAAAGAATATCAAATAATAACAGGAATGGGGTTTTAGCACTAGGTTCCCAGGTTCCCTCTGATTACTCTGCTATATACGGGGAAAAGCTTGAAAGTATCCCAAATCTATCTAAATTTACCTGTAACAGTCTCTTTCTCCACTTCTTCTTTACCCTTCTCTTGCTCTGCCTGTATAGGTACAGTAGGTACTATGTTTGTTCGTAACACTACAGGATGGAAACGATTTGTATCTAAATCTAAAACTTGAAGTTCATCACTCATTTCTCCTTTTAACTCTTCTTCTGTTTCTTCTACGTCCTTTGGAGTAATAAAGTATAATTAAAACTATATTATCGAAAATGGTACAGTACGCAGTACATTCAAAATTTATTTTGTTGCAACATTAGATTTATGTTTTTTTTATGAAAAATTAAAAACATCATTAAGATCATACATACTCAAAAACAATTTACCGACACACACACACAAGATCCTAAAATATTTACCAAAAAAAAAGTAAACAAAATCCAACACATTTACACAGACAGATATATTACCAACATATTTATACAACAATTCAACATATTCACTCAAAATTCCCAACATATTTTCACAAAATTTCCAACATATTTCCACAAAACAGCCAACATACTTACACAGACGCCGCCAAAAACGTATCCCCTATTGCTGTGCACGTTCACGGCAGCCGCTACACCAGCCCGCGCGGTACTTCCCCCGGACAGGGCGCGCCAAGTCCAACCGGTCTTGAAGGACAGTTTAAACATGTCCGTGTGTGTTTGCGTTTTCTCCGTCCTCCCTTCGCGTGTTCGGGAGAAACCGCCGTAGATTATTAGCTGGAATTTAATATTATATGAGATAACACTATAATTAAAAGTATAACATTATAATCAAAATAAGCATATGAAGACTGACTTTTAATGAGTAGTTCACGGTTTCGTCAAAAATAAACTTTTAAGGTGTCATTTTTTTGGATGATAAGCAATATAACAATGATAAAAATGATTCATTAAAATCAAACACAGTCTTAAGTTGCTGATGCAATACATTATATATTTAAGTACAGTTTTTATATTAAGATTTGAAAAACATTTCGATGTAGCCGAAAAGAATGTGCGTACTTTTTTTAATATGTGGTTTTTGAGCTATATCTTCATGTTGTAAGTATCCTGCACATAGCAAACTAGGCAGAGGGAACCTGAAAACCTACTGTTAAAACTTTCCGTTTCCATTAAGACATTTTTATTCCCCACTTTAGATCGAATCCCAAGGTGAGAGACGCCGCGCTCAGCCTTGTTGACCAAGAGCGAGGAACTTGAAATATTTAATTTCCTCAGGTTTTATGCCCAACCTTGAGGACAACCGTCGCGTTTACAGTCGACGTTTCTACCCCTGCGCCACGACATCAGCAACCTATTTAAATACAAAATCAATTTAAATGTCATCTAAGAAAAAGTTATTAAATATTTTCATTTTTCAAATCCTAATCACAAAATACACCTAAAAATGAAAAAGAAAAAACCTATTTATTTTATATTCCTAAAAAAAAATAAATAAAAAATCAAACCGAATCATTCCCACAAGGCAGCATAATACACGCCGACCTGGCACTGGGGCCTCTCCCGCTTATCACCAGTTTACTCCACTGCCTCGTGTCCAAGCAAAACGTGTGCAAATCATCAAAGTATTTACAATCTCTGCCATCGTCTGAATAACCACCGAATATAAATAATTTACGACCTAATAATGTCATACGGTGGCCTGATCTGGAGGATGGCGCGTTGGGTGCTATGACCTGGAATTATATTTTATTATTGCAATAAATACATGGAAGAAAAGATATTTTAAAAAATATTAATATAGGTTTTCTAATCTGTAGCAGTTGATTAGTGCAAAATAGTGAAAAAGACAAAAAAGTTCATATAAAAGAATATAACAAAAAAAAATTGACATGTATGTTGGGCAAAATATTAATTATCAACAGTTTTAATTCTAAAACAATTATCTTAAGGTGAGGTAACTGAATTTTTTTTAGCTTCATGCTGTACTCAGGATATAACCTACTGTTAACACTAGATGCATATGCAGGCTACAGCGTGAAACTAAAACCAAATATATACATATGTAAGAGAGTGTAAAAAAATAACTTATCTCAGTTCATTATAACCATTGATTGACATTTTGAAAACAACCAGTTTTAATATCTAAATATGAAAACTTGTTTTACCATATTCTAGCCATTTTATATAAGGTAACACTTACTTTCTCCCATTTCTTTTCAGCTAAAGAAAAACACCATAAATCTTTATAATGATAGAACTGAGTTTCTGAAGGACTTGTGAATTCACCACCAAACACCCACAGCTCACCTCTAAAAATATTATAAAATATATAATAATCAAGTAACTATTTTATTGATGACAAAATGCACAGAACAGAGACCTATTTCATGATAATGACCATTTGAAAATAAACAAAATTGTTAAATTCTTAAATAAAAAAAAGCCAGTAAACTTAAGTTTGCACATCACATGCATGCACTTGATGATTTTTTTCTATGAAATAATATTTTTTTTTTAATTTCAGATTTTTTCCCTTATTTATTATACCCCCTTATTCTATGGATTATGATTACATGGTGAATTTCACACAATTAATTATTTTTTATTTGATATCAATTTTAACTTGATATCTTCACAGACAGACTTATAAGGACTTGGACAGTTTCCAAGAAACACCAAATAAAATTCCAATTTTTTTTAGCTTCATGCTGTATCCTACACATGGCAGGGTAGGCACAGGGAACCTGGGAACCTAGTGTAAAATACTCCTGTTCCATTAAGACCCTTCCATTCCCCATTTCCAGCTGAATTCTAAAAATCCTAATATGTTCAAGTTTTTTATATTTTCTGAGATCGAAATTACTACAAAAGCATTTCCATTTGTAAGTGAGAAATATCACTTTATTTTTATTCACTTAAAAATGTTAAATAGTTATAAAAACAATATAAGGATGTTGATATATCTTAACAAAAATATATAGCTTAAATACAGAGTGCTTGAAAACATTCTGAGAGGCATAGGTTAATGGTTCTTTAATATATTTTATTGTTAATAATTGTAGGTGCAGAGACATAAGTGTGTGACTGTGTAGGCAATAGGTTGTGGGTTACCCACTATAAGAAATGAAAGATTTAATATTTTCATACTCTGGCTCTGGTAACAAGGCAAAGGGTGGCATTGAGTTTTGCCACTGCCTATAGAATTTGTCAGAAAATGGGAAACAGAACTCTCTCAATGGAAACAGAGTGCCTTAACACTAGGTTCCTGTTTCCCTGCTGCTTACCCTGCTATGTGCGGGATATAGTGTGAAGCTACAGAGAGGGAAAAAATTTTAACAAAAAAGTGAATTCATTTTAAACTCACTTATTAGCTGGTGTAGCTACAGCTTGATGAGCACTCCTGGGTGGAGGTCCTCCTGGTGCCTTAACTTGCCTCCATGTGTTATTTACAGGGTTGAAAAATAATAATTCATTGTATACTTCAGTCTAAAAATTTTTTAAAAAAATTACTTTACTTTATTTGCTGACATTTAATTTACTTCCTCATAGTAAAAAATTATTACAGTTTCAAAATGAATATCTCTAATATTTTGCTTTGCTTTGCTTTTTGTTTTGCTTACAGTTAAGATTCACAAACAAGACAACAAAAAGTTTGAATTATTTTATAATTCGTATAATTACTTACAGTATTAAATTAATATTATAAACTTTTTACCTTTTGTCCATTATGGAACTCTCCACCAAACATGATGAGTTCATTGTTTGTAGGATGTGGGGTGAGACTTGCATAAGCTCTGGAAGTGGGTGGCTTTTTCAAGGTCTTTTCTGATGCCGCAGCACGTTTAGCCTCTTCTCTTTCTATTTCTGCTATTACTTTTGCTATATCTTCCTGTAATAAGTTTAAATTTTTGTAAAAAGCATTTTTAAAAAAGTAATAAATTACATTACGTATATTCAAATTGAAAATATTATTTATTTTGATTATGATAGACTGTAGAAATAATAACCGGGATCCATATAAACTAACCTCTCCCAAAGTAGCAAGTTCCTTTTTAAGTTTATTTGCCAGTTTTTTCTCTGTCTTGGCAGCAGTTTTAACTGCACCACTAACTTTATTCTTATTCTTCTTTTTACCCATTTTAGAATATTTCTTCTAAATATATAAAAAATGAAATATAGAATACAAGGTATTGTTTTTAAAATGTGATTTTGACTTCTGTCAAAAATGAGCTGTCAGTAGTGTCAGATTAAAAAAGTGTAAATATCAAACATTGTACGATATGGGTTAAGCCGGTCATACACGATATGGTTTCAGGAAATCAAGAACCCTACCCAGTAGGCCTAGCTGATAGCTCGGACCGAGCGAAGCAAAGTCCTCCACTACAAACGGTGTACGCAAGTCGCGGTCCGAGTCTCAAAGTAGATGCCCTTGCGACACTGTGTTCTCATTTGTTGGTACCGTCCACGGTGACCAAGCCAAGGTCAGAGCTCTTCTAGCTCGGCCTCCCAAAGCCCGGTGATGCTGTAGAGGACAATAGGGTCAACAGCATACTGCTCAGTCGAAAAAAGAAAAAGAAAGTACGAACGATATCCGTAACGGAATCTTAATTTCGGTGATGTATAAGAAACACCGTAGATTGTACTTTTATTTACCTTATTCTTTACGAATTTATCATTAATTTAAATTATGCTATAAAATATTATATTCTATGCAAAAAATTTACACAAGAAATTAGATTTAAAAAATATATTAATCCTTATTACCGTATTGCACTGTATGTCACTTTTGAATTATTTATTTTAATATATTAAAATTATTAATAATACAACCAACCAACCAATAATTATAAATATATACATAAATACTAGAAACTTATCTTTCAAAATATTACATAGTATAATAATATTTTGAAAGATAAGTTTCTAAACGAATTTTGCCAAGCATGAAGTTCTAATTGCTAAAAGCTACAAGTGAACTGTAATCGCTAGTCAAAGTCAATGGTGATTACAATTACAAATGTGATAAAAAATTTTGAAAAATGTTATGATAAC
Organism: Heliconius himera; assembly: GCA_021202915.1. NCBI lineage: Eukaryota > Metazoa > Arthropoda > Insecta > Lepidoptera > Nymphalidae > Heliconius > Heliconius himera. The sequence continues at coordinate 425,017 of JAJHJA010000185.1, read as the reverse complement.
AATGTAAATAGAATCCTATTAACTGAGAAGTGATTACTTAAGTTTTTATAAATTATTACAGTAGTAGTTAATTAATAAATCTACCAAAATGAATAAAATGTCAGCGCCAGGACCCTCGGTACGTAACTTATTTTATTTATTTGTAGCACCTTTTAGTTTATCTTACTTTCAGTATTTACTTAACTTAAATTTTGTTGCTTTAATTTTATTATTTTGTTGCAATTTATAATGATGTTAAACGAAACTAATATCGTTTTAAAAAAGTTTTATCCTTTGGCCTAAATTTTCTTTTGACACAAAACTTAAAAAAATGCTCAAAAAAATTGTGCATTATGAAGAAATGAAATAAATATGCACTGAATAAATTTCCTAAAGTTTATAATATACCTCAATAAAATTTGTATTAAGTTTAATAAACACAAATACTTGGTTGTTATAGTTTAAAGGATAAACTGTAAATAAAGGTCAATGCCACATGACCTTGTAAAGTACAAACATATAAGTATATGAATTAGTAAACTACTTATCTATATTATAATCAATTTTCACTTTAATTTTATAACTCCATAGCTTTTATCTATGACTTTGCCCACAAGTTATTTTATAACTTACACATGGGTACATTGGGCTACATCAAAATTATTAATGTTATGTGATATAGCCTTGATAATGGATTATTCAACTCTTTTTTTATTTAACCACTATATATTTTTTTAACTTTTTTATGATATATAAAAAAAATATAATCTTTAAAATTCTAGCAACCGGGAGCGGGAGCAGTCCAAGAGTTCAAAATCAGGGTACCAAAAAATGTAAAAAAGAAATATCATGTGATGAGATTTAATGCTACACTCAATGTGGATTTTGCCAATTGGACTCATGTTAAAATGGAGAGAGAAAATAATATTAAGGAGTTTAAGGGAGTGGAGGAAGAAATGCCCAAGTATGTATAATTATAGTATAAATAAATGGCTTTGGTTTTGCTTACTTTTTTATCATATAATTAACAATTTCTAAATTGAGTCTAAAGGTTAACTCATATTGTTAACAATTTAATATTACAAAATAATCTTTAGGTTCTAAAATTTTCGTTATCACAATATACAGTAACTTACCCTAAAAAAGCAACTTTATGCTTTTTCTTACAAAAAGAAAACCTAGTGTTAAAACACTCCATATTCACTTTATCTGAATTTGATACATTGACTGCGGAACTCAACAGCTGCTTTGTGTTGCCAGAGCTGGAAAATAAAAAAAAACTCTTGACTGAGTGTAAATGAAACTCACAGCCATCTAATTTGCAGTGGGATGCTCTTCTATACCTATACCAATGTAATAATCAATATTATTGTCATCGATTTGCTTACTTATTATGTATAATTAAGTTTGTAATCTCGTTTTGTTTAAATGAACTACAATAAAAGATATTTAATAGGAATTAGGATAATTCTATACAGTATTGCTAGTCACCCTTTTTAATTTTATTCTATATAGCTTGCTGTCTTGCTTTCACACTGCTCTGCAAATAGCAGAGTATGCCGAGAGAACAAATGTTGAGCTATTTCATGTCCCATTTTTAGCCAGAATTTGAGACATTGATAATAGAATTCAACACTCAATTCATGAAAAATGAATTCTCAAAATGGGAATTGAATATACATTCCCACAGAGCTACAAACAGAGTTATTATAAAATTTTATACTTATTTTTTAATTATTTGTAGATTTGGCGCAGGCTCAGAGTATGGACGCGACATGCGTGAAGAGGCACGGCGTAAGAAATTCGGTATAATCTCTAGGAAATATAAACCTGAGGATCAGCCGTGGATATTGAAAGTTGGTGGAAAGACTGGAAAAAAGTATGCCACTTTAGTTTTCATTTTAATATCAATATAATTTTAAGTAATTTTAATTAAAAAACATGTTTTGAATAATAATAACTTATAGCATATCTCTATGAAAATTTATAAGTTTTATTGTTAAATTGTTTTTGATTGCAATGTAGAGAGATGGAAACTTTAATTAGTTTTTTCCTTGTTTTACATTCATTCAAATTTTCTAAATGGCAGGGCAGGTGGAGTGTATTTGAGTAATGCAACTTAACTTCACATTTTATCTTTATTCAGTGGAAAACGTAAGTAATTATATTCTGAGTGGAAATCGCAGCCATGAGCATTGCTTTAGTAATCAAACATTGCACCACTCCTATGTTATATAAAATTAAATTAAATCAGCTTCACTCTGTATCCCGCACACAGCAGGGTAGGCAGAGAGAGTAGTAAGACACTCGGTTCCGCACTTTCTACCGAACTCTGGAGGCATTGCGTGCTGAGTGATGGAACTCAACGCCGCGCTTTGCCTCGACACCAGAACGAAGAAATAAAAATATAAATGTAAATAAATATTTCACTTCCCCGAGTGGGGATCGGACCCACAACTAGATTTTACAGTCACACTCTTTTATTACAGTACACTGGTCATTAAAAGTGTTTTCTTTTTTTATATTTTAGATTTAAAGGCATCCGCGAGGGAGGAGTATCAGAGAATGCGGCGTATTACGTCTTCACTCACGCAGATGATGGAGCCATAGATGCCTATCCCTTACAAGAATGGTTAGTTTGTGTTACTATTCTTGCGGTCTATAAATAAATAATTACTATACTGCCAGGCCACTAATGAGGCCAGTCGTGGCGCAGGGACACAAGCGTGCGACTGTACACCCGACAAGTTGTGGGTGGAGGGCAAAGCGCGGCGTTGAGTTCCACTTATTAATACGCAATACCTGCGGAAAGTGGAGAGTGGAAGTGTCTTAATGATTATAAGAACATTGCGTGTAAAATTATATAAATATATATATAGTTGGATTCGACCCACAATTGTCGCGTTTTCAGTCTAATGACCTACCGTATAGTAATTTAAAAATATATATGTATTTAACATTCGCTTTATTAGATGTAATGATTGTTGCAGGTTTAAATTTATTTTGACGAAAAAAAATGTAATGTATAAAAATCTTTATTTGTGCTAATTTTAAATTGTGTTTTTTTTATTATTTTTATGTAAAAAAAAAACCGTATTGGTCTTTTAAAGGTACAATTTCCAGCCAATACAGCGTTACAAGGCTCTGTCTGCTGAAGAAGCTGAACAGGAGTTTGGAAGGTTAGTTTTAACTGATAAATACAATATCAATACGAATTATTGAAAGTATTCGGTAAGTTTTCCACGGAAATGGAATGGCATACCCGCGGCAGTGTTTCCAGGTCGATATGACATGGGTACCTTCAAAAAGCGCGCCTATCTCCACCTTGTCGGCCGCATCGCACCTATAGCTCCTCTGGTGTTGCACGGGGTCGTGGGCGGCGGTAGTCACTTACCATCAGGTGACCCGCACGCTCGTTTGCCTTGTCTTTTCCATAAAAAAAAGTCTCTATACCTCTCACAACAACATATTATTTTATATACAGGGGGAAGTTTGATCAACAAAACCAATTGTTGTCTTTATCCATACAGATAACTAAAAGAGAGGTAATGCGACTTATACAATATGTGAGATGAGAAACTACTATAATGTTGAAAAATATATTATATTAATAATTATATTTCGGCAGATAGTTTAAGAAATTGGCACCAAAACGCGTAGAAGTGTCATTGTGAAGCTTGTGACGTCATGTCTGAGTAAACTATTAATGCCATTCATGAAACATCGTATGTTTACCAAGGCGTGACGTAATCGCTCTGATCGGTGTTCAACGTATCATGGCGAATTGCCGTATTTTGTATTTTTTTTAAATATCTTTAATCTAATATACTAATATTAGAAGGGAATGCGTGTTTTGTTATATATACTGCTCCATGATTTTTTTTATTCTCGGTGTTTCAACCCAACTCATTTCATCTATGTACATCAACATATAACTGAATCTTTATAAGTAATGGCTTATTGGGTTTCCACTATACATAAAATGCATATTACTTAAAAGATGTTTCTACATAATACGCACATAGGTGCCTAAGCAGAGGGAGGCCTGGTAACTTAGCGTTAACACACTCCGTTCCCATTAAGACACTTCCGTTCCCCGCTTTTCGCCAAATTCTGGTGGCATTGCGTGTTGAGAGGTGGAAATTATAATAAAACATATATCAACTTTACGCTGTATCCCGAGCTCAGCAGTGTAGGCAGAGGGAACCTAGTGACACTCCGTTCCCCACTTTCCGCTGAGTTTTGGAGGCATTGCGTGTGCCTCGGCACCAGAGCGAAGAAATGAAACTATAAATGTAAATAAATATTTCACAACCAATTGATTGTACAGTCTCACTTTGTGCCCCTGCGCCACGACTGGCCTCAAACAAATAATAAAACATACATATTAAATATGTTAATAAACTTTCAGGCGTAACAAAGTAATAAACTACTTCTCGCTTATGTTTCGTAAACGTATGCGCGGCGACGACGCGGCCGACGACGGCGACGATCCGGACGAGAAAAAAACTAAAAACTCTAAAGCTAAGAAAGGTTTGATAATGTTTCATGTAATTTAGCCGTTTCAATTTTAGAAAAAGTGTTATTGGCCCCCTTTATTTAGACAACACCTTTTAAGTTTAGTTTTCGAAAATTCATGATTAAAATTTAATAGAGGTTAGTAATTTAAGTTCTTTAATATTATATAAGACTTAACAATATACCATATTTTGTGATACAATTAATTTTAATAGAATTGTTACGTACATATTCTGAAATTACGTTTTAATTGTAGTATTATTTAAAATATTGATCTATTGGAGTTTCAATAATAATAAATAACTCTCATTATTTTCCATATTATCCACAAAAACAAACTTTACATAGCTCTCTATATGCTGTTATTTCGTATATAATTTTGCATGTTATTGGAATATTTATTTTTTAAATTTTATTTTAAAAATCTTAGTTTCTAGATTTAAAAGAGTGTGTATTTATTTTTTGATTTGTATATTTTTGTATATTTTAATAAATTATTTCTATAGATCTCAAAATATCAGAAATGGATGAGTGGATAGACTCTGACGATGAATCGTCGGATTCGGAAGGTGGGGAGAAAGAGAAGGAGAAAGAAGATAGCGATTCGGGTTCTAAGAAAAAGAAGAATAAAAAGGGTTAGTTATTGTTAGTTAGTTATCATTTTTATACTATATGTTTGTACTAATTGTGACTTGTTATTCATTTGCATGGTCTTTAGAGCTATTGCCATATTATTAGACTATTCCTGTATACATTTAACCTAATGTTGAGATATTCCGTTTCCAAAGCACCGTCCAATTTTTGAGACATTATGCGTTAAATGGCGGAGCTGAACGCCGTGTTTTGTTGTCTTATCAAAGTGATGAAAAGAACATATTAAATTACTTATTTCCCCTAGTAGGAAACGAACCCACAATCGTCGAGCATACAAACACATGCTTATACCATAGGTTAGATTTTTTGTAACATTTAATTATGTTTTTGTAGGAGCTCCACCTAAAAAAAAGAAGAAAGTAGAAGATGAAGCGTTTGAAGAGAGCGACGATGGCGATGAAGAAGGGAGGGAGAGGGATTATATATCAGATTCGTCTGACAGGTATATTTTAATATTTATTTATTAGATTTTTATTGTAATATAAGCTTTTACTTGCAGCTCCGTCCTCACGGTCAAATAACGGTAACTCTGACAGTGGTTTACTGTTTTTAAATTTTATTTTCTTATCTTAGTGTTAAGACACTTCGTTTCCCACGTTTCCCACCGCATTCTGGAAATATGTGTGTTGAGTGGCGAAACTCAACTTCTTTACCAGAATGAGGAAATTAATTATATAAGTAGGAAATTAATATTCTGAATTGAATATACAAACGTGATGCTGCTACGACTCTCTGCGTACGACACTCAGTCTTTAGAATTCGGCGGAAATTTTGAAACGGAAGTAACACTTACACTGGGTTCCTTCTGCATAGGCCGCGGTGTGCAGAATACAGCGTGACACTGTTTTTTTTTAGAAACTAAAATGTATAGAAATATACAGTGTTGCCAGTGCTATTAATTAACATTGCTCATTTTGACTAAATATATTTTATTACATTTTTTTTTTTACATTACAGTGAATCTGATCATGAGACTAAAGCTAACAAAGAGTTGAAGGGAGTCGCCGAGGAAGATGCGCTAAGGTCAGTATTTTAAAATATTTATTTGTTTTACTTTTAACTTTACTCTATATATCGCACATATCATTGTAAGCGGAGGCAACATGGGAACGAAAAGTGGGGATAGGAAGTGTCTTAAGACTAAGACACTTCCTTTCCGCACCTTTCGTCAAATTCTGGCGGCATTGAGTGTTGAGTTGCGGAACTCAACGTCGCTGCTTGTCGTCGTTGTTAGTTAAAATAAACTGTACTGCGTGCGAATGTATAATAATAACGAAATGGTTGATGAAAGTTGTTGCGGTTTGACATAGCTATATTAGTAGAGAAAATTCAGTGCCAAGGCACTCCATACTGTGCTATCAATCCGAATTCGATATATTGCGGAATTCAACGCCGCACTTTTTCTTGTCAGAGCAGGCCAATAAAAATAATATATTCCGATTCATGGAGATCGAATCCACAGAGCGTGCGAACCCACTGTGTCGTCGTGGCTTCAGCTTACAAAATAACATTTTATATGACAGCTTCTTTAATAATTAATAATTGTGCTTACGATTCCCACACGGTGTAATTAATTATTTAATATTTTAACTTCCTAGCTCTGGTAACAATTAGTAAGAGAAGGCGCGTCGTTGAGTTCCATTACTCAACGTAACCCAAACAAACCATGCTATATACACAATACATACAGTGTGATGGTAAAAAAAATATTATAACGCAATCATCACATAGTGAGACGTCTAGATACAGATGAGTTGTGGTTTGATTCTCAACCGCGGGCATAAATTATATTTATTTGTTCCGGATAGATAGGACGCGGCATTTAATAGTATTCAATTTCGACTTACCGAACAGAATGATGAAGAAACTAATAATATTTATTTTTGTAGAAAACTACTAACATCAGATGAGGACAGCGAGGAGGAACAGGAACAAAAACAAGAGTCCGAGCAAGAGGATGAACCGACTAAGGAAGGCGAGGAGAGAGCCAGCAAACTGACTAAGAAGAAGAAAAAACCAGATGAAGCTAAGAAAGGTTAATCTATTTTTTTTTTTTTAAAGTTGGTCACCCAATAAACAAAGAAATATACAACATTTTGTCGGTTTCATATTGTATGAAGAAATGAGAAGAGAATAGAGAGAGAGAAATATCAAGAGTCTTTGGAGCATAACATTTTTGTCAACCATTTTATTGTGCAAATATGGCGTGAAAATGTAAAATATTTTTTTTGAATGACAAATATATTAAAACGGTAGAATTTCAGAGCATTTCCATATAGTTTGTAAATTACTTTTTTGTATGTGACTCAAAATATTTTTATATTTTTACAACTGTGTGGTTAATATGTTACGTAATGTCTCAGTCCTATCTAAAACCGTTAGTAATAATTATGTACATTTTCATATTTCATTCTTTTGATATATTAAGACAGAAGGCAGCTTAGATCCTAGTCATCTATCCATGTATTATTTACTGGTTTAAATATAAAAAAGAAGAACTTGACCTAACCGGTCTATACAGGGTGGAAGTGTAAGCACCACTTTAAATGAAACCACAGTTTTAACTACTCTATAAAAGCCTAATATAAATCAGAAAAAAATAAAATCCCAAAAATGAAAAAAAAAAATTTTTTCAAACAAAATAAGTAATAAAATTGTCATTTTAAAACAAAACGCCAACACAACGCCAAACACGCACACACAAACCTATCAAAGGAACACCGCCGCACACGCCTCATTTCGAAATCGAGTCGTATGTATTGGCGATAAAGTTCAAAGTTGTTAAACCTTTAGTAGTATTTTTGTAGTAGTAAGTGTTTATGTTATTGGGATCTAATCGAAATACAGGTATGGATAAAAATCGAGAAATAAAAAAAAAATCCTACGTCCAAACTATTGAGGCATCTTGATTAATTTCTTTAGGTATAGGTTTGAAATATTTTACCCTATATGCTGTTTCCGTAAAAGGAGCGCTGCCTCTTCCACCCTGTATAATATAAATATTAATTTATATGAGATATGAACTCACTACATATTACTTTAACTTTATTATGCAAAATTTATTTTCTAATCCTAAATTACAGATTCGAGCAGTGAATTCAGTTCAGATTCAGACACGGATCAAGAGAGCAGTTCAAAGAAACCAAAGAAATCTAAAAATGGGACATCTGAAGGGAAGAATCCACCTAGTGCCAGCAAAAGTGGTATGAATTTTTTTGTTTTAAATTATTAGGCTATTTTTAGGGTTCCGTATCTCGAAATGAAAAAACGGAACCCTTGTAGGATTACTTTGTCTCGTCTCTCTTTGTTCTTTGATTCTTTAAAGCTCAGAAAAAATCAATCTTTTAAATCTACTCGATCAAAAGATATGAGCATTTATGCACCGCCTTAGCTGTATTTTGTATGAATAAAGGGTGCTTCCCGTTTACCTACAGTTATGGAATTTGACACGAAGCAAGAACTTACAACATAAATAAAGGAAAAATTCTGAAAAGTGAAGTGATCACAAACTTATATTTGTAGCTCATTTCATACAAAGTATGAAGCTTATTTCCCATTGGCCTTAGCCTTTTCTCATAGGCCCAAGGCCTGAAATAGGTACCGAAGCTTCAGTGGGCGAGTATTTATTATGAATCTAAATTCTTCCTATATGCCATTTCTATCAAACCTCCTTGAACATCTCACATATGAACAACTTTGTAAATACTAGACTAACAACAACCTTTTTATTCCTTTACAATCTGGTTTTAGGCGAAAAGTCGTAAACGAAAGTGTCTTAACAACAGATTCCCTATGTTGCTATGTGTGAGAACCTCAATAAATTAAAATTTCTTATATTTATAGTTTGAAGTTTAACAAGACTTCCAAAGGGCGCGGGTTCGAGTCCCGCTTCATATATTAGACAAATGTATATGACTTTCCACTAAATCCACATGGCCGTCCCCAGGCGGCAGCGCGAGCACGTCGCGCTCCAACACACCGGTGCCGTCCGCCGCGGCCGCCGCCGTCGCCGCCGCCAACGCGCACGCGCACGGCGCCAAGCGCCCCAAGCTCGACGCCTCCTACACGTGAGTGCCTCATTGCTAGGTCCACATGCCCCCCCCTCCCAGGCGCAGCGCGGGCACGTCGCGCTCCAACACGCCGGTGCCGTCGGCCGCGGCCGCCGCCGTCGCCGCCGCCAACGCGCACGCGCACGGCGCCAAGCGCCCCAAGCTCGACGCCTCCTACACGTGAGTGCCTCATTGCTAAGTCCACATGCCCCCCCCTCCCAGGCGCAGCGCGGGCACGTCGCGCTCCAACACGCCGGTGCCGTCGGCCGCGGCCGCCGCCGTCGCCGCCGCCAACGCGCACGCGCACGGCGCCAAGCGCCCCAAGCTCGACGCCTCCTACACGTGAGTGCCTCATTGCTAAGTCCACATGCCCCCCCCTCCCAGGCGCAGCGCGGGCACGTCGCGCTCCAACACGCCGGTGCCGTCGGCCGCGGCCGCCGCCGTCGCCGCCGCCAACGCGCACACGCATAGCGCCAAGCGCCCCAAGCTCGACGCCTCCTACACGTGAGTGCCTCACTTACACGACCAATACTTGGTCCAATGTTGGGGTCATGGTTGAGTGGTAAATGAGGAGTAAATACAGTACGGCCGACAAATGGCCGCCCTGAAGTTAGATGGCCTGACTTCAGCGCGTTGTATTGAATAACGGGAGGAATATAATCAAAATCACATCTGCTCAGCCATCTATAGCTAACTTCACGGCGGTCACGACTCTAAAAGTGTATAATAAAAAAAATATCGACGATGAAATCGATTTAAGATTTTCATTTAAATGTATTTTTTTGCTTAATAGTTTTTCAAGACTACTCGAAGAAATGTAATATTTAATATTTTTATTTCTACCCTCTGGAGTCGAGGCAAAGTGCAGCGTTAATTGCGCCATACTAGACCCAATCCTCCAGAATAATTCGGGGAAAAATGGAAAACGGAGTGTCTAAACACTAAGATTCTTTTGCTTACCCTGATGTGTGCGGGGTGTATTCAGCGTAATGTTAAAAAAATATTTTTTGCTATAGCGAATGCGGCGTAACAGAAGAAGCCGTGAGACGTTATCTCGCTCGCAAACCAATGACCACCACTGAGTTGCTCACCAAGTTCAAGTCCAAGCGCACGGGGGTCAGCTCCGACCGCCTCGTGGAGACCATGACGCAGATACTGAAGAGGATCAACCCGGACAAACAGAATATCAACGGCAAAATGTATCTTAGTATAAAGCAGTCGTGATTGTTTAATAAATATTTGTTTGCTCGTTTGTTTTGTGTTTTTTTGCCCTTATCTCACAAACCCTTGAATAGAGTTGGACATTATTTTTAAACATTTTTAAAATGTTATTCCACACTTAGGAAAGAAAAATATTTGTTAATAAAACGTATAATAATTTGAACGTAGCGAGATTTGAACCCCCCTCTTTGGCAACCGTCCAAGCACTTTCGCGCGCGTTGTTCTTAACAAATGGCGTTTTATTAATAATATTATAATTTTATGAATTATTTTCTTTGAAAAAATAACTTTTTCAATTTTGACATTTTTTTTTGTCTTAATAGTATTAAGCTTTTATAGAGTCTTAAACCTGTGCTTTCATTTGAAGTGGTGATGAATCAATGGGTGATGTTCGACTTTCTTTGGGGATGATTTTGATCTATTTTTTTTGAAATTTCCTCTTAAACTGCATGTTTGCATGTTGAGTTGCTCGCCTGACATTCTGGATTTCAGACGGAAAGCGGAGACTTGAATATCAGTCTACTAGTGCCTAGTTGCCTACCCTGCAATATGCAAGAACTGCCGACCTATCGATGTTCAAATATTATTTTTATTGTTATATTTTCTCAATAAGTAATTATTTATATATTAATTTATATATTTGTAATATTAATATTTTAATGTTATTTTATAAATTAAGTATTCGGCGGAAAGTGGGGAACGGAGTGTGTTAACACTAGGCTCCCTCTGCCTACTCTGCTGCGTGCGGGATACAGCGTGAAGTTGATAAATTAAGTATATTTAAATTTGAGTGCAACATTTTATTAACTTCACGCTGTATCACACATCTACGAAAGTTTGGCCGACAAAATCTAGTGTTAAGGCACTACGTACTGCCATTTCCGTCCAGTTTTCGAAATAAAACAATATAATTTGGAACAAAATATTTATTAAGTAATAAAATACTAAAAAATAAAATGGAGACTTACTTTAAAATTAGCACTAAATAAATTAAGTAGGTTTTACAAAAGACAACATTAAAACAAAAATTAATTAAAATACTAAAGAATATTTATTTGATATTGCAATTTAATTAAAATAATAGTTGGCAGTGAGCTTAATTAAATAATACAGATTACTTGATTAATGACATTTAAAAACGCGCCAATTTTTTTTTTTATAAAGTGCCAACAGAAATACCTGTATAACTGAACAGTATTTAGTTTTATTTATATGCTGCCATGGCCTTTGGCTTTATTAGCCTAGAGAGAGGGAAAGCCCTTCTGGGTATATGGTAGTCGTCAGACTGGCTTTCGGAATGCAAAAAATATGTTTTTTTACAATAAAAATCCTTAAAAAAAGTTAATTAGTATTTCAACAACAGATTCATAAATAATCGAAGTTATATATATCGATGAAAAAAAATGTTTTTACCCACAATAGTAGCTCCGGTTCTGATGCCTACTATATAAAAAAAAGCTTTCTTTAGAAACAAAAATATTTCTTACTGAATATGAAACTTCTGAATTTTTACTGAACTGAATCTTGTAAATCCAGACATTAGCGAGTTATTCATTAATTATATAACATATTTATATATATATATATATAATAATAAACTATACTTTTGTACATTTTACTACGTAGCATTAAAAACTAAGAACAACTTTATAAATTGATTTATGTATCACAGACAGTATTATTTTAGTTATCATATTATGTGATTCTAATATAATTACTTTACATATTTATATGTAGTTTTTAGATTAAGTTATATTGTATTGGAAATTATTCAATTTAATTAAAATAATTTTCTTTACCAGTTTGACTGGTGATTTTTATAATGTCTACAAAAATAGACCTTTTCATATGAATTAAAAAATTAAAAATTATTGTATACTACATTCGAGTAACTTTTTTTCGAGCTTTATATTATTTTCGTAACAGTACTATAAGTTATTAAGTTATTTGCGTTACAGTATCATAAGAATCTAGGTGAATGTTGCCAAAGCGCTAAATAATGTTGCGTTTGGTACGTACTGGTAAATATTAGGAATACCCAATTTTCGAAGTTACCCAAATTAACCTTACGAATTCTATAAGTAATACATGTTTCTGAATTTCAGATATATTCTATGATATGTATTAGATATTAGGTTCTCTTCGATGAGTTAAGGCTTTTGTTTACAAATCGTAATTTGTGTTAAGCAATCAATGACTTCTCCTTTTCTTCGACGTGATTCGTTTCATCGTTTTCAGGTTTTCTAAAAATAGAATGCATATTATTTATAAAGTTAAGTTTAGCTAATTAAAATTAATAAAAATTAATACAAAATTAAAAAAATATAACGAAATAACTCGTAAACAATCGACGTCGTCGAATCGATCGTCAGTTGACATACATTTACTCTGGTTAATCAATACGATACGCGGTTTTAAGTTCCGCAAGATAATGTAAAAGTCTATAAAAAGAAAATAAAAAAAATAAATATCAACTGTACCCGCATACAACGTGGCTGTTCACGATCTTTTCTCCCTCCTCTATGGTCTGTGGCATTTGCCTTCCATTCGTTTCTGGCAACAACACTCCAACGGTACACGCGAATAAAGCTATTAACCCTAAAATGAGTAGTGGCAAGGTTTTCCAGTACCGCTCCTGAAATTAATTTAATTTAAAAAAAATAATACCATGTATAGTCTGCTTGCAGCGTTTCTAAATGACTTGGCGTTTATAAAATATAACTGAAAATATCTTTTTAAATTAATTTAAGGCCTTCGTGGCGCAAGGGTACAAGCGCGTGATTGCGGGTTTGATTTCCACTCGGGTGAATGAAGTATTATTTATGAATGATTTTATTTCTTCGCTCTGGTGCCAAAGCAAAAAGCGCGGCGTTGAGTTTCGCCACCCAACACGCAAAAAATTTGGCGAAAAGCGGGAAAGAGAGTGTCTTAATACCAGGTTCCCTGCTACAGCTCAAAAAAATATATTTTAAAAACATTACAAAACACTTTATTATAAAATACCCACCGAATAAACAATAAACGGCGACACCAGCGTGGCGACGTACCCGCTGACGTGTATGAGGGAGGAGCCGGACGCCCGCACCGGCGTCGGCAGCAGCTCCGCCGACCACTGGATGGCGGCGTTGTACGACATGTTGATTGCGAAACGGGCGAATATTGCCAGCGATACTTGGGGTATACCTGGTCAAATATTTTATTATATGGTTATATTTTTGATTAATTAAATTAAATAATTTAAAAATTTTATTTGAGGCCAGTCGTGGCGCAGGGGCACAAGAGTGTGACTTTAAACACGACAGGTTGTGGGTGCGATTACCACTTGAGGAAATGAAATATTTAATGTTTTCATTTTTGCGCTCTGATGTAGAGACGAAGACGCGGCGTTGAGTGGCGCGCAACGCGCCACTCAACGCGCAATACCTCCAGTATTCGGCGGGATATGTAGAGCGGAGTGTCTAAACACTGGGCAATACAATACCACATGCGGGATACAGCGTGAAGCTGATAAAAAAAGATAATAATAATAAAATTTCCTATATAAGTAATATTTAACATTTAATTAATACCGAAATAAAAAGCGTAAATATACGCATAATATGTCAGTAGGTTCTGTCTCATTATAATTATGAATTATAAAAGCAAAAAAAAAAAAACAACAACATATTAAATTTTCGAATTGTGAAGTTAACAAGTAGAACAAAGTAAATAATACCTCTGGGTACAATCGTTGCGATGAGAATTAACAGTCCAGAGACAGCCATCGGCCCACACGTCAGCATCTGCCGACCCCATCTGTTTAAGAAGGTGAGAAAAATGATGATTATTTGCTTTTCTAACGTAGATACTGGTAAGCTAGAGTAAATAAATTAAACTTAAATTAGCTTCACGCTGTATCCCGCACACAGCAGGGTAGGCAGAGGGAACCTAGTGTTAAGACACTCCGTTCCCCACTTTCTGCCGGATTTTGGAGGCATTGCGTGTTGAGTGGCAGAACTCAACGCCGCGTTTAACCTCGACACCAGAGCGAAGAAAATGGAAATCTAAATTTAAGTAAATATTTCATCTCCTCGAGTGGGGATCGAACCCACAACCAGTCGGTTTTGCAGTCACACCTCGTGCCGCTGCGCCACGACCGGCTACTAAGCTAGAGTAGTCAGGATAATTTAAGTTTTTTTTTATAAATTTATCAAAAGCGAAGAAAAAAAGTCACCTGGTATCAGGTTTTAAACAGCACCTTGTACGACTCTCTCCTTTCCTCATTTCTTGGGAAATCAAGAGAGCAGAGGCATTGGCCTCTGCTCTCTTGATTTCCCTCTTCTTGTTATAGAACCACAAACACAGAAAATGTACCAAAAATCACATACTTATCCAAAACAAACGCCAACAGCGTAACACTAGGTATCTCAGTAGCAGAAGTCAGTGTGAAGGTGATGAAGAAGTCCAGTCCAAGACCTTCAGACATTCTGACGAGGCCGTCGAATATGACCGCACAAGCCATGTACACGACGACCATCAGTACCATCATCTTCCTTAGAGGGGCGCTGGTGAAGACGTCCTTTATTGATTCCTTTGTTTGACGCGTTTGGCTTGCTGATACCTGATGTAGAATTAATGTATAGAGGAGAATATAGTGTCAAATTGTTGTTAATATCAGCAAGAAGATGAAAAGTTTTAATGGTTTTGTTTCTTGCCTTAACAAGTTAGCTGAAATATTAAAAGTTTTATTCATTTTGGTTATAAAATAATTTTTAAATTACAATTTTTTTCTAGTTAAAAAAATTATAAATATTTAAAAAACCATTCATGAACCAGTGATAAGTGACAAATCATCGTATTCCCCGATTCATTTACTTTATCTTATCATATTTTTAAACAATAAGGGGAATGAATGGAATTAAAAAAATATTTTTCTTTTATGTTTTCTATAGATACTAAAATTATAAAGCTGAATAATATTTTTGGGTTAAAAGCAAAAATTTTAGAAACTACCGTTTTATTGAGGACCATTTATTGAGGGAGAGTTTAGTTTAGAAGGCCAGTCGTGGCGCAGGGGCACAAGCGTGCGACTGTAAGCGCGACATGGTGTGGATTCGATAGCAACTCGAAGAAATGACATATTAAATACTTTCATGTCTTCGCTGGTAATGAGGCAAAGCGCAGCGTTGAGTTCTGCAACTTAACACGCAATGTCTCCAGAGTTAGGTCTACAGGTTAGGTCATGCACAATTTTTGTCTATCTTCTATTGTTTTTTCTATTTGACTCTCTCTCTCCTTGTGTTTGGATTTAACGCTATATACTAAACAATAACAACAACAGATAGGTATGTTATAGACCTACTATAATACATTTACTGTGGCAAATAACTTACAATAAAATCATCCATCACATCATCAGGTATTTTTGTTCCATTCACTTTTTCAAATCTTCTCAACACTTTTACTGCGTCATTCACTCTACCGCGGGACGAGAGCCACCTTGTTATAGACAAAATATGTTATATTATTTTTATGAGTCAAAAATGAGAAGTTGAGGCCAGTCGTGGCGCAGGGCACAAAGTGTGCCTGTAAATCGACTGGTTGTGAGTTGGATCCCCACTCGAGGAGATGAAATATTTATTTACATTTATATTTTCATTTCTTCGCCTCCAAAAATTGGCGGATAGTGGGGAACGGAGTATCTTAACACTAGGTTCCCTCTGCCTACCCTGCTGTGTGCGGAATGCAGCGTGAAGTTGAAAAAAAAATTTTTTTAAAGTGTTATTCCACACTTGGGAAAGAAAGATACTTATTTAGAAAAAGTATAAAAAATTCAATTCTTCTCCAGCTACGTTCAATTTTTTTTATACGTTTTTTTAATATATAAATGAAAAGAATATATGGTATTAGATACCACATATTCTAAATATATATATCTCATCTCCTCGAGTGGCGATCGAACCCGCAACCAGTCGGTTTTACAGTCACACTTCGTGCCGCTGCGCTACGACTGGCCTCGACATTTTAAGATATTACTAAAAAAAAATTAAATACTTACCTAGCACTCTCCGGTACAGTAAAAGGTACGACAAGCACAAGAAGGATCGGCAAAGTAGTGATCCAAAGTAACTTCCTCCAGTCCGACATCCACAGGGCGAGCCAGGGCAGCATGAGGCAGCCACCGCCAAAGTATAATGCGATTGACAGGTTAGCTACCCATGTACGGTATCTTGGACCCACGTATTCTAGAACTGGAATATTTTTAAGTTTTGAGTCTTTTGTGGGGAATATTATTTGTGATTTAAGTAGTTTATTTAAAATGGGCGTGAAACATTGATAAAACACATAATAATAAATTTATGTTATAAAAAATACTTTTTGCTTAATCATATTTTGTCAAGTCAGGTAAACTCTCTTGAGCGATCTCGAGATAAATTGTAGGACAACAAAGTGTAGGATCACTAAGGGTTCCATTTTTTCATTGAACTTGTGAACGTAAAGTAAAAGAAAAGAAAGAACCTTACCTAAAATATACATAATCATAAAACAGCTATCATATGCTGTGCCGACCAAAAATCGACAGAATGCAAAATCCCATACATCTTTCGTGTATATACTGGCCACACCGCCGACGAATGCCATCGAGTTGGTAGCTAAAATTAAATCAATAATTAATTAGATTAATTTAATTTTATATAAAATGGATATCATTTTAAAGCTAAGTGTGAAACTAAAATAAAGAAAAAATAAGATATTCTTTTGTTATGATATTTTAAATTGTTTACCGTGCACGTAGCGTAGGGTTAAAGCAAGCATGTCATCATTTTTATATATTTTTATATACATATTTAAATAATAATAGAAAAATTAAGTTTGTTATATAAAAGTTAGTACTGTATAATATTTTTTATAATATATATAAAAAAAAATATTGAGAACATATTTTTTTATAAAAAATACATATTTTATTTTTCTTTAAAACATTTTTAACATATAATGTAATAAATTATTTATTATTTAAGTGTCTCTCCATGATTTTAAAAATAACTGGGTTTTTGTTGAAGTGCATATAATTATTTACACTAATTATTTATACTAAAACATAAACTGATGAATTTGAAAATTTTTGTCTGTTTGTTTTTCTGTTTGTCAGGACTAATCTCCGGAACAGCTGTACCGATTTATATGGGTTTTTTCACTGTTTTTACACTTTTTCACTTCGATAGACGAGGTTATGGAGCAACATTTTTAAATTAAGTTTTTTAAAATGAAATAAAACCCCAGAAGATTTAAATTACGGCTTATAGTATAACAGCATAGATAACCATACTATACTAAAATAACTAAGCGATTTCTCCTAAATACACTTAAACAATATTAAACAAAAAAGAAACGGGCGAAGCCACCACGCGATTCCGTTAGCTCGTACACAAATTTCATATATCAGATATATTTGAAATCGTTTTAAAACATTTAATACGTTTTCGTGATATTTCCTTTGATAAGTAGATAACTAAGGTTACCGCATCTCACATATATTACCTATAGCAGATTAGACAGAGGGAACCTAATGTGAAGATTCTCCGTTCCCCACATTCCATTCTCAACGATTTCCTTTAATGATTTAAATAATTTAAAGTTTTTTAAAGTTAGTACAAATTCTTACCAACCAAGGCAGGCACTCGCCCATAGTAGTCCGCCATCCAGCCAAAGAAAACGCCACCGACTAGAGACCCTATGAAGAACACAGCTTGAGTGATAGGAGTGTTACGCGCGTGCTCGCAAACCCAACCACGCTAAAAATATGAGAATTAGACTATAAAAATAAAAACCATAAAATTAAACTATTTTAGTATTAATGCAATTAATTTTTTTAGAGGCCAGTCGTGGCGCATTGGCACAAGTGTGTGACTGTTAACGCAAATGGTTGTGGGTTCGATCCGCAGGAAATTAAATATTTAATTTTTTTCGTTTCTCGGGTGTCGAACGGAGTGTTTTAAAACTAGGCCCTCTGCGTACACTGTTACATGCGGAGTCGAACCCAGAATCCTTCGCGTCTAGTCACACTTGTGCTACTTGCGCCACGACTGGCCTCGATACGTATAGATATTAGAAATTATTTTCCCAAGTACTTACATACATATGTATATGATAGTAAACAAAGTTATTTTATCTGTGACGGCAATATTTGATTTAATAGTGTTTCGCAATAAATTAGATAAATATAATTGAGTATAGTACAAATGCTTCCTGAGATGTCTGTCGGTGTCGAGATAATTTTAGCTAATAAATTAATTATTATAGGCATTTGTATAATGCAATCGGCATCTTGTTTTTCTATATATATATATCACAAGTTGTAAATATTTTTGTTTAGCTTCACACTGTATTCTGCACGTAGCAGAGTAGGCAGAGGGAACTCGGGAACTCTAAATGCGATAGTTGTGGTTGCGATTCCCATTCACGAATTGGATTATTTTTAGTTCCTCACTATTAATAGGTAATGAGACCAAGCGACCATTGAGTTCAAAGTCTGGCATACAAAAAGCAATGTCTCAATAATTGCATGGAAAGAGGAAACTGGTTATCTTAACACTAGGTTCCCTCTGCTTTCGATGCAAAAAGATTGAATGATCGTCTTTTTTATTGTCTTATGCTATATAAATATTTTTGACAATATTGCGAGTCGAGTCGCCTCTTCTAATTTTATGCCTAACTAGTGACCCGCTGGCGGCTTCGCCTGCTTGGACTTAATAGTGATTAGACCTAATATATTATAGGATTTTGATGCCTGGATTCTAGTTTTGAACTGTGCTTTTAATGTAAAGTTTTTTTATTGTAATTTTTCAGGCAAAATTTTTTGTTACTAAAAAAAAATTGTGTTTTAAGAAATTGGAAACTTGGAACCCGTCAAGAAGGTGCGGGTTCAAATCCCTCAACGTTCAATTTTTATACGAAATGTACGTTATACGTATGTTGCTTACCTCACTAACAATCGTATGATAGGGGATGTCCCCCAACTCGAACTCCCATCCATTTTTACAAGGCACAAGGGGCGTGTCGGCTGGTACACTGTAGTTCATCAACACTTGAGTCCAATTTGCGTCATACATGAGGCATTTGTTCCATTCGTCTCCGTCCACTGGCGTTGTTAGGTTACGCCTTAATTAAAAAAATATAAATAAATATACATATTTTTTTACATTTTATATTTATCCAATCGTGGCGCAGGGGCATAAAGTGTGACGGTAAAATCAACTGGTTGTGGGTTCGATCCGCACTCCAGGAAATGAAATATTCATTAACAATTATATTTTCATTTCTTCGCTCTGGTGTCGAGGGAAAGCGCGGCGTTGAGTTTCACCACTCAACATGCAATGCCTCCAGAACTCGATGGAAAGCTGAGTGCGGGATACAGCGTGAAGCTGATTTTTTAAACATATTATTTATCGATCATCATTCACTGTATTCTATGAACTGGGAACTAACTAATCGTATACTCGGATCTACGTCTGATTCACTACATAGTTTAGTTTTATTTATATTAAATTAAATGAGGCCAGTCGTGGTGCAGGGATAAAAGCGTGTAACTGAAACCGCGACAGGTTGTGGGTTCAATCGCCACTTTCACTTCTTTCCGGTGTCGAGGCAAAACGCGGCGTTGAGTTCCGCATTTTGCCGGAAAGTGGGGAGTGGAGTGTCTTAACACTATGCTCCATCTGCCTACCCTTCTAGATGCGGGATATAGTGTGAAGCTGATTATAATATTAACAATGAAATTCATTTACAAGAACTTAATAAGCTGTCTCTAAGAGCAGAACATTTTCTTTGGAACAGATAATGACTTTTATTTCTTTTAAAAGTTAAAATTCAATCATTAAATAAAAGTATATTAATAAAATATAATTTATTATTACTTTATAATATACAAAATCTAATAAAATAATCGAAAACATCGATGTTACAAAATATGAATACATATGTCGTAATATATCTAACCAAGATGTCACGATAAGACAAAACGAAGGACTACAAAAACTGACATCGGTTAGATTACTAGCAGCTTCACGCCATTTCCAGCATAGCCAGGTAGGCAGAAGGAACCTAATTAAGACACTTCGTTCCCCACTTTCACAACTCATTCCTCGAATGGGAACGTAACCTACATACGTCGTGTCACACGCTTGAACTCCTGTGTACGACGTCCTCATTTGTATTTAATTTATTATATTAATATAACCTCGCTAATAAATAAAATAAAATAAATTAATTAAGTTGAGGCCAGTCGTGGCGCAGCGGCACGAGGTGTGACTATAAAACCGACTGGTTGTGGGTTCGATCCCACTCGAGGAGATGAAATATTTACTTAAATTTATATTTCCATTTCTTCGCTCTGGTGTCGAGGCTAAGCGCGTGTTATATATGTGTTTGTAATAGTTGAGTTCTGCCACTCACACACGCAATGCCTCCAGAATTCGGCAGAAAGTGGATAACGGAGTGTCATAACACTAGGTTCCCTCTGCCTACCCTGATGTGTGCGGGATACAGCGTGAAGCTAATTTGATTTGATTTGAATTAAGTTGACAAACCTCAATTCTAAATCCAAATGCTCCAACTCGGGTACTCTACACCAATGCCTTTGAGGAGTAGCCGTAATGAACATTTGTACGAAATAGACGAGTGCGAAGAAAATTCCAAAAGGAGCCATTCCTATGAACAGCAGTTTCTGATATCTGCCAAGTTCACCCACGTGCGTGAGGACCGCCTCCAGCGCGTCGCTGTCCTCATGCTCCTTCTTGTTCAACTCCTCTTTTACATCCTGGTGAAGAGAGAAATTGTTGGATAAGAAATAATTATATAATGATATCTGAACATATAGGGCATGTATGAAGAGGTTGATGACAGTGGACGAGGCGAAAGAGGTATGTAGAGACCGTAGCGTTTGGCGCTCCGTTCTCTCTGACTACCCCGCTAGGGATAAACCGTGAAGCTAAGTTAAGTTAAGTTAAGTTGAACATAATTTTTAAATAAAATAATTTGTTCTGAGTTAAATTTATGAAAAATATTTTGTATTTCTTTATTCTTGTTACGAGACGACAATAATCTTTTTAGAAATTTTTAAACATTTTTTAAAGTGTCATTCCACACAATATCTTTTTAGAAATTTGAATGTTGCGGTATGGTTTTTAATTATTTTTTTTTAAATTTATATACGTTTTCTAAAAAGTACTTTTCTTTCCTAAGAGTGGAATAACACTTTAAAAATAAAAATATATATATATTTTTCGTTGGGTTCGATCCCCACAGCAGGTTAGGCAAAGAGAACTGAGTGTCTCACACTCGGTTCTCTATAAAATTATGAGAAAATTAAACATTTATTAAAATTAAAAAATATATATTTTTTTAATTTTCAAGTGATTGATTTAAGCTTATTAACCGTATCCACGATGTGGAAGGTTATAAATTTATGATCTTGGCATATTTCATTTTTTGAACGTTGGAATATGTTAGTGGACAAATAAGACGCATCTATTAAAATTCTTTTCAAAATCAAATAATTTGTTATGTTTTCTTCTTCTTCTTCTTCAATTTTTTTCAGCCACTGCTGGGTATCTCTCCTCACTCTCCGGTCTCTTCATTTTATTTCCAATCAATACTCTTATCTGCTCTTCTAATCCATTGCCGGTCCATCTGACTTCGTCCCATCTTTCAAAGTTCATCTTTCGATTAAATGTGACGCGTCTATATGAAAAAATTGTATGTATTTAAAATCGATTTTAATTTTAAAGTTACTTTTACCTTTACAATTTACCTGCGGGAACATTTCTTACTTAATAAATAAAAAATATTTATTTTAAAGCTATTTAAGAATATAATAAAGAAGAAGACGTACACCAAAGTGACCCTATGTGACGTTTACCTTTTGAGGTACGGGACCCTAAGAAAGGCACAGTGACACAGTGACACAGCATATAAATAACGCAACAACACGGAAAAAAGGGAAACGAGTACCTTAACATTCTCTCAGCATATCCTGCTATATGCGGGATACACCGTGAAAAAGAAACATTTTTTTTACTTAGTTTAGATTAGCTAGTTACATCGCTAGAGAAATAATATTGTTGCTTTTTATCTACTATTCATATCAAATACTTGTTATTTTTAGGATTCCTTACCACAGTTGTTCGTCGGTCAAGACTGTTTATCTCGAGACCGCGTGTATGTATCAATTTATAAATATTTCATAGAAAAAAATCATTACAAATTTATATTTGTAATTAATTTCATACAAAATGAGCGCATATGCCCGCAAACTTAGGTTTGTCAACTTTTATAAGTCATACTTCCCGTTGACGTTACAAATTCTGAAATTATTACGGAACCCTCACCGGACAAGTCCGAATCGCACTTAATTTATTTTCATTATTTATTATTTCAGTTATTGATAAGAAAAGAAAAATCGTATGATCGTATCTAGAGATTGCAAAATAAACTAGGTCAGTTCAAGTTGCTTGAAGTGTTCTTTCATATACGTACATACCATAATTTAAATATTTCTTGTATAATGAACGTATACGTAGAAAGAAAATGTATTCCCAATTTCTAATCTATTCTATTTTTTAGGGTTCCGTACCTCAAAAGGTAAAAACGGAACGCTTATAGGATCGCTTTGTTGACAGTCTGTCCTTCTGTCAAGATTATTTTTTATATATACATCTTTTGATCATTTGATAGGCTTTATCGCGGCGTTGAGTTATACCACTAAACACGCAATGCCTCCAGAATTCGGCAGAAAGTGGGGAACGGAGTGTCTTAACACTAGGTTCCCTCCGCCTACCCTGCAGTGGGCGGGATACAGCGTGAAGCTGATTTGATTTTGATTATGATCTGCTTTATGTGTCAAGTCAGTAACTGTTTTGTTATAAATGCGGGTACAGTGTTGATTGTTGAAAAACAAATTAAATTCATTTACTATGTCTTTGGTCTAATATAAAGCGATACTCTTTCTAACGCTACAAACACACTTTTGCGTATTTCTCATCAAATATATAAATTATATTACTTTTTTTTAGTTTTACGTATTCCGCACATAGCAGGGTAGTGAGTGTTAAGACACTCCGTTCCCATTAAGACAATTCCGTTCAACATTTTCTGCCGAATTCTCCAGGCATCGACTGTTGAGTCGCGTAACTCAACGTAATTTTGTCTAGTTACCAGAGCGAGGAAACGAAAAGATTAAAAAGAAAATATTAAAATAGTAAAAAATTCATCCACCGAGTGGGAATCGAACTCCCAACCATCACGTTTACAGTCGCAAGATAGTGCCGATGCACCGCGACGGCCCCGTATTTATTTTACAAAAGCTTTCAAGCTACCAGATGGTTTTTTTAACATTTTTTTTGGTCGTCGTCAACTGTTTTAGTGGGTGAGCTTACATTATATAAATCAGAGAGAGAGAGAGAGAAGTAATTAATCTACGATTTCTGACAAATATAAATAAATTAAAATAACAAAAATAAATTAAACATACCCCAATCTCTTTGCTATCCTTCCCTAAATCGTCTAAAATCATGTTATTCAAATAACAAACACTAAAAACCACACAATTATAATAGAAAAATTAGAAAAAATAAATAAATCTACAGTACAGTGGACTTCTAAATATGATCGTTGACTGAGTACAGTCGGCCGCGACAGATATATTTACGCCTGGATAGATAAAAAAAATGTATATCTTGCTTTATCACCCTGTAGGTACTTGAAATTGGGAGATCGTTTAATAATAATATTTCAGATAAGCTGACATTGACAATAGATTGTGAGAATGAGCAAATCATCATCAATATTAAACTATTTTATTATTACTGAGGCCGACGGTTGTGGGTTCGATCCCTACTCGAGCTAATTAATTATTATTTATTTAATATTTACATTTCTTCGCTCTGTCACCAAAAGCCCGGCGTTGATTTTTGACACTCAACACGCAAAGCCTCGAAAAATTAGGCGGAACGTGGGGAACGGAGAGTCTTAACACTAGGTGTAATATGCGAGGTACAACGAGAAGCTGATTTTTTATTATTATGACGATATTACGATGCAACTGCTTACTTTATACAACTTTTAACTTTAGAGGCCAGTCGTGCAGGTTTTGCCCACCATGCTAAGAACTTCTACTCACACTGAGGAAGCCTGAGAACCTAGTATTAAGACACTTCGGTCTTATTAGGACACTTCGGACAGAATACTGAGACATTAGAGCTATCAGAATACTGAGACATTAGATCATTAGAGCTGAAATATTTTATTTCCTCGAGTGGGATCGAATCTACACTGTCACCTTTATAGTCATACGCTGTGCCGGTGTGCCTCAATGGCATCGGGAAGGCTCCTTTCAATATAAGCATTTTAGTAATACCTAACGAAATCATTTTTACTTTTCGCCACTTAACTCACAGTGTCGCTAACGTGGGTGGTAGGTGAAAAACGGAGTGTTTAAACATTAGGTTCTTTATACCTACTCCGCTATATGCGATACATTGCGTTAAACTGAAAAAAAGAATATTTGTATTTACATACATAGATACATTACATACATAGAGACATACATAGAATAACGGGGCGTTGGGTTGAAATCCAATGTCACTAAATCCCTGGTCGTTTACCAGTCTTAATGGTAACCAATTTTATGATATTTAAATCATACGTCGAGCTTCTTTCTACCTGTCCCGCTAAGAGCGGGTGACGCGTCAGGAAAAAAACACCTGTTTCTAATATTTACCTGCCTGTAATAAATGGTTATTTTAATAATAACTTAAATAAGAAATTCGTTTTTTCCTCAATACAGGATTAGAATAATATATTCAACGACAGTTACGTATTAAGTATTTACACACGATTTTATTATTTATTTTAAGCACGTTTAACGAAATCTTAAAATTACAATACGCTTTGTAAATATAAAAAAATATATATAATTTAATGTTAAAACAGATGAATTTGGCCATGGCATTTGTCTCTTGTCGTAACCAGAGATATTCTCGATTTTCCAGGGGTACCTGGACTTTAGTTTTGAACAGATATGTCCTCGTAAAGTTTATTTTTAACTTTTTCAAGGTTAGTTTATGTTAACAAATATTTTTGAATGGACAGAGACACCTTCCCCGCCCTGTTCCTACGCCCTTAGGCATAATCGAAACAAGAAAACGATGAGCATTTCTTCAAATCAAATATCACAAGAATATTCCGAGATGGATACGGACCACGCGGCCCCCCTTTCCTACACCCACGTCTATTCCCTCAAGTGGAAATCGAACTCACAGCCGTTGCATTTACAACAAGACGCTGTGCCACTACTCCACGGCGGCATTACTGACTCAACTCAACTTTAAATTGAGCTGTAAACAAAAGCGACAAACTTTTAATTGTCTACACGCCCGATTGGAACCATTGTGAATGGATTTGTATGGTAATTAAAGCAATCGTTATGGGTGTACTCTAAAAAGGAAACTAAAATAGGTTTTTTTATATAAACAGCGTCACTAATTATATGTGACTGCCAGTTTACTAAAATTAGGAGAACTACTTAATTTATGGTGTTTTTTGTAAATATAGTATCTACTATAGATAATTAATTAACATAAACACTTCATTGTGTCACGGTGGGACGGTAACGTGGTGGTTGGGGGTTCGATCTCTTGGGCGCATTTTTATTTTTTTCGCCACGCGCAATGTCTCGAAAATTTAGACGTAATACGAAAAGTGGAGTGAATTAGTTAGCACTAGGTCCTCTCTGCCTCGATTTTGTTTAAATACATTTTTTTATATTTCACGCTGTATCCCGCACATAAGAGAGTGGGCAGAGTGAACTGGAAACCTAAAGTTAAGACACTCCATTCTCTATTAAGATTCTTTTCCCCACTTTCAGCTGAATTCTTGAGGGATTGCCTGTTGAGTGGCGGATCATAACGCCGCGTTTTGTCCTATTACCAGAGCGAGGAAATGAAAATATTAAATTACATTTATCTTCGTTAACTTTAAACTTAGGTGAGAAGGATAAATAAATACTTTGATTGGTACTTAGCTAAAATTAGGAGAACTGCTTAATTATAGTGTTTTTTGTGAATATATATAATTAGTTAAAATAAACGATTCGCTTTTAATTTGTCATTGGTGACTTTAAACTTCGGTAGCGAGAAATGTTCTTACAATTTGATGTCAAAAAGTGGCAGTTACATAAAAATTAATAATGATTTTCCTGTTATTTAGGTACGTTTGTTTAACGGAAGTATTTTAATGGGAACGGAGTGTCGTAACACTAGATTCCTAGGTTCCCTCTGCCTAACTTGCTATTGGTGGGATACAGCGATACAGCGTGAAGCCAATAATTTAAATATAAAAATTCTCTTAAATACATTGAACACACAACCATCATGTGTAGAGTCATACATGTGTTTACTACTTTATAAAAAAAATAAAAAAATCAGCTTCACGCTGTATCCCGCACACAGCAGGGTAGTCAGAGGGAACCTAGTGTTAAGACACTCGGTTCGCCACTTTCTGCCGAAATCTGGAGGCATTGCGTGTTGAGTAGCAGAACTCAACGCCGCCCTTAATCTCTACACCAAAGCGAAGAAATGGAAATATAAATTTAAGTAAATATTTCATCTCCTCGAGTAGGGATCAAACCCACAACCAGTCTGTTTTACAATGACACTTCGTGCCGCTGCGCCACGACTGGCCTCTACTACGCTATGATAATGTTAAATATTTTTCTTAGTATAATTTATATAGTTTTAAGAGTTGTATTGTGTATGATACATTTAAAAGCCCGGTTTCCACAGCGAAAGAGAAATTAGCGGAAATGCTTAAACAAAACGGACTTTCCTTTTAAATAAATTTTTCACAATTTCCACCAACAAAGTGTTTTGTATGCTATAATTTACTTCGCTCCGTTCTCTAGAACTGAGCTAGTTCATTTCTCACTCCCGCGAGTTCAACGTAGTCCTTAATGGGCCCACGCACCGCTCATTTTTTAAGTGTTATTCCACACTTAGGAAAGAAAAATATTTATTTAGAAAACGTATAGAAATTTGAACGTAGCATATATAATAACACTTTAAAAAATGTTTAAAAATAGTATTCTCTCTTGCCAAACGATAATTCTTAGTAATTATCTTTGGGTAGCGGAAATTTGTAAAAATCTCCCTACAGAGATGCTAACAACTGGACTGGACAAAATAAGAAGTTGTACCAAGCGTATAAAAATTTCGACGTAGCTTGGCGAGAAAGTATGGCTTAGTGGTCAGAGCGCCTGGTCGGTTTCCAGGAGGCGCGGGTTCGAGTCCCGCTACGTTTAAATTTTTATACGTTTTCTAAATAAGTATTATTATTATTTTTTTATTTGAATTGGCAGTTCTTGAGGTTCGTGCGTTTAACTAAACAAACTAATATTAGTATATGACGCCACGAAGTACTCATAAGCTATTCGATCTTATTTGTTAAGTTCGGATAAACATTTATATGTTACTTAACGGTTAAAGTCAACATTTTATTTGGAAACATATTAGTATATATTTTTTAACACTATGAATTTGAGCAAAGTATTCTTAAAACGTGAATGTATTCCCATTTGTTTTTTATTCTATATTCGTTTTCTGACTTGACGTTTCATGCTGTATTCCGCATATAGGGGGAACGCTGTATCCCACACACAGCAGGGTAGGCAGAGGGAACCTAGTGTTAAGACACTCCGTTCCCCACTTTCTGCCGATTTCTGGAGGCATTGCGTGTTGAGTGGCAGAACTCAACGCCACACTTAACCTCGACACCAGAGCGAAGATATGGAAATATGAATTTAATTTAATATTTCATCTCCTCGAGTAGGGATCGAACCCACAACCAGTCGGTTTTACAGTCACAAATTCCAACGTTCATTGAGCTATTAACGAGATGAAATATATTATAAAAATGTTTTGTCTGGCTTTTATAATAGGCAAAATGGTGTGCTTTTACAAAAAAAAGACAGCTGTTTAATGACTGTGTTGTACAAACAAACAGTCGTATTTTTACTATTACGAAATCTTGTATATAAAGCAAGAGTATTAAGAAAGGCAGAGTGAGATCTAAGTTGACCTTCGAGAACACAGTATTGATGTACTGACTACCTTATAGGGATTAGGGCGTGAAGATAAAAAAAAAGTATTTTCAAAAAATCCTGCGGCGCACTCTATGGGAAAAGAGAGGAAACCTAAAACTAAGATATTATAAATGACTGACAAATTCTTATAAATAAATGGAATGGAATGGATTTGGAAAGTGACAAAATATTTTGGTAGGCGCTCTCAAAAAAACTTGCTTAGGTCTTTTCAATTGACTTTTATAGGCGTGAGGCTTTTCAACAAAAGCCCTATGTTCAAAATCCTTTATTTCTTATATTTTTTTTATTTTGGTGCTCAAATAGTCCATATTGATATTGAACGTTTAGATTATATGTGTTGTATATTTTTATAATCTACGTAAATATCTCTGTATTTTGATGCCCAACTGGATTTTTCTGGTAACGACGATTTTTTGGCGAAAATGTTAGTTTTGGCGCCAAAAATTTTGCCGTCCATTTTGTTTTTTTTTTTATTATTCCAAAACATATCTAAGATAAGATACCTAAATTCTCAAAATGGATCCAGCGGTTCCTAAGGTAAATAATAAATTTACAAACATACAAGATACGCGCGTAAAACAAATCCCTTCTGGACAATCGGTAAAATAGATTCTTTTCCAAAAACTAAATCTTTGAATAATATTTTTTACTTATATGATAAAAAAATGGTACAACATTAGTTATATAAAATTTCAAGAAATCGATTAAATGAATTTCGATTAGGTATTACCACTTGTATGTTTGCATGTGTACATGATATTGAAAATCATTTTTTTTGCGGCGAATTATATTTATCTGTTTCTTATCATTTTAAATTGTCTCTGGACTCAATCAATTTTGAACTAACAGTCAGGAAATTGATGATGATAATCATCGCTTTTGATAAGTCATCATGATACTTTCTTTCCGTCGCTCTTTTCGTATGAATTTGGTTTCAAATCCCTCTTGAATTAATATTTATATAGTAGTAAAGTGAACTGAGTTTCGTAAGAGGAACTGAATATACGTCATAAGAGAAGAAAATCTACTACCTGCCTTTAATATATGGATTCAATATGTGTAGATAAAGAAGAAAGAAAAGAAGAAAATTTTGTGCTGTATCCCGCGCAATATGAAGCGCAGGGTAGGCAGAGGGTACATAGTAGACCATTATAGGTCTACAGCAGTTTTGTCCATTAGAATAAAAGTGTACAAGCTGATTTGCGCGTACCTGTTGTGCTATTTTAAGATTGAAAGTGTTGTTAAATTATTGGTGATGTTGTACTACTATTAGCTTAGCTTGAGATCATCCTTAGTTGTTTATTTATTTATAAAAAAGACAGCTTTTAACTTTTTTCCCGCACATAGAGGGATCTCAGTGCGAAAGATACTCAGTTTCCTACGCACCGTCCAATGATCGAGACATTGCGTCCTAAGTGGCGGAACTCAACGCAGCGCTTAATCTCTATATATAATAAGACAGTAAAAATATTTTGTCTGTACATTTAGTAATTTTGACTGAAATGGATAGAGGGACACTTAAAAAGACTAATAGAAAGCAAAAAGATTTTTTTTGAATTTCTTGTCT
This sequence comes from Heliconius himera, assembly GCA_021202915.1. Lineage (NCBI taxonomy): Eukaryota > Metazoa > Arthropoda > Insecta > Lepidoptera > Nymphalidae > Heliconius > Heliconius himera. The sequence continues at coordinate 394,893 of JAJHJA010000185.1, read as the reverse complement.
GTCTGTCTGTCTGTCTGTCTGTCTGTCTGTCTGTCTGTCTGTCTGTCTGTCGACATATTGTTGTCCGCATTTTTCTCTGAAATTACTGAACCGATTTACTTGAAAATTTCACCAATTGCTTTGTTTTAACTCAATTTAGGTTCTAAAGTTTGGTTCATCAAAATCGGTTCATTAAAAAAAAAGTTATCGTCATTTGAATGAACTCAAGGCATTAGCTTGCCAGCGAATGTTATATAGAAATCGCGCTGGTATGACCCTGGCTAAAGAATGACGTTCGAAACGTCTGAGTTATATGATTGTTGATAAAAATATATATTTTTGAAGCACTATTATATAATATTTTATACAATAAAGTAAACAAAATTGAATTGTTAGTGGAGATTACCTTCATAAATCATAACAGTTAAGTTTAAGTCGTAATTAATTCAACACAGAGATAAAGAACGATCTTGAAAGAAATATCAAGTAAATACAAAGATATTTTGGTTGGTTCGTTCATATAATATATGTAACTAATTTAAAAACTGTACAGGAGTTAATATGCAATTAATACAGTTATTTTACAAAGAATATTATGAATCCTACAACCTAAATTAAACTATTTACTGACATCAGCACATTTAACAGAGTTTTAGAATTATGATGAGACGTATATTATATAGGTAAAAAGAACATAAAGTTACAAAAATATATACGTGTAATACATAATTAGCTTTATGTATATTTTATAAATATCAAATATCAACAATGGTCGTATTTTTTTATTTAAAACAATCAAAAATTCGTTGACGATAATGTCGTAAAAAAAATCATATTAGAAGTCGTTATAGTTGTCAATCGATTGTGCTTATTAAATCATTAATCATGTATTTTAAGCGGGCGAAGCCGTGGGCGAGCCGCTAGTATACAATATGCATATCTATTATCTATGTCAATACTTATCAATTGGAAAGTAACACTGTCTGTCTGTCTGTCTGTGACGCAATTACGGCCAAACCGATGGTCCGATTGTAATAAAATCCGTCGCTAAGCAACAAGCAATTTCATTCTTTTAAAAAAAGTCGCTCAAAATGCTTTCTGAACGCTTACATGGCGTGTGCTGACTCAACTTTAAGAGACACATAAAAATAATGTTTTACTAAAATATTGTCCTTTAAAAAATCTATTAAAAAGTCCGTGATGATGTATATGTTTTCTCTGAAGGTTGAGCCACAGTAATCATTTTAATGTATTTAATAATTTCATAAATATATTTTTAATACATATTCGCATAGTTCAAGCGGGCGAAGCCGCGCGGGTCCACTAGTAATACATAAATATTAACACGTCTTTGGTACCAGGTGTAGGTACATATAATTCTCCACGACCGACAGTTTCAAATGTTTTAGTAATAGAATATTAATTCTGTCTATCAAATAACATATATAAAAATGTTACATACTTATAAGTGAAACAATAGGTTAAATATATTCATACATGCTTAATATTCCGCCTAAGCTTTGTGTCCAAAATGTATTCAAAACAGATTGAACTATCGGTTATGAATTTTGATACATTTAAGATTTTCGATTAATTTATTACATTGAATTTGCAAGAGATTCAAATTGATATACCTACAAAATTAAGTTAATAACATATTTTAAAATTAGCGTATCTAGGGATATTTGGGGAGCGTATCTTGGCTTTAGCTTTGAACAGATATGTGTAAGCGTGGTTTTTTTTATATTTCGGGGCAATTGGGCACAAGACTATTCTGGGGTGGGCAGGGATCACCCGGCCCCCCTATTCCTACGCCCATGTATTTTATATAAACACGATAATAACGTCCAAAAGAAAAAATATACAAGTAAAAAAAACCTCAAAAGTTATAATATAATATTATGGAAAAGGTGTATGAGATGATCCTCTTGAAAGAGAATGCTCGTAATTTAAACGATACTGAAATTATTATGTATTTAAAAGCGCTTAATTATAGCAAGTTGATCCGTTCATCTCTTGGCATACCAGAAATATCTAAAGAACCAGAGAAAGAAAACCAGAAAGTCTATTGATTTGAGCTTGACACAAAATATAAGCAAAGAAAACAAAGTTTCTCAAACATTTATTTTGCTTTTATATTTCTATTTATTTTTTGTAGCGAAGGGTATCCTATACATATATGTTTATGGCAGCTAGCTGTACTGTTTTTATGTTGTCTTGTATAAAAGCCTCACTCTATGATAAAAAAGTTGTACGTAAACTAACTATTTATTTATAAATTTAAATAAGCTATATTTATATTTGTAACATTGAATTGAACAAACCAATTATATTAAAATGTCAAATAAAAAATATTTTACTCTACAAATTAATTAGTATTGGAAGTTTGAGGATAACATATTTTGCTTTTACGTTTGGATATTTTTACATGTCAACTATTTAATAAATAATTATTAAAAAAAAAGATTTTTTTTTTTATTTTTTGTAAAGGGCGAAAGATTATGAGCTGATTACTACATATATTAGTTAGGTAGCTTACTTACTCTACATCTGCTACGGAATGCGTTAAAATAAAACAAAGCATTAGATTACATTTATAAACTGGGAATGAAAAATACATCTCAAATGACCGGGTGGTCCATAACCAAACCGGAATAGCCTGGTGCAAACCCCAGAACTTTTGCTTACAAAAAACATGCCCCGAAAAATTAAAAAAACACAACATTTACATGAATATTTAACCCCAGAAAATACGTCCATATACACCCATATTCTTAAGATCCATCTCAGATATGAGAGGTGGAGTCAAATAGGAGAGAGGTTTATAAATACAGGCCTAAGTATAGAACTATCGGGTTTGTGATTCAATAGTTATTATAGCACTCAAACTTGTGCCAATACATATAGCGTTTTAGCTTTGAAATAAAGAAAGTCAAAAATGTTACTTATTTAGAAAACGTATAAAAATTTGAACGTAGCGGGACTCGAACCCGCGCCTCCTGGAAACCGAACAGGTTTGTTCAAATTTTTATACGTTTTCTTAATAAGTATTTTTCTTTCCTAAGTGTGGAATAACACTTTAAAAAAATGTTTAAAAATAGTAAAACAAATTGTCAAAATCAGTTTCTAAGAAAGTAAGGTTGCCTACAAAAGTAACAAACATCAAACATTTCTAGACAAGTTCGTGTAAAGAGAATTCTAAAGTACTCTAGTATCCACATACCGTACATAGTACAAGGAGTAAGAGTGCAGTATAGTTCTCGGGCGTTTCTCTTAAATAAAAAATAGTTTCATTTTGTCATTTGAAATTTTCGCTTGTAATATATATTTTTTAATTTATTTTTTTGATTTTGTTATTTGTAGATGTATTTTTTGTGTGTTTATGTATTTAAAAAAATGCTTCACGCTGTATCCTGTTTACAGCAGAGGCAGAGGGAACCTAGTGTTAAGAAACTTAACTCCTCACTTTCTGCCGAATTTTTCAAAGCATTACGTGTGAGTGGCGGAACTCAACATCAAAAGCCCGGCGGCTATCAAGGCAAATGTCAGAGTAAAGAGCAAATAAATTAAAATATTAATAAATAATATTTGATTCCGTCCAATGAGGATGGAACCCACAACCGTCGTGTTACAGCCACATCCTTGTGCCCCTGCGCCACGTCCTCAACATTTTTAAAAAGTGATAAATTTGCGTTTTGCTAATCTATATAATCTATATCACATCTTCCGTATTATAAGATTAAGCAGAAACAAACTAGCGATAACCCACTACATTTACAACAGTGGGTTTAAACACACCTACCCGGTAAAAGGAAATATTTTAAATTCTTCATTCTACACTTGTATCAATACACCACGATAGCGCCAAGAATAATAAACCTTAATAAACGACTTTTGTAAGAAAAGGAGGTTATCAATTCGACTGCATTTTTTATGTTTGTTATCTCAGAACTTTGTGCTTTCCGTGCGATCCCATTTTATTTTGGTTCTTTTCTGACAAGTCTTAAATATGCATTATGTATGTCCGCGACAAATGGACGAATAACTCAATATTACGCCAACCGATTCCGATGATTCTTTTTATATTGGAAAGAAAAGTCGAAGGATCTTCGAAGATAGTTTGGTGAAGGTTTGGTTTGGTTCTGATTATGGGATCTGGTTTAAATTGAACAAGTAGTTTTTTTTTCACTATTGATTTCACTACTGGATAGGCAATGTCGCTAATCATCCTCGTGGGTAACGCTTCATAGATTTTTCGTCTTACTACGATTTTCTTAGTGCTACCATTTAACACACTAGAGAGACTAGGCGAAATCGTAATATATTTGTGATTTCTAGGCTTGCAGAAACTTATGCCCAACCTCTCGATGTTTTCATCCATGTAGAGAGCCACATTTAAGGTTCTCAATCTTGGTTGGCCCTTTTGGGCGTGTTGTATAGGAATATCTCTGTAACTGCTCCTGTCTGGGATGAATTCTAGTCTTAAGATACTCCGTTCCTATTTAGACACGTCCATTTCTCACTATTCGCCGAATTCTCAAGGCATGGCGTGTTCCGCCGCTGAGGAACTCAACGCCGCGCTTTGCCTCGTTACCAGAGTGAAGAAATGACAATGTATTTATATTTGAATTAACATTTTTATTTACACAATAAACATGTCTCACCTTTCACCTTCTAAAGAATAGGTAATATTTAGAAATATATAACATCTAGGTCAAGTAAATACATCGGCCTACACTACGGCCAAACATTTGTATCGTGTATTTATAAACAATCATTAAAAAGCTCCTCACATACACTTATGTTTGAAATATGCAGAGAATAAAGGCTAGTGATAAATTCTTAAATACTTTTTTTCTTCAGATTTAATATAATAGATGAAACTATTATTTGAGGACGTCTTCGCTTATTATTTCTTGTTCTACATCTGCAATTTTTATATATCAGGTTAGCAGACCACCACGTTTCTACAGCAGGTGTGGTAGTAATCAAAATCAAATATAGTTAAGTCTAGGTCTGAACTTAATTAAAAAAAAAATACTCAAAGCGGTCCAGTAGTTCAGAATATGTGCGAGTACAAACAGACAAACAAAAATTTTAAAGTCGTAAATTCATATTCTATTACCTATTTAGTTTTTCACAAATATATCACTGTACAGACACATTTTTTATCACAATTTTTTTCTGTTTTGTATACATGACGTATTAAATATTGGTTACTAAAGTATATTTATACGATAAAAAAAACTAACTTATACTCTAAAGTCCATACACCGTCACAAACTGCACCTGTCATTCGATATTGACAATAACTTTTTTTTTCAAGGCTCTGAACTTGGCTTTGACATTTTGTTTTCATCCTTCCTTTGTATGGAACACTAAATGTCACGTTAAAAATTATGCATGGCCGACAATGTTTGTGTTACAATGACAATGGCCGTGTCAGGCATATAATAGTTAAGCACGTTTATTTTGTTGTCTGAGCCAAACATAAAATTAGCTACATTATTCTATAAAAATATATCAATAGAAGCTTAGTTGGTACGTGTCTGAATTTAAAAATGGATATTTGATAATTTTTTATTATATTTAGGGTTCCGTACCTCATAAGGAAAAAGGGGAAACCTTAAGATCACTTTGTTGTCCGTCCGTCCGTCGTCTGTCTGTCAATCAAGAGCCTTTTTCTCAAGAACGCTTGGTGATATGGAGTTTAAATTCAAACAATATACTCAGGTCTATAGTCCCTTGATTTCATGAAAATAAACTTAAAAAAATATGGCCGTTTGTATCGCAAAACCCGCGTATTTCGACACTATATTGGGAATAAAAAATAGGGTACTTCCGGTTGACCTAAAAACAACCTATGAAATTTGGCAGCTAGCATCTAAAGGTAGTAATTGTTTAGGAAATAATCATAGCCTTAAAAGGGGGACAAAATTAGGTATTAAAGCTGTTAGTTCAAGTGAGATATCGGATGAAAGGGCTTGGTGTGCCTGCCACTACATCTAAATCATGTGGTACAAAATTATAAAGGTTATTATTTACACACATTAAATTAAATTGAACCAACTTCACGCTGAATCCCGCACACAGCAGGGTAGGCAGAGGGAACTAGCGTAAAGATACTCCGTTCCCCACTTTCCGCCGAATTTTGGAGGCATTGCGTGCTGAGTGGCGAAACTTAACGCCGCGCTGTGCTTCTACATTAGAGGGACGAAATGGAAATATAATTTTAAATAAATATTTTATTTCCTCGAGTAGGCATTGAACCCACAACCAGTCACGCTTACAGTCACACTTTGTGCCCCTGCGCCATAACTGGCCTCTATAAAGACGAGACTCATAAATAAATTATAATTACTAGTTCTATAATCTTAGTCTTCTTTTTTTCTAATGCTAGATAAACGCTGTATTTATCTTTTTATAACCTTATCTTAACAGATGAGGTAATTAATGTTACATTGATAAGATGTTTACGAGATTAATGTATATAGGTATATTTTTTTTAAGTAAAATCAAATTAAATCAACTTTTCGCTGTATCCCGCACACAGCAGGGTAGGCAGAGGGAACCCAGTGTTAAGACACTCTGTTCCCTACTTTCTGCCGAATTCTGGAGAAATTGCGTGTTGAGTGGCAGAACTCAACGCCACGCTTTGCCTCGACACCAGAGCGAAGAAAAGGAAATATAAATTTAAGTAAATATTTCATCTCCTCGAGTGGGGATCGAACCCACAACCAGTCGGTTTTACAGTCACACTTTGTGCCGCTACGCCACGACTGGCGACGAAATATTTCATTATATTTTACAGATAATCTTATTTAGTTTAGTGATAAAAAAATATTAAATCAAAGATCAATTAGCACTAATGTTTCGAATCACTATATTTCATGCCAACTACGATACAATTGCTGTGACTTTTACGAGTAAATTTGGATTTTTATTAACATTATTGTATTATTTATTTCGTATTTAAATGATTAAATGTAGCTTCTGGAACATTATTTTTCATAGAAAAAATATTTTCAGTTAAATAACAAAAATGTATTTAATTAAACTGTTTTGAAAAGTTGTAAAAATCATATTTTCTTGTTATCGTCCGATTTTTTTTCGGAATTTATTTTAGTACCTAAAATCTTTAAAAGATATGCGAATTATGAAAAGAAGAATGCGACGTCTGTTTTGTAAGAAACCTCTAAATTTAATAAACAGAGAAAACAAGTGAATCTATTTATAAAATATAAAACTATTCTGCACTTTTATACATTTTTTTCCTTGTAGGTACTTAAATACGTTTCCATTCCACGTATAAGGTAAAATGAAATTTAACGATCTACGAGTATGGTATTTTTATACCTACTTCCAAAGTACACAAGCGATTGAAATAAAACAGATTTTCTTTATACAATATACCTATAGCTTGTTTTTTTAGGATTCCGTACGTCAAAAGCAAAAAAACAGAACACTTTGTTGTCCGTCTGTCAATATCATCTATTTCGGATCACGTGGAGATATCACGCTGAAAATTAATATTAAATTTTCAAGTCTATGATTCCTTAGAGCATAGAAAAGTTTTTGCTTCTAAGTCAACGCAATCAAAAGATGCACGTACCTATCTATTGAAAAAATAATTACAAACTTATAGTAGTTTATTTCATACAAAATGAGGCTCCAAAAACTAAGTTGTACTCTCATTGATTTACAATCCTAAAATTGATACAGAACCCTCGGTGGGCGAGTCGACTCGGACTTGATCGTTTGTTTAATATCACGTTTTTCCCGTTTATATGTGTAAGCGGTGGAATCTAGTTTAGGACACTCCGGGCACTTTCCATGTAATTTTGGGACATTGCTTGTTGAGTGGCGGAACTCAACGCCGCGCCTTAACTTTCTAGAGCGGGGAGAATAAATAATTCGAACTTACCACTTACACTGTTTTAAAAAAATAATTGTCGGAGATTTAAAAAAGAGTTTTATTTTAATTATTTCTAATATTTGGAGACATTTAAAAAAAACCTTTTTCTATTTTATATTTGTTCTTTGCACGAAGTATGAAAAAATGCTAAATATTGATATAGCTATTAGATTATTACACTGTCAACACAATATCACGTTTACCTAATACCATAAAACCAGTATTTCCTACACTTAAGTTTATAGTACATGTTAAGTATTAAAAACTTTAAATCTTGTCGTTGGTTTTATCTAACAAAATCAATGATCTATCAGCGTTAATTTACATTTTCCACTTTTTTATATGAGTACCTTTAAAATTCTTTAGTTCTTTGAGCCCAGTCGTACCACACGGGCACAAACTTATGACTGTAAACGCGACAGGTTCTGAGTTCGATTCCCACTCTAGGAAATAGAAATATTAAATATTTTCATTTCGTCGCTTTGTTTGCAAAATTAATTCGGCGGAAAATAGGAGGAGCGTGTCTTAATACTAGGGTTTCCAGGTTCCCAGGAAACCTCTGTCTATGTTTTGCTATGTACGGGATACAGCGTAAAGCGAAAAAAGTTTTTTAATCGAAATTAAAATTATTAAATCATTTAGGAAACGAGTTTCCGACAAAGTACACGAGGTAAGTGAAATATTTATTATTTTCATTTCATCGTTCTGGTGCCGAAGGAAAGCGCGGCTGAGTTCCGCCACTAAACCCTCAATGCCTCCAGAATTTGGCGGAAAGTGGGAAACGGAGTGTCTTAACACTAAGTTAGCTGAGAAAAAAAAAGATCACACAATAACATTAGGTAACGTTACGCAAACACAAAATTTTGTATAGAAATGTATTTCACATCCGGACGAGCCCAGGGCCGGCCTCAGCCAACAATGATGCTATCACTGATTATATAACGATTAAACGCTAATATACCGTAATAATTCTTTATTATTTTACAATAGAACGAGATGATGGTGTGGATTATATATCATGTTAAATTTCATGAGAACACATCGTGGTTATGATTGCAAAATGAAAATCCAGTCGTGGCGCAGCGGCACGAAGTGTGACTGTAAAACCAACTGGTTGTGGGTTCGATTCCCACTCGAGGAGATGAAATATTTACTTACATTTATATTTCTATTTCTTCGCTCTGATGTCGAGGTTAAGCGCGGCGTTGAGTTCTGCCACTCAATACGCAATGCCTCCAGAATTCGGCAGAAAGTGGGGAATGGAGTGTCTTAACACTAGGTTCCCTCTGTCTACCCTGCTCTGCGCGGGATACAGCGTGAAGCTGATTTAATTATTTTTTTTTAACATATTGAATGGCGCAACTAAACGCAGTGCCTTGTCTCACCACAAAGTAATTTAATAATTGATAGCAAAATATTCATTTTGAAAAGCATTTGAATCTACGACCAGGGCTTAGTCTTTACCAGTTCATTTATAGTGTATATAGTCTCCGAATAGATCGCGTGACCAGACATACAACTATAGATGTCGTAATTGCAGGGACGGGTCAATTAGCCGTTTATCTGCAGTACACATCCGGCGGCGATCGTTTGACATTATAGACAATTTATGGCACTTTTTAATGATTCTTATATCTAAAATAAATAATTCTTATTCAGCTTCACGCAGTATCCCGCACACAGCAAGATAGGCAGGGGGAACCTAGTGTAAGACACTCCGTTCCTCACTTTCTGCCGAATTCTGAAGGCATTGATTGCGTGTTAAGTGGCATAAGTCAACGCCGCGCTTTGCCTCGACACCAGAGCGAAGAAATGGAATTATAAATTTAAATAAATATTTCATCTCCTCGAGTGGGAATCGAACCCACAACTAGTCGGTTTTACAGTCACACTTTGTGCCGCTGCGCCACGACTGGCCTCTTATGTATCCTTTATGTCAACATTATGGTATCCAATTTTATATTGGCTAGTGTTAAAACACTCCACTCCCAACTTTCCGCATTTTTTTTATTTTGGAGGCATTGCGTATCGAGTGACGCAACTCAACGCCGCGATAAGTTTGTTTTAACACACGGTTCAACGACGGTGTTGGAAACAATAGAAATGTGCCGTGGCCGTGTGTAAATATTTGACAGCTCCTCAAAACATAGCAAAGGAAGTTTAATTTCTTTTTTGGGACTTCTAACGTCGGTATAAATCCTGACAGTAGAAGTCCCAAAAATAAATATTTATGTATTATATAATAATATTTTTTGTTTATATAATATATTGTTTTATTTCAATTAAATTTTAGTTCAATCTTAGTCACTCATGGATAAACAAAGGCATTCTATATTTAATACCTCGTTAATAAACAACAACAAAAAGGTTCTTCTAGATGACATATCCGATGTTAAATATAAAATATACCTTATTATCTTCACAAGTGAGATTGTAAGTGTAACCCAGAACCTCGACTTTCAAGTACGCTTCAACCACGCTATGTTCCATCGGAACCTTAAATATACCATATTTAGACCTAAGATTGAATTATTTTTGTATTTAATCCATATTTTTAGATTCTACTCCATAACATTTTAGATCTCTTTGTAATAATAAATTAAATAAAAAATATTTATTAAGCCCACGAATTACATCTTAATTTTATTATTATATCGAGACATTAACTTTATAATTAAAAAGGTTATCAGTGTTTGTAGAATTTTTATGACACAATTATAAAGTTCTCATAATACGATATTATATTAAAATGGACAATCAATGTAGAGTTGAAACTCTACGTTTTCCTCTTCCAAAGGAGACTTACATCAGTACTTATCAAGAAATTCCTCAAGAATTCGGTAGAAAGTGGGGAACGAAAGTGTCTTAATGGGAAAGGAGCGTAACACTAGGTTCCCAGGTTCCCTCTGCCCACCGTACTATGTATAGGATACAGCGTAAAACTAAAAAATAGAATTAACTAACAATATTTAGATATACCTATGTAAAGTCAATATAGATATGTCTATAGATTCTTGTTTCTGTTAAGGAAGTGAAATTTAGAAAGCTGTGTGTTGTAACGAAGCTTATCTTAGTATGTAAATCTAAATAAGAGCTGCTATGGCTGGGTTGTATTATAATTATTCAATATCAGCTTCACGCTGTATCCCGCACACAGCAGGGTAGGCACTGGGTTCCCAGTGTTAGGTCCCTCCGTTCCCCACTTTCTGTCAAATTCTGGAGGCATTGCATCTTGAGTGACAGAACTCAACGCCGCAACCAGACCTCGACACCAGAGCGAAGAAATGGAAATATAAATTTAAGTAAATATTTCATCTCCTCGAGGGATCGAACTCACAACCGGTTTTACAGTCACACCTCGTGCCGCTGCGCCACGACAATTATTCAATATATTCATAAAATTATAGTTCATATCTATAGGTATATGGATTAGGAATATGCATACAATCTGCTAAGACAAATAACGGTGTTATGTACCGCCAGTACGAAATTGTGCGGAAAATGGATGGTAAAGTGCCTTACCGCTAAATTAACCTGGTGCTAAGATACTCCGTTCTCATTAAGACGAAGCGTCGTTGTTGTTTGTTACTAAAGCAAGAAAAAGTAAATATTTAATTTCACCGATTGAGAAACGAACCTATAACCATCGCAATTACAGTCGCGCTTGTGCCTCTGCTCCACGACGCCCCTTGAGAAATACATGAAAAAATAACTATTTTAAATCAGATTAATCGTGTTGCAGATTAATGATCTGGCCACGGGTTTACTATAAAGGAAACAAATATATTTGAAATGTAGTTTCGAAATTGTATTTACAAACAAAATATAAACGTTTAAAATAATTTCATTTTAAATCAATATGTAAATGTTTAGATATCATTGTGACGCAGTTGTAAATTATCTGATTGTACACGCAACGGTCAAGGATTCGATTTACATTTAGGGGACTGACTATTTTTAAAAAGATTTCCGTTCCACAGTTTGATAACGTCGTTTTATTTCGCACCAAGCAACACGCGAGGTCAATGCGGGAAGATGTATGACCTTCCACTTCCGTTATTTCTTATAAATACGGGTTAGAGGAAGTACTGACTAGTGAATTATTGTTTTATGTTAGAAGTTCCTAACCTTTTTTGTATTTTTTTTAAATATGCAAGGACAAAAAATACACATACAAGATACAGTAATATTTTATACTTACAGGGTGGAAATGTCAGCAATCCTTTTACGGAAACAGCTTATAGGGTAAAATATTTTAAACCTATACCTAAAAAAATTAATCAAGATACCTAAACAGTTTAGATGTAGGATTTTTTTTTCATTTCACGATGTTTATGCATACCTGTATTTCATGTGACGCAGTTACGCATAGATACCAATAACGTAAACACATACTACTACTAAAATACTACTGAAGGTTGAACAACTTTGAACTTTGCCGCTAATACCCACGACTCGATTTCGGAATGAGGTGTATGCCTCGGTTTCCTTTTCATAGGTGCGTGCGTCGTACTTGACGAATGGCGTTATATTTTACAACGAGAATTTTTTGATTTATGATGTATAAAAATCACTTTTATTTTTGGGAAAAGAAAAATATTGTATTAAGCTTTTATAGAGTAGTTAAAACTGTGGTTTAGTTTAAAGTGGTGCTGACAAAAACACTCTGTATATGCTCAAATAATGGGCTCTTCACGTTCTCCTGATATTGGATACACGACGAAAGAAGATAAAAAACCTACTGCTGTATTTTTATTATCAGTGTAAAGAAATAAATAATATCAATTTTTACAATTTTTACGTGATAAGTCCACAATTAGGAATGAAAAAATATTTGTTGATACCGTCTTAGGACCGGTCCCCAAGATGAACTGGTTCAAATCCCGCTGCATTATTTTTTTATATTTTTAACGTTTAAATGCGTACTTAAATAATAATATATTTTTTATTTAAATATTTTAATCTGTCAGTATTACAGAATTTTTCAAAGACATCATAAATTTATTAATTTTATTAATAAACATAATAAATTGTATAATATTCACAGAGTTTATAATGCTCAAATAGACCGCATTTAAAACCGCAGTGTTCAATTATAAGCTATTTATCATCATATTATTGTCCAGTTACACTATATAACGACAATATATTAAAAAGAATAAAGATTTTCTTAAGTCTTATATACAAAACAAGTCAGGTAGGCAGAGGGAACTTAGTGTTAAGGCGCTACGTTTCCCACTTTCCTCTGAATTTTTAGAAGTATTGCGTATAGAATGGCGGAACTTAACGCCGAAAATTTAAGTCTTATATGTGTATTCTTGTATATTTCCTATAATATTTAGCACATTAATTATTTTCGATATATTTTGTTTTGTTTTGTGTTTGTTAAATTAAACATTGTTATAATTTTTAAATAGTGTTTAAGTGTTATTCTACATTTAAGAAAGAATAATATTTATTTAGAAAACGTATAATAGTTTGGACTTAGCGGGATTTGAACCCGCGCCTTTGCAAACCGTCCAACTCTTCTCGTCTTGGACGGTTGTAAAAAGAATTAAACATTATTATTGTGTTAAATGCATAACTGTACCATTTTTCAACAGTCACACTTTACCTAATAACATATTAGGCGGAGAGAGTCCAGTAACCAAGTTTTTCAATTCCTTTACTACTCCACTTTCCACTCGAATTCGAGACATTTTGCGGCGGAACGCAACGCCGCGTGTGATCTTATCACAGCCGGGAAATATAAATAAATGATTCTCCCGTCTATAATCATATTATCCTATATACAACCATTGCGCTGTAACAATATCAATATCCGAAGTATCTCAAGACCAGATCCTGTAACTACACCGAAGTGAAGAACCACTTTTAAAATAACGAAAATAAAACGTAAAAACTGTCATGTTAATGCTTATTTAGAAAACGTATAAAAATTTGAACGTAGCGGGATTCGAACCCGCGCATCCTGGAAACCGACCAGGTAACGACGTGGTCGGTTTCCAGGAGGAGCGGGTTTCCAAATAAGTATTTTTCTTTCCTAAGTGTGGATTAACACTTTAAAAATGTGTAAAATGTCATTTAAATGATTATTTACTTAAACAAGTACGAAGCTCAGCTAAAATAGCATCGCTTGTATGTTTGTCACATATGCCCATATGTTTGCGATCAACGGCCTCGTGCTCGTTCCGATTATAAATATTAATTCTTATAGTAGAAATATTTATTTTGCACAGTGACACATCATGTGGGCCTGATAGGAGGACCGCAGTGATTTATTTCTCCGTTATTCTTATCTAAGGCGCATATTTATAATATGGATTTTAATATTAATCCCTTTTGCAATCATATTAAACTGTATGGGAGCTGAACAACATCTGTATTTAATTTTGTTTTTCAAATCAAAATTTCATAGAAAATATTAAGGTACCTATTGATGTTAGTACTTTTTTAAAGACGAATACGACTGTATATTTATTGTTGTTAAATAATAAAATTATAGAGTTAGTCGAGATAACCTCTTATAATAATAATAAACTGAAATTTCACTTGGCAATAGAAATGTCTATTATGTAACAACCATATCGGAATGTGTCGCGATATGGACGTCCAAAAAAATTGATTTCGTTATAATTTTCAAAAAATTATAAAATAATTAAAGTAAGAAAACATAATTAAAGAAATATATAAAATATTCATCATTAATTATCATATAAATAATAAACACGAATGCTTTACTAATAAAAGTTTTTTGCAAAAATTAATATCAATATGACAAAACTTTATTATCTGTGGAAATGTTTAATGGTCGCAATTGTTTGTCACAACTGTACTTGACCCTCGCGTCATCTCAAAATAACGATGTTAATGAATATTATTTTCATAATTATTTTTAATGTTTCGATGTAATGTAACATAATTTTTTGGCTTACGTTTTTTTCTTTTTTCTCTACAGATGATATCTTTTAGTGACTTGAAATTTACATTATACATTAGAAAAGGACATATTCTATTATAATATAATTATTTAACTTCTACTTAGAATAGACTTCAACATTTTTATTGTTTTTTTTTTTCATATGGCAATTTTTTTGCACAAAAATTGCTTATTAAAGAAATAACTTATTAAAAATTGATATGTATTTATGAATAAACACTTCATTATTTCTGATATAGGCACAATGGCAACATGACTATTAAAAATTACTTTTTAACCGACTTCTGTAAGAAAAGGAGGTTATCAATTCGACTGTATTTCTTTTTGTGTTTGTTACCTCAGAACTTTTTACTGGGTAAAACAAACAGGCTTAGTAATTCGATATTGTAGTAAAGTTGTTGTAGCATTAACTTGACACCGACTTCAAAATTATAAAATCTTTTTAAATCTAAAATTTAAGCAAAAATATGCTTAAAAAAGTCAAAGTACGTTTTACGTTATGTAAAATTATTTTTTACATTTTAGTTCGTAGTTTGAAGTCGGTTTTTCTTTTTGTTAAAAATAAATTTATTAAAATTCGCAATTTGCCATAGAAGCAGAATCTATAATTGTAAAATTGTATTTTGTACAGTAATTTTTTTGTCACTTTAGATAATTATCATCATGTGTTTTTACTTATTTTGCTAATTTATTATACTTAGGACTACGATTATATTAACACGTGAATTTAAATAATCTACGTCTAAAAACAATTTAAGACAATTTTACAGCAATAATTTATAATAATTTATTATTAATTTATTTTTATTTTTGGATTTTTTATCTTTAAACATCGCTCGGAGCGGTCATATGTGCAGAATATGTAAATTAACAGACGTAACATACACACCTATGGTACCATAGTGCAAAAAAAAATATACTTACTCATTATTATATATTTTTTAATTTTTTTTTACATATTTTGAGACTGAAATCCATTAAAATGAATATAAGCGTCAGTAATTATTATACGTTTCGTTGCAACTAATTTTGATTTGTACGGTTTGACGTTTGGAACATTATATTTTACACCAGTTGGTTATCGATACCCAAGGACTTTCATTGTCTTTTGCTTGAGGCTAGTCGTGGTCGTAGAAGGTTGTAGGTCCGACCCCCACTCGAGGATATTAAATTAATAACAATAATTAATATATATTGGCGGCGTTGTGCTCCACCACTCGACACGCAATGCATCGAGAATTCGGCGGAATGTAGGCAACGGACTCCATTCCCCACATTCCCTACAAGAGATAGTAGAGCTGAGAAAGAAGCTACAAAAAAAAACGACTTTACTAAAGTCAAATTCAATTGAATATTAATCATTTTGTAAACAAAGTAATTTCAATGTAATACAAAAGGCTGAAGAATGATATAAAATTGTAAACATACGAGTATGTACATTTACGTATTGCAATTTAACGACAATAGCGGCTATAGCGTGTAACACGAACATAATATTATGTGATGACTTCTATGAATTATAAATATTATATATAAAAATATATATATGAAGGTTAATAACTTAATTTATGATTATATTTATAAATCATTTGAAAAAAAATCTATTTTGTTTTTAAATATTTTTATACAAATATATAAATATTACATATAGTATATTATAATATTTAGGTACGATGTACTTACAAAGTTATAGAAAAGTTATACATTTGGAATAAACCATCCAGATGTCGTACTATTAGGATATCGCAGTTTATGCACGCAGATAACTAATGATTTTTCATTAATTTAATTTTTATGCCTATCAGGACAGTTAGAGAGGGCAAAACGCCAAGCGTCGTCCACTCATCAATCTCCACATGGATTTCAAGGATTACCATTTTTTATCAGTTATATCAATACCTTGTTCTTGAAGGTCAACCAAGATCTCACCCTGACTTTTATTTAACACTCTAAATGGTATTTCTTTTGGCTTCTTGCTGTATACCGTATATAGTGCGTACTCTCCGTTCATATTAAGACGCTTTCGTTCTCCACTTTCCTCCAAATTCTGCGGGCATTGCGTGTTTAGTTATGGAACTCTACACCGCGATTTGCCTCGATGCCAGAGCGACGTGAAAATATTAAATATTTCATTTTCTCGTGTGGAAATCGAACCCACAACCTGTCGCATTTACAGTATCACGCTTGTGCCCTTGCGCCATGATTGGCCTCAAAATATTATGCGTTAGTAAATACATAATACATTATAAATTTAAAATATTATCCTTTTTGTATCAATATATGGCCGGTTTTCACCTGCCACACCTATAAATCAGGATAGCGATGAATGGAGTGACTTAGCACTTATAAACCTTCCTTGTACCTATACAATAATATGATTTTGATTTTTTTGTGCTTTTATATTAATACCGGAGACGCAAGACAAAAAATTAGACAATATCGTAATATAAGTAAACATCATGAGTTCATTTGTTATCGAACAAGTTTGACTGGGGTCAATGTGACGTAAAAGTATTTTTTACATCAGATTTAAAAATGAAAGCATAGGGAATAACAAATTCAATAAAGCCAGTGAGAGTTCTTTGCTGAAGATTTTTTTCTATATTTATTGTATACCACACATAGCGGAGTTGGCAGAGGGAATCTGGGAACTTAGTGTAAACACATTTTCGTTCCTCACTTTCCGCCGAATTACGATACTCCCAGTTTCGCGGTGTTGATTGGCGGAACTCAACGCCGCGCTTTACATCGTAACCAGAACGAGAAAATGAAAATATTAAGAGTTTCATTTCATCGTGTGAAACGAATATATTTTTATTATTTGACTTTTTCATATACTTATAAAATATTTATTTTGGAGTATCTACAAACAAACTCAATGCAGTTGTATCGAACGCTTTTGCACTATAGCTTGTACAGTTGGCGACCTTATTTTCTGTATCTAGATAATAAAGAAAACAGATATCTCTTTTTTCTTTATCATTTTAAGTTTACTTTTTAAATGAAACTGTATAACCGGATTGATCGCGTATATTAGTATTATATGTATACGAATGCCACCTATGTCTACCCGTGACCACAGACTACTGCAATGTATTCGAAACGTCGCGGTTCTAAAAATGTATATTAGAATTTATAATACTAAAATAAAATATAAGCGACTAATCCGCTTAAATAGATTAATTTAAAATGTGTGAATCGTGAAAATCAAAGATTTTATTACGTATACTTATTATATCTAAAGATATTTTCTGGGAAGGACCTCGACTTCTTTTAATTTCCGGGGCAAATTATTTGTTAGTAAAATTTCTGGGATGGGTACCAGACGGTTCTGGGATAGGCACGGACCACCCGGCCTCCCCTCTTAGATTCGAATCCACAGCAATCCTGAGCTAATACCAGCTTGTAACAATTGAGCCACTACTGCGTACGTACTGCATGGTTTATTTATATTTATTCGTACAATGACTTCGTGAGATGTTCCTTTTCGCGCTTTGTTTTGTGAATAACGGTATAAGGGTTTTGTGTACTCTAGTAAACAGTAATGTATAATTTCTGATAAAGGTAAAAAAAAATTGTCAATAATATTTTTTTCATTCATGAAAATAATATTATTTATAATATAACATTTTATACTATAATTTATAATAAACTTATATTATTTATAATACAATTTCAGTTTAATTAAAATTTAATAGGAAGTAAATAAAAACTAGAGGTAACTAGCAAAGCCGATTCGACAGTGCTATTAATAAAGCAGTAATTCGCAACCAACATACGTATTTCATATCTATTAATAATAGACAGAACATCACAAAAATAGATTGATTTTTTTAAAAGAAAATAAGAAAAAGTAAAAATAAAAAAAGAACCATAGCCAACTTACCATTTTTTGTTTCACACACATTCAACTTTGACTTAATAACTATGTGTCTGTGTCACTAATTAAAAAAAACTTTTTTTTTTTTAATTTGAGCTTCCATCACACGCGTCTAACGAAGCGACGGTATAAACTCGTACTGCCACATCCAACATGTGGACGCACGAAAAAGTATAACAGTAATTAAAAAATAACCTTATATTCTTAACAATAAGGTTTAGTTTGCCTTTAACATTATGCTCTTTAGTCCTACATAGAAATTTAATTTCTACTTTGAGAGTAACTTATTCAAAAGATACTGTAACTACTTCTTATACGTCGTTTTAATATTAAATCACGGCAACTTTAATTATATAACCTGGCACGGTTTTATTAAATCTGTGGATACTATTCATTGGAGGTGGTAGTTTTTTCTAGGACTGACCCTACTGACATTTCTATGTACTTGACGATTTGAAAATGCTTGCTTATGCTATGATCACAGATTCAAATACTGCGTAAGGTAACGTTTATATATATTTATATATATATTATTCCGTGCATAGTCGGGTAGGTAGATGGAACCTCGGAACCTGTTCTCCCCTTTCCGCAGCATTCTCAACGCCGCTGTTGCCGTATACATAAATACAGGGAGATATAAGTATGAATGTACCTATATGTATTTAACAGCTGTAACAAATAAAAATCAGCTTCACTCTGTATCCCGCACACAGCAGGGTAGGCAGAGGGAACCTAGTGTTAAGACACTCTGTTCCCCAAGTGTTGAGTGGCAGAACTCAACGCCGCGCTTCGCCTCTACACCAGAGCGAAGAAATGGAAATATAAATTTAAGTAAATATTTCATCTCCTCGAGTGGGGATCGAACCCACATCCAGTCGATTTACAGTCACAATCTGTGCCCCTGCGCCACGACTGGCCTCAATAACTCATATTATAAAATTAAAATAGTTTGAAGATAATTTTTTTCCACATTTTATTATCTTATAACAATTAAAGCAAATACTGTACTTACAATTGATACAAAAACTATACACGATTTGTTCATTGAAAGATCTATTGTCCTAATTACTAGTAATTTGTAATTACCGTTTTTTTCCTTATTTATACCTAAATGGAATTAAAATAACAATGATGTCAAAGCAGCTATATTTTTAGTTTTCTTATAACATAATAAAATAATATTGTAATTAAAAATGTTTATTAATAAATAATATATTTAAAAATAAATATTTTTTTAGAACTTTGCGTAAATATTATCAACGTGGATCATTTTAAAGCTATGTGTAATTATAGTATTGTTGGCGATTATCTGGCTCCAGGTTCGATTCTCATAAAAACAAAAGAAAAAAAAGTTTAATTTATATAGGGAGACGGTGGTAATGAGGGCCCCCATTTTGTTTTTGAGGTCCAATATGAAAAATAAAAGGAATACAAATCTAAATAATACATCATCAGTTTTGATATTTACTTATCTGTGTATGATTTAATAAAAAAATGCGACAAAATATTTAAAAATATATATTTCGAATAAAGACAAATTTAACGGTTTGAGATCAAGTGAGGGTTATATGGTCCCCTTTTAGCCTTTAGCTAAATTAAATGTATTAAACTTAATGACAAAAATCGCATATCTAGTTCGTCTGCACAGCCAGTATGAGTTCATAAGTTATAGATTTGACGCTGAATCCACTCTTCACCAAGTCTCTCGCTATAATAACTCGTGTCAAAAAAATATTTAGAATGTATCTGAGTCCTTAGGCGAGGACGGTAATTTTCATCACATTTAGACGAGTGCTACGATTTTTCATTATTGGAGCTACTACTGCTAGAGCTGCTGGCGACGTCCTCTCTATCATTCCGCTTGCTTCCACGTCCAGGATTTTTTCGGCTTTCACAATTTGATAGCTGAGGACCACAAACTTTGTCTAGGTAAACAAGTAAAATATCCATAAATCCGTACAAATATATCTGTATGTTATATGCCCCCGCGACCATAATTCAAGCAATATGAGGGGGCTAAATTACCAACATCATAGAATCTATTAACAAGACTTATTGCATATAAAATATTGAATATTATGCATATTTACCTTAAAAATCCTGTAGGACAACGTTCATTAAGCATAATGTCGAACGCTCTGCAGCTATGACTTGATATTTACAAAATTATTGAAATAATTGCAGCACATTTAAAAGTTTTGATTAGTGCAGTTTTAAAATGGTGCCTTTTCTCAGATTTTTTAATATAATTTTAATATATTGTCATATTTATGTCCTGTTTTAAAAAAATTGCACTGCATAGCGCGATTCTTGATAAAGATAAAAATCATGAATAATTCTTAATAACAACAACTTAATAACAAATTTCAAGGGCACGATACCTGCGGGAGCTACAATACCATCTTCTTCTATAATGTCGTGGCGCAGGGGCACAAGCGTGCGTCTGTAAACGCGACAGACTTTAGGTTCGATTCCCACTCGAGGAAATGAAATATTTAATATTTTCATATCCTCGTAATGAGGTCAGCCCTAGTAAGGAGGCAAAGTGCGGCATTGAATTCCGCCACATAACACACAATGCTTCCATAATTCAGCGGAATGGTCTTAATGGGAACAGAGTATCTTAACAGTAGATTCCCAAGTTTCCTCTGACTATTCTGCTATATGTAAAATGCAGCGTGAAGCTAAAAAAAACAATTTAGTTTAAAATATATGTAAATGTGTCATAAATATTAACTACATATTTTTATTTTAAGATTGACAAGAACAATGAAACAATTTAAGGAAGCAATGTTGCGTTGAGTGTGTGTTGTTTTATTAATTTTTTTTTCAGCTTCACGCTGTATTCCGTACATAGCAGGGTAGGCAGGGGGAACCTAGTGTTAAGACACTCCGTTCCTCACTTTCCGCCGAGTTCTGGAGGCATTGCGCGTTGAATGGCGGAACTCAACGCCGCAAATGTTACATTTAAAATATAAATATAACTCTAGTTTAGCTAAAGTCTAAAAAACACACATATTTTAATTTCACGCTGTATCCCACATACAGCGGGGTAGGCAAACGAAGTCTAGTGTTTATACACTCTATTCTTATTTTTCGCCCAATTCTGGAGACATTGCGTGTTGAGTGGCGGAAGTCAAGGCCGCGCCTTCACCTCGTGACCCGAGCGAAGAAATTACAATTATTTTTTTTTGAGGGGGAATCGAACCCACAACCTGTCACGTTTACAGTTATATGCTTGTGCCCCTACGCCACGACTGCTCTCTAAAATTTTATAAGAAAATCTAAATAAGAGTATTTTACAATAAGACAGTCTCAAGTACAAGATAAATATGGCGATTACATCATCTTTATGAAAATGATAGAGTAAATTCATATTAAAATATTCTTATGTTTGGTTAAGAAAATTAGTTAAACATTTAAAATTAAATATTTAATATATCAATGTCAATTTAAAATAAAATTCAAATATATATTGCTTATTTACATCACAACTGAAATTTTGATAATAGCTATTTTACCCAACACGCCACAATTAAAGCAAAATTATGAAAGTTGTAAGAAATATGAATATTTAGATTGTCGTCGTGGCACAGTGGCACAGCCTGTGACTGTAAACGCCACAGGTTGTGAGTTCGAGTTCCGCCTCAAAGAAATGTTCTTCGATTTCCTCTCAGTGGAATTTAAGTAGCTACCAAGGATTATAAAAGTTTTTATATAATATTTTCATTTCTGGACTGGAAACGAAACAAATCGTGGCGTTGAGTTCCGAAAATTCGACGGTAAGTGGGAAACTGAGTGTCTCAACACTAAGTTCCCTCTGCCTGCCTACAAAAAAAAGAATATAAATAAAAAAGAAATAAAAAAAACTATAAAAAAATTATACAGCCACGTGATCGTTACTAGCTAGAAGGTACACGCGGTGAGCGCAGTGCGGCAAACAGTGCGGGCCTTACGCTGAACATTTTTATCGACTCCTCGCTCTTTGACCTCTGACACAAGCACAACAGCTATAAATGTGTTTTTTTACCAGCCATTTCACTAGAAAAATATTTTTGTATGTTTTCAAAGAATTACGCCATGATCTGAACTTGTTGTCCACATTCTATTATTCAATTATATCAGCTTCACATTGTATCCAGCAGACGACAGTTCCCCCCCCCGTTCCCCCCCGTTCCCCACTTTCTGCCGATTTCTGGAGATATTTCGTGTTGAGTGGTAGAAATCAACGCCGCGCTTTGCCTCGACACCGTAGCGAAGAAATGGAAATATAAATTTAAGTAAATATTTCATCTCTTCGAGTGGGATCGAACCTACAACCAGTCGGTTTTACAGTCACACTTTGTGCCGCTGCGCTACGACTGGCGTCAATTACATAATTTATCTAATATCTTCGATTATATCCGAAGAGGGTGGGTAAAACGGTTGTGGGTTCGGGTTGTGCTCTGGTAACGAGGCTATACCTCGGCAATTTGATGGAAGTTAAGCAACTGGTATAGGAGTATCTTAGCACTAGGTTCCTAGGTTCCCTCTGCTAACTCTGCTATGTGCAAGATACTAAAACGTGAAGCTACTAAAACCTATCTAATATTTAATCGTCATCGTGGCGCAATGGTTCAAAGTTCGTTTATAAATACGATGATTGCAAGTTGGATTTAATTCGGAATAAATAAATTCGTATTTTTAACTTTATAGTAAAATGTCATTTTTGATTAATATATTATAATTATATATTAAGTGAAATTTATCATAAGAACGGCATTTTTCAAGTGCCCAAACAGTTACAGCTTAACTTTAAGCCCAATAGATGGCGCTTTGCATAAAGCATCAGTTTCTGAATCGCGATGGAAAGATTCTGGGCTAAAGAATAAGATTCGAAACGTCTTGGTTATATAACTGTTGATAAATTAAATATTTTTAAAGCACTATTGTTCATATTGCAAACAATAAAGTAAACATAATTGAATTGTTGGTGAAGGTTACCTTTATAAATTGTAACAGTTAAGTTTAAGTCGTAATTAATTCAGGACAGAGATAAAGAAAAACTTGATATTCACAGAAATATTAAGTAAATACATAGATTCTTCGGTTCGTTCGTTCGTTTGAAATAAATCTATATAAAAGCGCCTAAAAACAACTATTTCTATGTATACTCTGTAATAACTACATATTTACCAATTGTATGTACATTTAGCTTATGATATATGTAACTAATTTAAAAACTGTACAGGAGTTAATATGCAATCATTTTACAAAGAATTTTATGAATCCTTCAAATCAATAATTTAACATTTAAGGCATATAGCAGCAAGGCATAACATTACTGAAGGAGTTGTTACACTTATTCATTGATATCAGCATATTTAACAGAGTTTTCAAATAATAATAAGACGTATATAACATAGGTATAAAGAATGTAATGTTACAAGAATATATATGTATAATAAATAATTAGCTTTATGTATCTATGTTCAAAATATATTATTCTTAATATGAAGTATCAACATTGCACAAAACAATCATAAATCCTTATAGAAATTACGATAATGTGGTAAAAAATAATATTAGAAGCTATTTTAGTTGTCAGTCAATTCTGTTTATTAAATGAATAATAAAGGCGGACAGCTAGTTAGGTATAAATAATAATCTGTTATTTTTCATACAATTGTCTCTAAGATGAAACTAGTCTAATTCAAATTAAATTAAATTCCTAAGAAGTCTAATTCCGTCGCATTCACCATCAAACGCAGCACAGCTGTGCTACAACGGCCTCCCGGAATCATCACTTAGTTCTACGACTTCTAAAACAAAACAAACAAATTAATTATAAACATAATAAAAAAACTGCATAATCCAAATTATCATATCTCATAATACACTCACCATGAAGTCAAATGCAATGACATATCGTTTATCGAAATCGGTTTACTGGTTTAACAGTAACAAGGGAACAAAGAGACGGACATACGTAAATACTTAAAAAACATAACTCTTCAACGCAGTCGGGTTTAAAATATATAAACGCTGCGTACTAAATAAATAAACACTGCTACTGAATAAATTATTTAATAAATTAAGCCAAAGGCCAAACTAGGAACATACTCGTAATTCAAGAATATTCATCTCTCTGACAACCTTGAGTTTTCTATTTTGTTACTTCAAATTTATACAGAATGAGTGAGGCTTTTTTCCAAATATATGTATCTTTAAAAATTATGTATTTGGATAGCTTCTTTTACAAAATTGATTTTAGGTTCAGCTTCACGTTGTACCCCGCGTGCAGCAGGGTAAGCTGAAGGAGCCTAGTGTTAAGACACTCCACTCCACATTTTCGAATGGCGGAACCTTACCTCAACACCATAGCGAAGAAATGAAAATATAAAATCTTATAATATTATTGTGATTAAATCTATAAAAATAATGCATACATACAATACATTAATTATTCTTAGGCTGAATTTAGCTCTAAATATAACCTAACCTAATGATCAGTTATCGAAGACAAAATGTAAAAAGGTTGACTGTGACATTAGCGAATATACTCAAAGACATCGATTATCTTTTAAGTGATATAAAATCAATATATACAGTAGGTACATATATTATAGTAACGATTTAATGTTAGTTAAACTCGACTAAACTACTTGGAATATGACTGTTGTAATATTTACAATCGATCGCAGATGTTATACAAACATTATTTTTAGCTCCACGCTGTATAATTCATACGCTATAGCAAAACAGATGAAATATAGCGTACCGACACTCCGTTTCCCTCTTTATCCAATTTTCGAAACATTGCGTATTAGTGGCGTAATACAACGACGTGCTTTGTCTTTTTACCAGTTCGAGAAATTGACAATAACATATTCACCTGAGAATCAAACCCACAACCGTTGCGTTTCCAGACAGACCGTGTGCCGCTGCGGTACGGTGGA
This sequence comes from Heliconius himera, assembly GCA_021202915.1. Classification (NCBI taxonomy): domain Eukaryota; kingdom Metazoa; phylum Arthropoda; class Insecta; order Lepidoptera; family Nymphalidae; genus Heliconius; species Heliconius himera. Next base: position 369,241 of record JAJHJA010000185.1, on the reverse strand, counting down.
CTTAACACGCAAATATACCTCATGTTATTGTAAGCATGTACATAATATAGTAATTATTCAAACAAGACTATTTTGAGGGCAAGAGCTTATATGAGGTTAATAGCCTTGATTGTTAACAAGTGATTTTTTTTTTAAATCTAGACGACAGTGGCCCGTGCAATACTATTTTTAATCGCACATAGAAGGGTAGGCAGGGGGAATCTCAGAACCTAATGTTGAGACCTTCCGTTCCCCACTTTCCCATTACCGGAGCGAGAAAATGAAAATATTAAATACTAGCGGCCCACTTGCGGCTTCGCCCGCATACTATATAATACTTTTATAATTTGTTTCAATAATGCTGAGAAAGCATAAGCACTACGTCGCTATATAAGAGCTAAAGTTAAGGCTAACTACGACTTACACCGTAATACTATTGTACTTAGCCTATAGTACTCCTGAGGAATACTGCTTTCATGCAAAATAAAATAAAAAAATAAATTGAACCAATAGATCTAGATGTATTGTAATAATATAGATTTCCTTCCACCGAATGGGAATCGAAGCTGATAGCTTTTACCTGCGGCTTTGCTTTTATAGTGAAATAGATTTCTATTTTATCAGTCCAGGCAATGGTAGTTGACACCACGCCTATACTAATATTATATGAAGATTTTGTTTGTTTGAACGCCCTAATCTCAGAAACTACTGGTTCGAATTGAAAAAAAAATTGTGCTAGATAGTGCATGTATAAAGGATCACATTGACAGTTTTGATGTGATCCACTATCCATACAATCTCAGTTACTACGAACATCTAAAATGAGTCAATGGTACACAACTCTACTTAACTATTTAGTTAAGATAAAAAAGAACCGCGAGAGATAAATTTCAAGTTATAAATACATATTACCATCATTTACTTAATTTAAATAAACTATTTAAGTAAATTAGTTTGTCCTTATAACCAGTTTATATTATGAAACTTGCGTTATAAATGAAATATTATACTGTATAATAATTGCTGTTCCAAAATGAATGTTATATGTAAAAATAATAAAACAAATTAAAATATAAAATGTCATATTTTCCTTTTCAATATCGCTCTACAATAATATATATACTTATTTGCAAAAAAATATAATGTTACTAAGAAAGCATTCGAGGAAATTCATAAAGAATTTGAATTTGACCTATTATCTACATATGTATCCGAGACTCCTCGCCCGGTACGCGACGCTGTAAAGACCATCCCAAGCCCAACAGCAATAAAGCCCATTCGAACAAAAGGTTCATATAATAGTCAATCATTTAGTATTAAGATATCGTCGATACAACTTGTTATTAATGAGGCCAGCCGTGGCGCAGGGGCACAAAGTGTGACTGTAAAACCGACTGGTTGTGGGTTCGATCCCCACTCGAGAAAATGAAATATTTACCTAAATTTATATTTCCATTTCTTCGCTCTGGTGGCTCTGGAGGCAAAGCGTGCCGATGAGTTCTGTCACTTAATACCCAATGCTCCAGAACTCGGCGGAAAGTGGGAACGGAGTGTCTTAACACTAGGTTCCCACTCCCTACCCTGTTGTATGCGAGATAAGGTGAGAAGCTGTTTGATTTATTCAAACAAGATTGCAATCAAATTGGTAAAAAGACTACTTTGACGGCAACAGCTCGTATAAGGTTAATAACCTCAATTGTTAACACTCAAGTGAAATGACTTTTAAACCTAGACGACTACGATTCGTGTACTGTATATTGTAAATTTTATAGTATATGACACTAGCCTTTACCAACTACTTCGAACTCATGGTCAAATAGAAATTACTAAGACATGTATTTATAAATAGCTCTCATCTCTGATATTGATCTTAAGATCGATCTTGAAATAATATTTTTATATATCTACGAATGAAAACGGTATCTTAAGATTGAGCTCAAAGTATTTTTTCAAACTTGAGGTTAATTCTATTAGCTTTCCTGGCTTTTACAGCGACACCGGGTGGGTAAAGAAGTACTCTATCCCTGAAAAAAATGTAAGCACTAAGTGGCTGCTTGAGAGGGTGCCGACGGTGGTAAAGGCGTCCCATGCAGGACTCAAACCTCGACTATGCGGCGGCGGCCGTCGAACGGACTGGGGACTATCTCCGAATTGATAGCGAAGTATAAATATGGTCATAAGAGTTGTGTGTGACTGATTCTAAGTGTCCGGAGTAACCCTCAGAGCAACCCTGCTGGTACTGTGGACTACATCGAAATAATTAACGTGATGTAACACAGTCAATAGCGTTCCTCAATAAATGGCCTGTCCAATACGATAAAAAAATATCAATTCGACAAGTAGTTCCTGAGATTAACGCGTACAAACAAACAAATTCTTAAACTTCTTAGTAATTAATATAGACTGTGTTTACCACCACTGTTTAGATGAAAAAGAGAGCCGAGAGATGTAATATTTAAGTGAGAAATACGATATTATTATCCTTAACTATTTAGGTAAATTAGTTTGTCCTTACATCTTGTTTAATACTGTTGTAATTACGTCATATATGAAACACAATACCGTATCATAAATACTCTTAGTTAATATTTTTTTAATTTATATAAAGTTAAAATTTTACGGCGGCCCGGCGTTGTGTTCCGCGCTCAACACGCAATGCCTTGAAAAGTTCGCCAGAAAGTGGGCAACAGAGTGGCTTAAAACTAGGTTCCCTCTGTCTAACCTGCTATGTGCGGGATAAGGCCTGAAACTTTTATTTATTCTAATAAAATTGAACTATTCAACTATTCTTTGAAAATTTAACACAAAACAACAATAAATATACATTTTAAGCACAATCGGATACGCCTCGTCTCGTGTAAAAATGAATTTTAATATTAAAACGTCCGAATGAAACCGGCTGCGCTACTTTCGTACATAATAGTGAGTATTTAATTCACACGGAGTTAATTATTCAGGAAATATGATTGTTTCGTTTAATCAGCTTTTATATGGATTGATTAATTTAACATATATGTATATATAATTTTAGGATATTAGCTATTATTTTTTAGCTTGACGCTGTATCCCGCACAGGGTAAACCTTATTGTTAAGACACTCCGTTTCTGTGAGATACTTCTATTACCCTCTTTCTGTCGGATTTTCGAAGCACTGTGTGTTGAGTGGTGGAACTCAACGTCGCGATTTTGCCATTTTGCCTCGTTATCAGAGAAAAGAAACTTTAAATATCTCATCCCCCCCAGACGAAATGGAATTCACAACCGTCGCGCTTACACTTGAAAGCTTGTGCAACTGTGAAAAGCAGCAACAGTAGTGCAGAAATTAATTATTTTCATTCCCCCACAACGGCAAGATGAACGCGGAATCGAGTTCCACCACTCAAACACAATACATTAAATATGAACACAAAACAAATAACAGAGTGTCTTGACACTAGATTCTCTTTGTCCACAATAAAATATAAGATATGCAGCCTAAAGTTGATAACAATTATAATATTAGCGCCATTACGATGATTACCGATGTATCACCGTCGTGTCGTTGATGCAGTTAGAAAGTTTCTCACAGTACCTTCACATGTCTGTTGCGGGTTCGATTCCAACTTGAGAGAAATATATATTTAAATCATATTATTTCAGGTAAAACGAACCGCAGCGTTGAGTTCCGTCAGCTAAAACACAATGTCTTTAAAATAGGCAATACATATTTCTCTAAATCTTCTTTCTCCGCTAAAATTGAAAAACGAGTCAAGATAAAGAAAGCATATACCAAATTCTACTTATCATAACATAAGTTACTTTATCGCTTATTGACCTGCACGTTGACCTGCAAAAACGCAAACGAACAAAAGAGGTCGAGGTTCGATTAAAGTATTCGATATCACTATTTCGGCATTTTTATGGTAATTTGTGGCATTTCAAGACTTGGAAGTATAGCTGACCTCGAAGGCGTGACACGGAGGTGGCGACACCGGTCGCCTGTTATGTTTAACTAAGATGCATGCACTTCTTTTTTTATATTGAATTGTGAATTGTATGTAAATGCTAAATATTATTATACTCGTCGTTGGTTTTTAGGGTTCCGTACATTTTAAGGAAAAAAGGAACCCTTATAAGATCACTTTGTTGATCGTCAGTCTGTCTGTCTATCTGTCAAGAGCCTTCATCTCAGAAACGCTTGAGTTGAAATTCAAACTATACTTACTTAAAAAGAAGATATGGCCGCTTCCATCGCAAAAAACGTTTTTTAAATAAAGGGAATCAAAATTAATATGGTACTTCCGATTGACTTAGAATTATTAAATTTGGCAGCTAGCATCTATTATAGGGAGTACTAGTTCAGGAAAAAATATCTGAAAACTATACATTTGTGGTTAAATCCTACAAAATAGTGGGTGGGCTAAATTTGGTATTAAGAACGCTAGTTCAAGTGAGGTATCGGATGAAAGCTCGAAAAAGCTTGAATTTCAGACAGAAAAGCTCGAGACCTCCAATTTTTGTACAGAACCTTCGGTGGGCGAGCCAGACTCGCCTTTGTCCGGTTTTTTAATTTTTTTTTAGAGATTGTGTGGAGGTATGAAGCTGAAATTAATATAAAATATTCAGCTCTATGGTCCCTTGAAGCACAGAAAAAATCTAAATGTGAAGTTTATTTATTATGTGAACTTCCTAAAGATGACGTAAAATACTTAATTGTTCTACCGTAAAATTTTTACAATGCGGGTCAAATCTTTCACATAAATTTAAACCAAGTTTTATACAATAGATTGGACTGGAATAGGACATATTCACATATTTTGTTTGTAGCTTAACTTTATGAAAAAAAAAACAATTTCACAGAAGAAAGATTTTTTGTCATTAAATATATATACATATATGGTAGTAAAAAGTTATATTTATTTATGTGTGTTTATATTTCTAGAAAACGATAATTTAGAAGTTCTAAATCTATTTAGAGGTTCTCTAACAAGGGCATGAAAATACGCCAAAATGGTTCTAGAAAAGGATGATACGGCAGTACTTTGCATCGTGCTCAGCTTGGCAGGGGCACTGCTTTGTCCCCAGATGTAAACCAAAGCTTCTTATAAAAATAAAAAGCAATGAACATTTATTTTTTAAGCTTTCTAGCATTTTTGGGGTCTGCTACAAATATATTCGCTCATAAGTGCCCCATATTAATATTTATTTTAGAAAACATATAAAAATTTGAACGCAGCGGGACTCGAACCCGCGCTTGGTTGGTTGGAACCAACCTAGTTAGTTTCCAGGAGGCGCGGGTTCGAGTCCCGTTACATTCAAATTTTTATACGTTTTCTAAAATAAGTATTTTTCTTTCTTTTTATTTTTGTAAACCATTTTATTTATACTATTAGGGCATTTACTCGATATTACCCTTCATATCGTTTTTTAAGATCTGTTGCCACGCCAGAAATTAAGCCGAAGAAAATAATAGTCATCTAATAATGAATAAAAAAATCGATTACATCTTAGATCATTCAGATTGTATAATTTTTTGTTAGGCCCAAATAAGCCACTAGTGATTTTTTATCAATTTGTGATTATTGTATGTTATTTGTAGTATTTTATAATTCATTTATTTAAAAAATAATACAGGTTGTTTTTTTTTCAATAAACCAAAAGAGACCTGTCGCAGGCGCAAGGAAATAAGTTCGACCGTAAAGGCGACGGCGAGGGTTCGATTCTCGCTCGAGGAAATCAAATATTGAATATTGTTTTTACTCTGCTCTTGTAACGAGGCCGAACGCGGCGTTGAGATCCGCCACTCAATACGCAGTGCCCCCAGAAGTCAACGGAAAATGAGGAACGGAAGTGTCTTAGTGAGAACAAAGTGTCCTAATAGCAGGTTCCCAGGTTCCATCAGCCCGCCTGTCTGCTATGCTATCTATGTGCAGTTGCGTATATCAACTAAATGTTGACGGTCTAGTTAAAACTGAACCTCATTTTGCCAAGACTTTACATAATTGTTTAAAGTTTACTTAATTATTAAATTTATTTTTTTCATTGATTGCTTAAACAAAGTGAATCGGTATTACTAATTTTATAAAAAAAATCTAAAAAATACTATACATTGAATATAAGATAACATATTATCAGTTAAAAGAACTTGATCGTTTTTTAATATATGATAATCAATATTTAGTTTGATATTAGTTATTTAACAGGTGGCACGTGCGTAATTCAAAATGGACGTAAATAATACAAATGTGAAAACGGAAAACGGAATGGTAAAGTCGGAATTGTTCTCTTTTATGAACTTTAAGAATCCCTTGAGATTTTTCCTTTATTAGTTAGTTAAAATCAATAAATCAAATAAATCAGCTTCACGCTGTATCCCGCACACAGCAGGGTAGGCAGAGGGAACCTAGTGTTAGGACACTCCGTTCCCCACTTTCTGCAGAACTCAACGCCGCGCTTAACCTCGACACCAGAGCGAAGAAATGGAAATATAAATTTAAGTAAATATTTCATCTCCTCGAGTGAGGATCGAATCCACAACGAGTCGGTTTAACAGTCACGCCTCGTGCCGCTGCGCCAAGACTGGTCTCTATTAGTTAGTTAATAAAATATTATCTATCTTTGTTTTGTTTTTTTAACGTCACACATTTTTGTAAATGTTGTGATTTTTTTTTATTAAATAGTCTTATAACGTAAACGCGATAGTTGTGGGTTCAATTTGTACTTATAAAAAATGTGCTAATACTGAAATTGTGATTTTTAATATATTCCAGAACGGTATTGACGATAATGATGATATAGGCTTAGTATTAGAAAAAGTTATAAAAAGCGTTGGCGAACTTGGTCTCTACCAATGGCTGCTGTTCTTCACCATGATGCCATTTGGATTCTTCTGGGCGTTCGGATATTTTGGGCAGATGTTCATCACAGCCACACCACAGGAACACTGGTGCCATGTACCTGAGCTGGATGGACTCGATTTAGAATTAAGGTCGAGTTTCCTCTTTTTCTTAAAATTATTGTTTTCCCCGAGTAGATATATCTATTAAGAACAAGTATAGGTATTATTTCAATAATAAAATGGAGAAGGATGAAGAAAAAAGTCATATATTGCGCTACTCTCTGCTATTATATGGAGTGTCTAATGTTAATGTGTGATAACTAAAATAATTGTAAATAAGTGTCAATTGCATATGAAAAAATGCTTTAAAAAACTTGCAGACGGTCGCTATCCATACCGAAGATATCAGAATCTGAATACGAGCAATGTTACATGTTCGACGCGAACTGGAGCCAAGTTCTGGAGACACTGAGACCCCCAGACCCCAGCACGCCGGTCGTGCCTTGTGACAGCGGGTGGGACTTTCTGTTTGAGGACATCCCTTACTCTACTGTTGTTAATGAGGTACGTTCACCATTAAGTAAATTATTCATTGTTGAAACTACACTATTTTCTATATGTATAAATGGAATATCCGGAAGTGTACTTCATGCGTTGACTTGACTGTATTAAATATAAATTAAAAAATTAGCTTCACGCTGTATCATGCACACAAAGCGTAACCTACGCTAAGAGATCCTAGTGTCAAGTCACTCCGTTCCCCACTTTCAGCCGAATTCTAGAGGCATTGCGTGATTTTGTTGTATTTACTGAATGAATGTTCAATGCTTCAGTAAATAATTGCAAAATTTATAATTGCTCATCTATTAAATTTGATTTTATATATCTACTTACTACACTGAACAGAGTGTCTTAGCTTTAGGTTCTCTCTGCCTATCCTGCTGTGTGCGGGATACAACGTGAAGCTGGTTTGATTAAACCACTTACTGTACGTGTTACTGTGATTCATTTTCCAGCGTGAATGGGTTTGTGACAAAGCAAATCTAGTTCCTTGGGCGCAAACTATAGCATTCATTGGGTCCATTGCTGGCGGGATTCTGTGTGGTGTGGTGGCTGATAGGTACGGGAGACTGCCTTCTCTTATCCGTACGTTTATATCACATTTATTTATTGTTTATATTTCTTAAATTTACTAGATGTTTAGCAGTTCAGGTCGTTGTGGTGCAGTGGCAAAACATATGACGCGACGGTTATGAGTTCGATTCCTATTTCGGGGATAAATTAATTAATACTTTCTTTGCCTCGCTCTGGTTGAGCGACCAAAGACCAGAAGACCAAGCATAACAACAACAAATCAGACAGAACTAAACACGCACGAGGTCGTAGGTCGAGGTAACGAGGTCTTAGTACTAGATTGTCTCTATCGACCTAGCAATGCACGGGATGCAAGAATTTTTTTTTTTTAATATTATAATGTCAGTAGTGATGTAATGAAGAGAGTGATGTAGTTAGGAAGGTACTTAACTAGGCTTTTTCATGGAAGCATGGTTACCCTTTTTCCACTAAAATTCGGCCTTAGTAATTCAGACAAAAAAATATATATGTTAATTTATTTTATTATTTTTTATAACTTCACTCTGTGTTCTACATGGTAGGAATAGGCAGGGTAAGCAAAGGGAGCCTAGTGTTAAGCTTAAGACACTCCACTCCCCACTTTCCGGCGAATTCTGGAGGTATTGCATGTTGGGTAGCGGTACTCATATGAAATCCGCCACCGAACACTATTAGTTGAATTGAGTATAGATGCTATCGAGATAGACTATATAGGATTCTTCATTGCACCAAATTCATACAAAATAAAAAAAAATGAAATTTTCATTTACAATGATACGGTGGATGAAATTTAAATTAAATCAACTTCACGCTGTATCCCGCACACACCAGTAAGAAGAGGGATCCTAGTGTTAAGACACTCCGTTCCCCACGTTGGATTAAATTTCCAAAGGTATTTTTTATTAATTTAATTTAAAATTAATAAAATTTAAAATTGCGTCACAACAGAGTTTTTAATTTTTTTACAGTGGCCAATATCCTCGGCTGTATAGGTGGTGTTGGTACAATATTTACTAACGATTTCTGGGACTTTGCTATATGCAGGTTTCTTGTTGGCATGTCTGTCGATAGCTGCTTTTTGATGCTTTATATAATAGGTTAGTATTTTTTTTTTGTTAATTAAATAAATAAAATTTAAAAAATGGTAAGATAATTTTGTTTTTTCAAGTGTTTTATTTACACTTACTTAAAAAATATACTTTTTTAAAAACGTATAAAAAAATTAACGTGGCGAAATTTAATCCCGCACCCCTTGGAAACCAAGCGCCAAGCACACTGGCCACTAAGCCATACGTTTTCGTCATCAGTTTCAAGGCAAGAGGCGCAGGTTCAAACACTGCTACGTTCAAATTCGTTTTCAAAAAAAAATACGTAGTTGTCTTGTGTAGGTACACGAACAATGCGCTCTAGAATCCGACGTTTAATTTTTTTGACAAAAAATCAATAATTCTCTTTATTTTAATGACTATATTTCAACAGTTTTAGAATACGTTGGTTTAAAGTACCGGTCTTTTGTGGCGAATATGTCCATAGCGATGTATTTTGGCGGCGGCTGCTTAGCACTGCCCTGGTTCGCACTTTGGATATCTGATTGGAAGACCTTATCATTAGTGATGGCTGTGCCGATGCTTGTGGCTCTTTTAACCCCTTTTATAGTACCGGAGAGTGCTAGGTATGAAAAATATATATGGTATAAATAATAAATCTATCTACTTATAACGAGATATTTTTTTCTTTAGCATCTTGCATCTCGCCCATAGCAGGCAGAGGGAAACTGGGGACTTAGTGTTAGGATACTCCGTTTCCATTAAGAATCATCCATTTCCCACTCTCTACCAAATTCTTGAGGTTTTGCGAGTTGACTTGAGTGGTGGTACTCGACTCGAGTACGAATTGAACCCACAACCTGTCGCGTTCACAGACGCATGCTTAAGACCGTGTGTTATTTATGAAAAAAGCAGAATATAATATCAAGTTAAAGTATTATTACAGAAAGATTTTTTAAATTAATTTCACTTTAAAGGGAATGTTCGGAAAGGGATGCGATACATACTTTCAGAATCAATTTTAACATATTTTATGTCTTTCAGATGGTCAATTAGTAAAGGAAAAATTGATAAAACATTAGGTAATCTCAAGAAATTCGAAAAAATCAATAAAACCCAAATCCCAAAGGATGTACTTGACGACTTTGTTGTAAGTATTTGTAACATAATTCCTATCATCATTTTCCTATCATTGTATTAAAAGGAACACTATATTTTGAGCAAGCCCATAACATTTTAAAACGGTATTTACACACAATAGAAAAATACATACATTTTATTTTCGCTTAATAAGCTACAACCTCTGAATGATTTCTAAGAGGAGCAGATTCGAGTCTCGCTACAAAAAAATTACGACGACCCTTTGGCAGCAAGCTATTTATTATTGGAGCATCAGAATTAATAAAATTACCACAAACTCACACTGAAATATTTTATATAAGCTTTCATGCTCTATCTTTTGTTATCTTTTTGATTGTTGGTTTCTTTCATTGCCACCCTTATTGGAAGAACGAATAACAAAATCGTTTTTCAGTATAACCATTTGTATTTTGTATAAATATTTATGCTACAGCTATAACTTTAATCGCTTTCTAATTTTCAAGACTGTGGTTGCTAAAAACAACCACAAAGAAGACAGCATATTAACTATATTCAGAACGCCGTCGTTGAGCATCATGGTGGTTTGCCTGATCCTGACGTTTATGGGTGTAGCGATAGTATTCGACGGGATCACGAGACTCTCAGAAAACCTTGGCTTGGACTTTTTCCTCACTTTCACTATTACTGCTGCAACGGAAATACCTTCTCTTGTTATTTTGGTGTTGCTTTTAGACAAGTAAGTAGATTTGCTACGGTCACTGTTCAGTTTCTTTCCGACCCTCCTCAGCAGAACTACCTTCTGAGCCGGTGGTAGCTTCCTCTACACAGGAAGTCAGTAGTATCAGTCATTACCACTGATATTCTTGTATAACTAGATTAATCAAAAGTGCTTGTAATGGCCTGATCGAATAAATAATATTTTGTTTTTAGTCTCAAAATTAAACTGACCAAACTATTAATAAACGTATAATTCAAATTCCTAGTGTCAGGCTAAAATTTGGTATCCTCTTTGATTGACACTTTATGGTTTTAAATACACACGATAGCCTAATATTTATTTATGATGTAATTTGGATAGAATACGGTAGGATTAGGTTCAGTGTTAGATATTTTTTTTTCTTAAATTATTATTTGTATTCAAATCCACAAGACGTGTTTGATTGTCCAAATTTATATCTATTTTTTTTATTTTAAAATTTATTTAATCTTAGCAAATACTTCCTCGTCTGTTTCTTTACAAGTTTTAAGTGTTGTGTTTATTGCAGAGTCGGGCGCCGATGGATGGTAATGGGACCAATGCTGATATCAGGAATACTGTGTCTAATTACTGCGTTCATCCCGCGAGGTGCATTTTTATTTTCTTTTAATCTACATTCATTCGAAAATAAAGAGAAGAGAAAGAGAGAGATGCGTGTAACTGTAGACGCGACAGTTGTGGGTCAAATTCACACTCTGAGGGATGAAAAAAATATTTTTTTCTAATATTTAATACTATCATTCCTTCGCTCTGGTAAAGAGGCAAAGCGTGGCGTTGACTTCCACCTATCAACGCGAAATACATCGAGTGGCGGACTATGCCTACCTATGCCTGCCTATGTACAGCGTGAAGCTGAGAGAGAAAACAGTTTGTCAAATTAAGTTTCTTAAGACAAGCATTTTCAAGACTGTATTGTATTGAACGAGCAATTAATAAGTTACATAATTATGTTACTTAGTATTAATAATAAGTTACATAATTATGTTACTTAGGTATAGTATCAATAAGTTGGTGTTTCAGGCGTAGCGTCGGTGACGCTGGCGGTGGTGGTGCGGTTCTTCAACAACATGGCGTACGGCACCGTGATACAGTGGACGCCGGAGGTGATGCCGACGTCGGTGCGCGCGTCGGGCGCCTCCCTCGTGCACGTCAGCGCCTTCGCCGCGGTCACCCTGTCGCCTTTCATCATATATTCTGTGAGTGCTGCTGGGCCAGTGTGTGTTGATACTCACTGTGTCCACGAGCAACGAATGTTACAGGATAATACAATAAAAGATACTATTGTTTTATTTATTGTTTACATAATATGATAATTTAAATAATTACAGGATAGAGCATGGGAAGGACTCTCTTTAATAATTGTGGGTATAATTGGCATTTTAGCGTCGTTGTTGGCTCTAATTTTGCCTGAGACCAAAGGTCGACGGATGCCACAGACTATGGAAGATATGAATGATTTGATTAGTAACACGTGTTTCGCTAAGTAAGTTACTTTTTTTAATTAATAATTAAAATGATGTGAAAATTGCGATTTTTTTGTAATTTTTATATTATTCAAAAACTTTTATCGTATTTAAAATACATGCTTTATCCAGCATGTAGCAGGGTGGGCAGAGGGAACCAAATGCCTTAGCATTTGGTGTCTTAACATAGTGTCTTAACACTGCGGCTAAATATTTAAAAAATACAAGGTAAACAGAAAGAGTCTATTTACCCTGCTGTTTGCGGGAGATGCGTGACGCTAAAAAAATAACAGTTTAAAATAACAGTTTAAACATTAAAGCAAAGATGTTTTCAAATTTTTTGCTTAATTATTTTTTTATACTCTATATGAAGTATATTTCTTTTACATTTTGATTTCAGAAAGGAAGACAAAATTCAAACTAGATGATATACGGTTAAATACATTGATATTTTATGTATGATGAACAAATATATGGTTACGTATAACTGTAATGATTTTATAATTAAAAAAGGTTTTAACATTTTTAAAATGTCTTTTATTTTCATGATTCCTTTCCTTACCTTATTTAACAAAAAAGTTTTGTTTATTTTATTCGACCTTGAGTGATATAATATTTATCTTATGAGTCACTATGAAAATAATAGAAAAATCTTACTTATAGTAGATTATCTATACTCTATAGTAATATTATAAAACTTGTTTGATGATGAGTTCGTTTGGTTAAACGCACTAATCTCAAGACCTATTGGTTCGAATTGAAAAAATATTTGTGTGGTTAGTTCATTTCTAGGGTATACCCTATAGGCTACACACATTTCATCATGTTTATCGTTTCGATGTAACCCAATGTTAAATTCAATAGTAGTAGACAATTAGGGGCTTAATTATTTTCTTACTGTCTTGTATAAACAACAGTAAAATAAATAATACAACCAAGCTTTCTAGCTTTAAATAAAAGGAAAGTAATTTTAATAATTCGTAGCGTTTGGCACTCCATTCTCTCCGCGAAAAGATAAATTCTGTGAAGAAAACTAATTAATCATAAATGATTAAGCATGCTAAATTTGAAGAAATTATTCATATTTTGAAAAGTGGAGTTTTTTTTCTATCCCTACAATTAGGAACTTAAGTAGCTTTAATCGATTTATATTTTACTAGGGGCCTACTAGAGGCTTTGCCCGCATACCACCTTCAATACTTTTATTACGCTGCATTTGCCAACATATTGATACAGTTAATCATAAACACTACGTGGCTGTATGATAGAACGTCATCGGCGGCAAGGGCGCTCCCCGCGGGACTCGAGTCTAGGCTTGCGGCCGTCAATAAAGCGTTGAATTATTTTAGTTTTACATTTTATCGAAAAGTATACGTCCAAAATACATACTATAAAAGCCGAAGAGTAAGATTCAACATACAGTAGAAACTCTATTATCCGGCCCTCAGTTATACGGATTCGCAATTATCCGGACTACAGACCAACTGTATTAAATGTACCTACAAGTCGTATCAATGCAACCATGAACGTGTCGAATCTGGCATCACCCCGCCCGCGCCGCGTCCCATCGTCGTACATCTTAAGATATCTTAATAAACATTGATTTTCACTTTATGTATTAGTTGTTTTAATAAAATTTATATCACTACGTATGTGCATACTTACATATTCTAAATACCCGATTACCCGATTTTCCATACTTTGGATTATCCTGATTTCGATTATCCGAATGCCTACCAACAACAATTAGTCCGGTTAATCGAGTTTCTACTGTCACACACTACAGTCTGTAGTCCGGATAATCGCGAATCCGTATAACTGAGGGCCGGATAATAGAGTTTCTACTGTATTGTTATTCCGTTATTTAAGGCCCACTAAGACTTACAGTGTAGTGTTATATAGCACTCCTGAAGAAGGCAGCTTTCATACAAAACAATAAGAAAGTAAATCGTACCAGTAGATCCCGAGATCTTAGCGTTTAAACAAACAAACAAACTCTTCCGCTTTATTATATTAGTATAGTATAGATTTCGTCATAACATCATTTCCAATAAAAGAAACAAAAAAGGTAGTTAAGTATATAATACATATTCCTATTATGTACTTAACTTAGAACAGCCTCTAAAATTATGGTTTAAAAGGAGTCAAATTTAATACGTTACTTTTACAATTTTTGAACTAGATTTTTCTAATTTTATGACTTTTAATCTCATTATGTTTTAGCACTTCTTTCAAACGTTGTTACATTTTTTACTGGTCTTTTTTTTATATTGGACATAAACTTTTTCCACTCTTCTTTTAGTTCATATTTTAATAGTACTTTAGAATATAAAAAAAATCAGCTTCACGCTGTATACCACATACAGCAGGATAGGCAGAGAGAAACTAGTGTTAAGACACTCTGTCCCAAATTTTAAGCCGATTTCTGGAGGCATTGTAGATAGACTAAAAAAAACTATTGTGAAATAAATTACCTGTATGAAAGTAATGAAAAAAAAACACATTTTATCAATGCAGAAACATTTTTAATTATTAAAACATTACAGCTATACGAAATCATATATTTGTTCATCATACATAAAATATCGATGTATTTAACCGTATATCATCTAGTTTGAATTTTGTCTTCCTTTCTGAAATTATAAATGTATGATAATTTATATAAATCAACTTCACGCTGTATCCCGCATACAGGCAGAGGAAACCTCTTCTTAAAACACTCCGTTCCCCACATTCCGTCGAATTTTTCGAGACATTGCCTGTCGATTGGCGGAACTCAAGTGTGTAGTGGTGTTGGTAGTTAGTTAGTAGTAAAAATTGCAGGTTAAACAGAAAAACTACTGATACTACTGTGCGTATCCTATGATAGGACTACTGATAGGAAATAACTCTTAGGACGTTAGTCTTAGTAGTAGTAGTAGTTATTTACTAGTAGTAGTAGTACTTAGTAGTTGTAGTTAGTTTTTTCCTTTTTCGCTCACTTTGAGACACTGCGTGTTGAGTGGCGAAACTCAACACGTAATGAATGGAAAGGAGAATGAAATTTTTGGGCCGTCACGTAAAGAATTGAGATGTGATCTAAAAAATTACAATTTTTTTTTAATTTTTAGAATAGCAAATAATAAATTAATTGACATTCTGGAAGTGGAGAAAAATGAAAAAAAATAAGATTTAGATCCTTAATCGATTAAAATCAATCATATTTTAAGTCAGAGATGTGACAGCTGATTGACAATCACACCTTGTCTAATGATTTTTTGCATTTTTGCTTCTGTTTGTCATCGCAAAATCAGGCCATTAAATAAAAAACATAAAAAAAAACATTTGCTTCTGTCATTACGTTCGTGTCATAACGCATCGACATTTTGAATGTTTACCCGTTTGTTTGATATTTTCAACGACTACTGTTTTGTTTTTCTCGGATTTTGACTCTGCCTGCTTTGTACGACCCTCGCTTCCTCACTGGACTCTGAAATCTTTTGAATCTTACGACCGCCACGCTATGGATTTGAATCGCTGTGTGAATTGTGGGATAGCCAATGGACACTGCAATACCCTAGTCCGACGACCTTTAGACGATGAAAACCACAACAACCTGGTTACTTAGAGGTGTAGTATAATCCCGACATATAAGCAGGAAAATATATTTCTGTTACATTTTAGTTGACAGCTTTCGTAGAGGAAGGGAAGCTATTGCTATGAAATACTGCAATTGTATTGTAGGAAGACGAATGGTAGGCTGCTGTGCTCATGTTATGAGTATTATATATATAAGGTACCATACCTTAGTTGGGCTAGATACCAAAATAATTTAGTTCCACCTGCACTCTTCTTAGATGACATTTTAATAATAGGTAATAGAAGAAGAATAAAATATTCATTAAAATGTGTTTTATTTATACATAATAAACATTAATGCTTAAACAACTCAGTAATCACATATTTTATAGAAGTTGATGTTCAAGAAATTGTGCTGCGAACTTAACCTCACTTTTATCAAATCTCTAATAACTCAGCTCTCAGGTTGCCAAAATTTATATAGATTTCAGGGAGGGAATGATGTACCTAAATCTATTAAATCATACCATTTTCATATCTTTACATTCTGGGCCCAAAAATGTATGGAATAGTTTCAGTCTCCTTTGGTGGCTTGAAAAGGTTGGCGGTGGAAGTGGAGAACAGTGTATCTTAGGGCTCCCTCTGCCCACTCTGTTATAAGCGGGATAGAACATATAAGTATCCTTCTATTTGTGACATTTTAAATACAACTATTTTGAAATAGTTTTAATTATTATTTAAAAAAATAACTTACTTAGCGAAAAACGTGTTACTAATCAAATCATTCATATCTTCCATAGTCTGTGGCATCCGACGACCTTTGGTCTCAGGCAAAATCAGAGCCAACAACGACGCTAAAATGGCAATTATTCCCACTATTATTAAAGAGAGTCCTTCCCATGCTCTATCCTGTAATTATTTAAATTATCATATTATGTAAACAACAAATAAAACAATAGTACCTATCTTTTATTTTATTGTCCTGTAACATTCGTTGCTCGTGGACACAGTAAGTATCAAGCCACACTGGCCCAGTAGCACTCACAGAATATATGATGAAGGGCGAGAGAGTGACCGCGGCGAAGGCGCTGACGTGCACGAGGGAGGCGCCCGACGCGCGCACCGACGTCGGCATCACCTCCGGCGTCCACTGTATCACGGTGCCGTACGCCATGTTGTTGAAGAACCGCACCACCACCGCCAGCGTCACCGACGCTACGCCTGAAACACCAAGTTATTTATATGCAATAATTATCTTCACGCATCTTACAGAATTAGCGAAGATGTCACGACTTGTCGTTACTCTTTCTCTCTCTCTCTCTCTTCTCTTTATTTTCAAATGAATGTAGATTAATATAAAAGAACATGCACCTCGCGGGATGAACGCAGCGATTAGAGACAGTATTCCTGATATCAGCATTGGTCCCATTACCATCCATCGACGTCCAACTCTGCAATAAGCACAACATTTAAATTTGTCAAGAAATTGACAAGTTTGTACGATTTTTTTAAGAAAAGACAAGGCCAACCAGCGTTCGGGTCATCTCATGGTAAGTGATTACCGCCGCCCACGATCCCATGTAACACCAGAGGACACACAGGTGCGTTGCATGCCTGTAAGGTGGGTTGGGCGCCGAAACCCGGCATTACCTGATGCGAAACGCATTGGCATAAAGCCACTACTTAACGCCAGTTTTAAATGCCGGAGGTGGTAATGATCCGGTCGAGTCTGCCCATGCGTGTTGCCATTGCTGGCGACGTGACTCTACCACGCGTACTTTAGTCGCCTCTTACGACACCACCAGTACCAGGATTATCCTATTCTAGGCTGGGATCACACGGCATAAAATATTAGTATTATTTCCTAATATTGAATAAATTTATATATAATATAATATATTATATATTTATTATAATATATATTTATTATAAGTAATAATAATAGCAATTTATTGGTAGACCATCGTGGCGCAGCGGCACAAAGTCTGACTTTTTCTTCGTTTTTACTTACTCTTACTTCGTTTTTTACTTACTTGTCTAAAAGAAGCACCAAAATAACAATAGAAGGTATTTCCGTAGCGGAAGTTATAGTGAAAGTGAGGAAAAAGTCCAAGCCAAGATTTTCTGAGAGTCTCGTGATCCCGTCGAATGATATCGCTACACCCATAAACGTCAGGATCAGGCAAACCACCATGATGCCCAACGACGGTGTTCTGAATATAGTCAATATGCTGTCTTCTTTG
Organism: Heliconius himera; assembly: GCA_021202915.1. Classification (NCBI taxonomy): domain Eukaryota; kingdom Metazoa; phylum Arthropoda; class Insecta; order Lepidoptera; family Nymphalidae; genus Heliconius; species Heliconius himera. Next base: position 351,164 of record JAJHJA010000185.1, on the reverse strand, counting down.
TGGTCGTTTTTATCAGCCGCAGTCTTGAAAATTAGAAATGCTTATAATGTGGTTGCACAATGGAACAGAGTTTGACCGTGTTGTGATCAGATCTCCGCTCAGGAAAATGAGTACATATAATTTTTTTTCATTATCTGGTTTTTGTAGGCAAAGCGCGGCGTTGAGTTACGCTGTAGATGTTTTTATGTGTATTTTTTTAGCTTCACGCTGTATCCCACATGTAACATGGTAGGCAGAGGAGAGGCCTTGTCTTAAAATACTCTGCTCCCCACTTACTGCCGAATTCTTCGCATTGCGTTTTGATTGGTAGAACTCAATGCCGCGTTCTACCTTAACCCCAGAACGACGAAATGAAATTATTAAATAATTTATTTTGTCAAGTGACAATCGAATTGTTTATGTGTAAGTGTTATGTGGAATATTTAATATGATTAAGATAAGTAAAAATTACATGACATGTAGATGGAAAATATTTACAGCGTATAAAGTGTCCGAAACTTTTATAATAACGGGTAGCAGGTAGTTTTTATAAAAAGTAATTATTAAAACATCTTTCCAACCAGAAACATTTTCATGTGAAATGTTGGCTTACACAATCAAAAACTTATCAGATTTGATGTAGAGCCAAGTTTCTAAGAACACAGTATACATGCGAAAACTGTATGTACAAGCCCTAACTTCTACAACTTAGTTAAAATGTTTAGCTTGCACCTTTCTATAATGTTATTATTGGGTGATTTTTTCACGACCTCTTATATATGGTCTCATCTTAGCAACAGATCATATGAAAATAGTTTTGTAATATACAATAGTTGTATGTATTTTGTTCATAGATTTATGTATATTTATACATTAGCATACATAAAGAAGAACAAAGAAAACAGAAAGGGATCGCGACTAACGATTAGATCCAAGGATCTATACTACAAGTACTTAGTAGCGAAAGGGCCAAGCCAGAAATTTTGACTAACATAAAAATAAATTAAATTAGGGCTTGTACAGTTTACGCGTGTATAGTTAGTAACTTGGCTCTACATGACATGTGGTAACAGATTGACAGTGTAAGCCATTGTAGCAAAATTTTACATGAAAATATTTTTGGTGCTGTTTCATTTCTTTTCGTAAGATTTCTAGTGTAAAGCAACGAATTGGTAGTGTAGATAATTTTTATTTATGTCAATAAAATCTAAAGTATAAAAGGTAAGCAAATGAAATTTACTATATTTAATTAATCTACTATTGACAACATAAGCACTAAATTTTGTCTATGTCGTATAACACTAACCCAATTTATTGGGGTTAAGCAAAAAATACGAAACGTTTCGGGAAAAGATAGGTAATACCTCCCTGCGGCTCACTTAGCTCGTCTTGGCGGTATTACTAACAAAATACATTTTATATTATTAATTAACTAGAGGTCGCCCGCGACTTCGTCCGCGTGGAAACCCTATGATAACGTAACAATATTATCAACATAAGAAATATGGTTATTAAGTATTGCAAAGCTATTATAAACTATTGGTAGCTACTGCAGTATGCTCCTATAAACTATATTTAACGATTTTTTTCCTTCAGCATAAACATGCAGATTTTTCGCTTTGAAAACACGTGAGCAAGCCACATAGAGCTGACATGAGAAAAACATGGCGTGTCCAAATGTAGGTCTTCTACCTTCAAGATTTGACTCTGAGATCACGTATTCAGTTTTCAGAAGCGATAAATGTATCTATTTTCAATTAGGAATCAATCCCGCGGGAACTTCGGGATAAAAAGTAGCCTATATGTTATTCTGGGTCTTCAGCTACCTACATACCAAATTTCATCGTAATCGGTTCAGTATTATTCGCGTGAAAGAGTAACAAACATCCATACATACTCACAAACTTTCGCATTTATAATATTAGTAGGATATTTTTTTCTTTTTAGAGAAACTGAGACATACATACATACTCGTACATAATTACACACATATATTCAAGAATTCATAATTGAACACCTAATATAAGATCTCTATTACTTACAACAAGGGCATGAAGCAAATCCTTCGGGATTTTGGCTTTGTTGATTTTTTCAAATTTTTTGAGATTATCTAATGTTTTGTCGACTTTTCCTTTATTAATTGACCACCTGAAAACACATAAATTATGTGAGAATTGATTGTTTTCGTTTTTCGAACGAGCAGTATAGTGTTGGCCCTACTGGCCTCTGTAGAAGCCACCGCGTCACCGGACTTTGGGAGGCCGAGCTAGCTCTAACCTTGATTTTTTTGGTTATTTATATTGTACATAAGTATATGTAAATACTTGGTTACAACACGAACACTCGCTTACAAGTATTGTTATATTGTACCTAGGCATTTTTTACATAAATTGTAATCTATGTGTTATTCTGATGTAAAAGCACTGTAAAGATTCATCGAAAGTGAAAGAAACATCCATCCTTTCGTTTTGGGTTTCGTTTTCGGTTTCCCGATAATCCTGTAACCGTTTTGCTTAAATGTAAAGTAAAACTATATTTAAGATTTTCTATAATTCGATATAAGAAACTTGGGTCAGAGAACAAAGCCTATTTTTATTTTATTAAAATAGAAGGTCAAAAAATTTTTTTTTTTAAGAATTATCTACAAGCTATGACAATTTTTGTCATAAATTGCAGATCGACCTACACAGTATTTCGACAAAGGTACAATCTGTCTAATCATAGATTATATGAGAGAAGCGTTGACTTTTTTTTTATATCTAACCTAGGTTCCAATTCTGCATATTATATTTATTTAAATAAAAGAGATTTCTTAATATATAGGTAGATTTATTATTTACCATATATTTTTAAGAGGCTAAATCGTAGCTGCCAAGTGCAAGCCTGCACCTCGGCACAAGTGTGTGACTGTAAATGCGACTGGTTGTGGGTTCGATTCCCATTCGAGGAAATAAAATATTTAACATTTTCATTTCCTCGCTCTTGTATCGAGGCAAAGCGCAGCGTTGAGTTCCGCCAATTAACACGCAATGACTCCAGCATTCGGAAAGGGGGAAACAGCTATGCGCGGGAAGCTGATTTAATTTAATTTATTTTTATATATACCTTGCACTCTCTGGTACTATAAGAGGAGCTAAAAGAGCCACAAGCATCGGCACAGCCATCACTAATGATAAGGTCTTCCAATCAGATATCCAAAGTGCGAACCAGGGCAGTGCTACGCAGCCGCCGCCAAAATACATCGCTATTGACGTATTCGCCACAAACGATCGGTATTTTAAGCCAACGTATTCTAAAACTGTTGAGAATTAAAAGTTTTTTAATTAAATACTGTAATAAAATAGTGAAATAAGTTCAAATTAATATAAACATTTCGTTTCAAAATATATTATGCTTAGGTATTTAGTCATTTATTTTAGCTTTATCTTGAAAAGGGTAACCTTAAAAGATTAACAGGTAGGCAGAAAGAACCTAGTTGTAAATATTTTCCACCCCAATTCGAAACATTTGAAAGTAAAATAGCGGCACTAATTGAAAAGAGGAAAGATATAAAAATAATTTATTTACCCGAATGGAGAACCCTACAAGCATTGTGTTTCCGATCAGATGGTGCCCTATTACACCACTATGACCTCAAAAAAAATAGCTTACTGATAATATGGAAAATATATTAACCTATTATATATAGCATCAAGAAGCAGCTGTCGATAGACATACCAACAAGAAATCTGCATATGGCAAAGTCCCAGAAATCGTTAGTAAATATCGTACCAACACCACCTATACAGCCGATGATATTGGCCACTGTAAAAGAAAAATAATCCATATATCTAGCAGAATTAGAGGACTTCATTTAGAAAAATAAGAAGTTTAACGGAAATAAATGGTGGTCTTTGGTGTCGAGGCAAAGCGCGGCGTTGAGTTCCGCCATTCAACACGTAATGCCTTCAGAGTTCGGCGGAAAGTGGGAAACGGAGTGTTTTAACACTAGGTTCCCTCTTCCTACCCTGCTATATGCAGTGATACAGCGTGAGCTGATTTTTTATGTAAATATATGATAAAATGTATTTATTAATGTAATAGAATCCCAAACATTTTTTTTTCTTTAATAGTTTAAGCTATATAAATGCTTTAAGCTATTTAAGTAGTAGTAAGTTAAACAAAACTTGTTTTACTTGAATCGGTTCATTAATAAAGTATATATATCAATATAAAGTATTTTATCCGACCAAATTGCAATAAAATAAATGTTTAATTTATTTGACTAAAAATTTTTGTTTTTAATGTATTAGGGTCTTTAAGGTGGTAATGCTATTAGAACACGAAAACAATTCATTAAAAAATTAATCAGCTTCACGCTGTATCCCGCACACAACAGGGTAGGCAGAGGGAACCTAGTGTTAAGACACTCCGTTCCCCACTTTCTGCCGAATTCTGGAGGCACTGCGTGTTGAGTGGCAGAACTCCACGCTGCGCTTAACCTCGACACCAGAGCGAAGAAATGGAAATATAAATTTAAATAAATATTTCATCTCCTTGAGTGGGGATCGAACCCACAACCAGTCTTTTTTACAGTCACACCTCGTGCCGCTGCGCCACGACTGGCCTCAAATAATTCATACTAGTAAAAAAATAATCTTGTGGTTCAAGCAGGCGGTGAAGCAGCGAATATCACTCCATATCTCACTGTATCTTACATTAACTATTTATTGCCTATTAAAATAAATATTAAAAATGTTGATTTTTCCTTAAAAATTCACATAGAACTTTAAATTGAATTTTGATTAAAAACAATACATACGTACATACATTGTTTTTAATGAAACATTAAACATAGAATGTTTAATGTTTCATTAATCACTGGGTGATATTTTTATCTCAAGGGATGCTTACCGTGGCACCGATGTTCCTCTAGAGGCGACTTTTTAAATTTTAAGTAAACAAATATAATATAAACTTACGAACAAGAGAAGGCAGTCTCCCGTACCTGTCAGCAACCACACCACACAGAATCCCGCCAGCAATGGACCCAATGAATGCTATAGTTTGCGCCCAAGGAACTAGATTTGCTTTGTCACAAACCCATTCACGCTGGAAAACGAATCACAGTAACACGTACAGTAAGTAATTTAATCAAATCAGCTTCACGCTGTATCCCGCACACATTAGGATAGGCAGGAAGAACCTAGTGCTAAGACACTCTGTTCCGTGCAGTAGTATATTAAACGAAATTTGATAGAGAAGCAATTATTTACTGACACCTATATTTAGCCATAAGGCCACCTTTTTGTACATTTGTTTTCTTTTTTCTGTATTTTTGTGTAAGTGGTGTACAAATAAATAAATAAATAAAATACATTCAGTAAATAATAAACCCTCCCATGAACCCTCAGCGTGACGTGTTGTGTGCATGATACAGCGTGAAGCTAACTTTTTAATTTACATTTAATACAGTACAGTCAACAAACGAAGTACACTTCTGGATAAGTTCCATTTATTTAGAAAACATTGTAACTTTAACAACAAATAATTTACTTAATCGTGAACGTACCTCATTAACAACAGTGGAGTAAGGTATGTCCTCGAACAGAAAGTCCCACCCACTGGTACAAGGCACGACCGGCGTGCTGGGGTCTGGGGGTCTCAGTGTCTCCAGAACTTGGCTCCAGTTCGCGTCGAACATGTAACATTGCTCGTGTTCAGATTCTAATGTCTTCGGTATGGACAGTGACCGCCTGCAAGTAATAGTTCATAAATATATATTTTTAAACATCATTGACCTTTTCTTCGTATACAATTGACGTTTATATTTTTAGGTACAATTATTTTAGTTATCGCGCATTAAAAGCAGATATTCCATATAATAACAGAGAGAACGTAGCAACATATTACTTTTTTCTCCATCCTTTTCCCGACTGATATACAAACATTATTTAAATAATACATATACTTATTCTTAATAAATATATCTATCGAGGAAAAATATAATTTTAAGAAGATAGAAAAGCTTTAGTCGACCTTAATTCTAAATCGAGTCCATCCAACTCAGGAACGTGGCACCAGTGTTCCTGCGGTGTGGCTGTGATGAACATCTGCCCAAAATGTCCGAACGCCCAGAAGAATCCAAATGGCATCATAATGAAGAACAGCAGCCATTGGTAGAGACCAAGTTCGCCAACGCTTTTTATAATTTTTTCTAATACTAAACCTATATCGTCATTATCGTCATACCCATTTTTCTGAAATATATTAAGCTGAACTTTAGTCTTAAAATATTTTTAATTAATGTGGGACGTCCTCCATCTAGATGGAGTGACGATATTCGCAAAGTGGATGGCATCGGCTGGATACGAAGAGCTGAAGATAGCTCAGTGGCGTGCCATTGGATAGGCCTAGATCCAGCAGTGGACTAGGACATGCTGATGATGATGATGATGATGAACCCACAACTATCGTGCTTATAGTCTTAGACTATCTAATTAAAAATAATTTCACTTGATTCCTAAAAATGTGTGACGTTAAAAAAGAAACAAAAACAAGGATATAAAATAAGATAACATTTATTACTAACACCATATAAGGATCATATCGACGAAAGTAATCAAACTTATCTAAAATTTTACGATTTCCTGATTATTGCAGAAACGTGCTTAAATTATCATTATGCATAACGTGGCAAGAATAAAAATTCATATATTGCCCTATTTCTTGCATTTTCCGCTTGTAATAGAAGCCAGTCTTGGCGCAGAGGCACAAAGTGTAACTGTAAAATCGACTGGTTGTGGGTTCTATCCCCACTCGAAGAAATGAAACATTTATTTTCATTTCTTCGCTCTGGTGTTGATGCAATGCCGCCGATTTCTGGGTACTCCAGAAATCGGCGGAAAGTAAGGAATGAAGTGTCTTAATACTAGGTTCCCTCTGCCTATCCTGCCGTAGGCGGGAAACTGTATGTATTAGAAAACACTATGCCTGCTCAATTGCACGTTGTCAATGCGTAGTTTTTGTATGCATCGCCATTGCTTAACTAACCCCACCCATTTTTAGGGTTCCGTAACTCAAAAAGAAAAAAAAACGGAACCCTTATAGGATCGTTTTTTGTGCGTCTGTCGGACTGTCAAGATCATTTATCTCCAGATCGCGTGATGAGCCAAAATTAATATTAAATATTCAGATCTACGATACGATGGAGGCTTCAATCATACAAAATGCAGCAAAAATGAGTTGTAATGTGCTCTAAAGATTTATTTGAAGCAGATAACTAAATCAAGCTTCTATGTCAACACAATTAAAGACTTTTATTTAAAATTTAAAATTAAATTAAAAATTAAATTAGCTTCACGCTGTATCCCGCACACAGCAGGGTAGGCAGTGGGAACCTAGTGTTAAGACACTCCGTTCCCCACTTTCTGCCGAATTCTGGAGGCATTGCGTGTTGAGTGGCAGAAGTCAACGCCCCACTTAACCTCGACACCAGAGCTAATAAATGGAAATATAAATTTAAGTAAATATTTCACCTCCTCGAGTGGGGATCGAACCCACAACCAGTCGGTTTTGCAGTCACACCTCGTGCCGCTGCGCCACGACCGGCCTCATTTAAAATTTATATTTATTAATTAAGTAACCTAGTAAAAAAAAATTTAAAATAACTTAATGGTCTGGTCAATCTTTTTATTAAATTTAATAAAAAGATTGACCAGACCATTAACACATTACAGTAAAATAATATAATATAGTAGATAGTAATATAATCGATGTCATTTATATTTTTAAGAATGCGTTTAATTCATATTTTTAAGAATTTAATGGTCGTATTGATTTTCAATTTTATTTTCCAGAAATAAAAATTGAAAATCTGATGAATAACCATCCAGTCCAGCTAAGTTATAAGGAAAGAAAAATTAAAATTCAAGCTCCCTAATTTTTAAAATCGCTTAATTCTCCTACATTCTTCGATGTAACTTTCAAACTTAACTTCTTTTTACTTTCTTGATAGTAATTACAAATAATAATAATACAGGTCTCTTCTTTTATAGAGCCTGTTGATATCTCAGGGGTTTCTTAACATTTATGTAAAAAAAGCAATTCTGACTTTACCATTTCCTTTTCCCTTTTCACATTTGTGTTATTTATTTCCATTTTGAATTAACCACATGTATGTCACTTGTTAAATAATTTATTTGAAACTAACTATAAATATTGATTGTCAAATATTTAAAAGATCAAGTTCTTTCTATTGATATGTTATCTAATATTTATTGGGTAGTACATTTTACTACATATTTTTTAGGGTTCCGTACTTCAAAAAAAACGATCTTTTTTGTATAAAATTTGCAACGTCATCAACTAGGGACTTTCTCATAGACCTACAATAATGAAATTTGGCAAGAAGTGAGACCTGGCAGTGCAAATAAACCGATTTAAAAAATCTGTTTTCATTTAAAAAACCGTTCTGGGCATTGGTCCCATTTTTTTCACGCATTTTCCAAAAGATTACTCGAATTAAAACCGGATTAATTCAAATTGTATGTTATCTTGAATAAACAGCCGTCGTCAGATGTTTATTTTGATTTACAAATGGACACATAATGACCAAATATTATGTCTAGCACATCAATTTATTTTGATTGTTTAGTTGTAAAGATAATAACTCACTGAGCTTTAGCAAATTATTGCCACTAAATTGGTTAAATCTATTAAATCATCCAGACCGACGTCTAACACGAGTTCAATATAGGCATAAGTTCATTTATTTTAACAAAATAAAGTTAAGGAATCAGATTCACGCTGTATCCCGTACACAGCAGGGTAGGCAGAGGGAACCTAGTGCTAAGACACTCGTTTACCCACTTTCCGCCGAATTCTGGAAGCATTGCGTATTGAGTGGCGGTCGATGCCGCACTTCGCCTCGACACCAGAGCGAAGAAATAAAAATATAAATGTAAATAGATATTTCAATTCCTCGAGTGGGGATCGAACCCACAACGACCACTTTATACTTTCAATTTAATAAGTACACATACAGTCTTAACTACATATTAGACTATTAATCCTCAAAATTTCCTTAGCTAAAATGAGATAAGTCTGAGGACTACTAAATTTAAAAATGTTTAAATAGATGTATTACGCAAAAGAGTCAAAAATAATTAGTAGTTTATGAGAAAAAACGAAACTAAAAAAATTGAATTAGGCGCTATATGCAAATAGGTGGATGTCTAGGGTTGCCTATAGAAAAAAGACAGGCGTTTCAATTTTTTCAACTAAAAAAACAATTCAGTCCAGAAATGGATAAAAATAACAAATAGAAAATTAAATTAATATGCTTAAATAAAAAAGAAAAATATTCAGCGATTTATTAAGCCAACACACAAAAAAACATTCGTAATCTGTTTTCATAACGTTCCAATTCAAGGAAAAAAGAACCTATAAAATATATTTTTTTTCTTTTTATTCGTAAAAGCGATCATTTAGTAATTTTTAAAGATTATTGAATCAGTATTTTGATTTATCAAATGGTTATTAATTTTACAATGTTGTAAAAGCCTTTTTTATTATGTTATGTATTATTCTAATGTTTAAAACGAAGCGCATCGGTTATTCTACTTAGGAACGCTTCACTAATGACATTTACTTTGACTTGGTTTTGCATAGAGTGAATCAGTCGTAGTTTTAGTTAATTTATTTCTTTGACAATTTTCAAATTTATGAGGTGCTATTACGAAATTTATTGTGCTGTGTTTGATAATAATACTCAAAAAATATTGTTTAGAAACGCGTAAATTACATTGGATTAACAATTTGAAATTGTACTGTAAGTACCATTGTTTGCATTTATGTGGACATTACAGCAGGAATTAATTTATTATTGTTTTTAACACGTGATTCAAGGCCGACTAAATGTCTCCATTGTTAATTAGATTAAATTAGTGTACCATATTATTTTATACAACGGCTGACTGTAACGATTTTTTACGTGCATAACGCATAATCATTTGTTTTTGTTACGAAACGACCTTATTATCATGTGCAAAGTATGAACACAAGCGATATGCGAGATGATATACATCTATCTTTGCTACATATTTGTATTTCTTATCCCAAAATTTGATTATATTATGTACCAAAATAATACTACAGCCTCTCATCAGATTATTTTGTGTTGGTAGAGGCGTCGTTCTATTATTTATATATTTTAACATAAAAAAAACCGAAGCAAATACATCAATTAGGTAATATATTTATATAAGTTAATATTTTTAATGTTAATTCTATAAATAAATAGTATGAATTGGTTCTAATTGTTCTTTATATAATGGTTTTCACTTGCTCTTGCATTTCTGTTAGAGATGACTAATACAGTTGGTAATTAGACATGACAAAATATAAAATATAAGAGCTCATTCAATAAATATGATATATGTATATTACTGAATTGATATGGGTCATCTTTTAGTATAACATCAAATAATTTGAAATTCTATTTAGCATCTGTATTATTTTGATATAATATTTGAAAGTCTTATGGTATTTAATGATGATATAATGATATTAGTAATACCATAATATTGACACACTGTTTTCGTATTCTATATCATGAATAAAAAATAATTGAATTATAAGTAATATGGCTATGTATTGCTGAGGAAGTATTGTACTGAGAAATATTATGGGATTTCTCAAAAGAATGGAAGTTATTGTTATGAACAAATATGTGTTTAAAATCATATAAATAAAATATTCATGCAAGTATGTTTGAGTATTATTGTGTTAACTGTACATGCATATAATATAAACAGAAGTCAATAAAAAGTTTACAGAGAAGTGGAACAATGGTTCATATTGTCCTTTACAAAATTAAATAAGAATATAAATACAAATAGTATGGGGCATATTTTTAAAACCAAGATTAACATTTATTCTGTCCTACTGCACTTTCTCTGCTGATATGATTGTTCTATGTCAATATATATATATATATATATATATATATATATATATATTTGAAGGCTGTCTTGGCACATTGTACCGATTTGATCCCCACTGATTTTATCCCCATTAAGATAAATGATTATATTAAAATTATAGGGGTCTTAACAGGAAAGATCCTAGTTCTCTACATACCTTGCTATGCTGCAAAAAGTGTGAAGCTACTTTTTTAGCAACATTAGTAGTGTCTCAATTTTTCTAAATTAGTCTTTCAATCAAGTATAACATGTCTACATACTGGTGTCAATGGTCATGTAAAACCATTGCCACCGCTTGGTATTCTGGATATTACTATAATCTGTATAACTGTTTATTAACACAATTTTTTGGGTTATCTACTCTTGTCTATATTTCATTTTCTCTATGTTATTAAAATACAATTAAAATATTTACAGATTGAATATGTTAGAAGATACATTGAAGATATATATATAATATTGTATATTATCAAATGTGACCGGCATCACCGAAGAGTGGGCGTGGTGGAATGCGCTAAAAATGCTTTACTCTCAGCAAATTTGCCTCCTTGGCTTTGTTAGCCTGTTGACTGTAATCAATGGCAATATCATTGTATACTCACAGAATCTTCCAGAAACAGTAAGTTTTTTAATATATTTTCTCCAACTTTACAGTTTTTTCTACAGCTTTCAAGAAATTAAAATAATTAATTTCAATTTGGATGAGCCATAACCTTACGCTTACAGTGTTAAGAAAAAAATTAAGAAATTAACAGACAGCTGAATTTCAATACTTTTTTGAAAATATTATTTATGTTAAGAAAATTATAAAAAAAACCAAAATTGGTCTATTGGCCATAACAATAATATTAAAAGTAGTCTCAAACTTTGCATCCTTGCAACTCAATTGCATTTGTAAGTCTTATTGAGTTTATTTAGCACTGATTCTTCTCAGGTCAAAAGCAGTGTTAATAAAAAAGTGTCAATTGTGTAACTGGAATGTTATATTTAAGTCATCAAATTTTCTTTTATTTTGTTATACAAATCATTGGTTTGGGGCCCCATTGTATTTTACACTAAATATGGTCCCAAAAATAAGCAGAAATTGCAAAGTAAGTCAGTTCTCCACTACAGTCTCTCGCCTAAGGAACGAAATATGTGAAAGTAAAATTTTCATAATAGACACATAAAACTCAAAATTATGACAAACATTGAAAATATTTCTCATAATTTTGATTTTTACCTTCACGCTGTAAGACGGATATATAGCAAAGTAGGCAGAGAGATTCGTTTCTATTCATTATTTTCCACCGAATTCTAGAGGCATTACTCTTAAACAGAACAAGAAAATGTAAATATTAAATATTTAATTTCCTCGAGTTTGAATCAAACCTACAACCTATCGCGTTTCCAGTGGCACGCTTGTGCCACTACGCCACCACTGACGTCACAGCATAACATGTCCCATTGAACAAACGGTATAACTTGATGTAAAACCACAATAAATATAGTGTTACCGACAAATAAAAAAGGTTAATCACTGGCGTCCGACCGTGACAGTGCGTCAGCTTAGCTGATAGGCTTAAATCAATACCGATATAAACCGAGGGAATAACGTAACACGCGGCTTCTCTTAATGCTCTCGTACTGCAGCCTTTTTTAAATTAAAAAAACGCTTTCGTATCGTATTTTTTCATTGTGTTTTATAAATAATCTCCAAATATTTATTTATATTTGTAGTTCTTTTCTTCAAGTCAAGTCTTGTCAAGTTATACTTCTCATTGATTATCTTGAAACTAGTGCGGAACACTGTGGTCCCGACTCACACTTGGCAAGTTTTATACAGAAATAACTTAAAAATTACTCTTTTTATACAAAATAGTCAGTACAACGATCAGGCGATTTACCTGTTTGATGTCACGCTATTAGAAATTCAATTGCATTGATAATTTTATGGTGCTAAATGATGTGTAACTATATAAGTCATACATAATATACATATATTTTCTTTCCAATAAAATGAAAACATTGAGGGAAGGGCGGGGAATGTATACGAATATTGTAAAACCGAAGAGTTTCCTTGAGGCAGTCGTAGTGCAGTGGCAAAGCGTGTGACCGTTAACACGACGGTTGTGGGATCGATTCCCAATCGGGGGAATTAATTATTATTTATTAATATTTTTGTTGCTTCGTGCTGGTAACAAGGTAAGGTTCTACTATTCCTCAACACAAACAAGAGTGCATTTTTCGTGAAATGCCATATTACATAAAATAAATCGATTCGATGTGACCCACTATACCTGTGGCTATGCTTAGTCTATGTGTCATGACTCATGTCACATGTGACATACACAACTAACGGCTATTTCAATATGGCAACGAGTTCGAAGCCGCGGGTAAAAGCTAGTGATGTTATATAATTTCTGAACACAAATTGAAAAATATATAGGCGTAAATTTAATACATGTAGCTCGTGAATTCTCTCGAGATGTGAGCCTCTATGAACTGTCGCTATTGATTTTAGATAAACTATAAACATATGTTATACATTCTATATTTTTTAAAAATTAACTTTAGCCAAATAATGTTTTTCTTGGATCAGCATTTTTATTGAAAACTTCGAGGTGCAGTGAGTTAGTGCCTGACTTTCAACATGAATGGATGTGGGCTCTGTTCCCACTTATGGAGTAATTATAAAAAAATCAAATTAAATCAGCTTCACGCTGTATCCCGCACACAGCAGGGTAGGCAGAGGGAACCTAGTGTTAAGACACTCCGTTCCCCACTTTCTGCCGAATTCTGGAGGCATTGCGTGTTGAGTGGCAGAACTCAACGCCGCGCTTAACCTCGACACCAGAGCGAAGAAATGGAAATATAAATTTAAGTAAATATTTCATCCTCGAGTGAGGATCGAACCCACAACCAGTCGGTTTTACAGTCACACCTCAGACCACTGCGACTGGCCTCAAGTAATTATATTTAAATTATTTTCATTTTCACGCTCTAGTAAGTAAAGGGCGGCGTTTAGTTCCGCCATTCATATCACGATGTTCCGAAAATTCCTATTAAACTATTCGTGAAACTGTAAAAATATAAAAGTAAAATATTTTATTTAAAAAAATTGTAGATACCGCACCTTGAGACCGTCGTGACCTAAGAGCACAAGCGAAGCGTGTGATTGGAACGCGATGGTTGTGGGTTCGATTCCGTCTCGGGGCAAGAATTTTTTAATATTTTCATTTTATCGCTCTGGTAACGAAGCAAAGTGGCATATTTTAAAATACAGCGTAAATCATACTTTTGGTGATAACAAAAAATAATCGCAACGCACGACCGAGAATTTTACGTATTAAAGATAATAAAAGAGTAATTAACAATATTATAAGTTGATAATATTTAAACTAGTGACCTAGTTTCTTGATTGATAGCTTTCGTCGCAGTATTTTATAATACATTGACGCTTAGTAGAACAGTGTCTGGCTGAACACACGTTGGTTGTGGGTTTCTTCCCGACTCGGGGAAATATTATTTTTAGATTGAGGCCAGTTGTGGTGCAGTAACACGAGCGCAACAGGTTGTGGGATCGATTCCCACTTAAAGAAATGAAATGTTTAATATATTCATTTCCTCGCTTTGCTTAACAAGGCAGATTGTGGCGTTGAGTTCCGCCACTCAACACGCAATGCCTCCAGAATTCGGCTGAGAATGAGAAACGCAATTGTCCTAATGGGAACGGAGTGTCTAGGTTGCCTCTGTCTACCCTGTTATGTGCGGGTTCCTGAGATAAAGGTTCTTGACATACAGACAGACGGACAACAAGTGATCTTATAAGGGTTCCATTTTTCCTTAAAAGGTACGAAACCCTAAAAATCTCTAGCAGTTTCTCCATTTTAGATAAAAACAAGGATTTTTCTTGCTATTCTTAGTTGATAAGGCAACTCATAAAGATATAAATATCCTTATCTGTCCTAACTCCACGACTAAAGCAATATTTGTGTTTAAGAATTTACTCATATTGACTTTTTTTGCTTATTAAAGTTTTTAATTTAACGCACATAGCAGGGTAGGCAGAGAGTACCTGGGAGCATAGTGTTAAGACACTCCGATTCCGTTAAGACACCTTCGTTTCCTACTTTCCACCGAATTCTGACTCCTCACTACGCCACTGAGTGACGGCACTCAATGTCGCGCTTTGCCTCGTAACCAGAGCGAGGAAATGAAAATATAAAATATTTTATTTCCTCTATCCCACCGAACCCACAACCTGTCGTGTTTACAGTCACGCACTTGTCCCCTGCGCCACGATTGGCCTTAATTAAAGTTTTGTAAACTAAAAAGCAGTTTTTAGTTTGATTTAAAAAAATTTATCTTTGTCCGTGCTACATAAACATAGCAAAAAGTTGACCTACTTTAAAATATACTATATTGCATAATTTATAACATTTTCGACGGCATTTTTGAATAAGATAATTTTCTAATAGGCTTCCTTTGGTTTTGATGATTTTTTTATTTAATTTTGTTATCTTGATTTTAGAGAGGCCAATCGTGGCGCAGCGGCACAAAGTGTGGCTGTAAAACAGACTGGTTGTGAATACGATCCCCACTCGAGAAGATGAAATATTTACTTAAATGTATATTTCCATTTCTTCGCTCTAGTGTCGAGGCAAAGAGCGGCGTTGAGTTCTGCCACTTAACACGCAATGCCTCCAGAATTCGGCAGAAAGTGGGGAACGGAGTGTTTTTTCACTAATTTCCCTCTGCCTACCCTGCTGTGTGCGGGATACAGCGTGAAGCTGATTTATTTTTTATCTAGATTCTCTCTATAAATATGTGGCTTTTAAACAAAGATTGTCCAGAATAAGCGATACTATACATTTCCCCCACTACCTAGTTGTCACGACTTTTTTAACATTTTTAAAGTTTTATTCCACATTTAGGAAAGAAAAAAACTTATTTAGAAAACGTATAAAAATTTGAAAGTACCTGGACTCGAACCCGCGCTTCCTTTTTTTACGTTCATTTTTTTTTACGTTTTCTAAATAAATATATGTCACATGTCTTTCTAGACAACCAAAGGACATACGCTTATCAACTAACTGTGGGGGACGGAAGTGTCTTAATGGGAATAGCGTATCTTAAGACTAGGTTCCCAGGCTCCCTCTGCCTTTTCTGCTTTATACGGGATACAGATTAAAATAAAAAATTCCAGAGGGATTCAAAGTTACAACCACTGTGAAATTTAAAATAAAAACTAAAACTTTATTTTTCTTTGCGATGCCAATGTGTAACATATACAAGTATACTCAACTTCATTATATTGAATTATTAATACATTCCAATTATAAATTGGTGAAGGGAAAGTGACCATATTGTGTAGATTGCTTATCGTCCATTAATAAAGGAATATTACCGTAGATGATAAACTAGTCGATTGGCTCGCGTTCTCGAGACTTAACGGTTTTTTTAAATAAATTGTGGAGAAAATTGTGTAAAAGTACATTAAAAAAACCTCAAAAATATTATTTTTGTATATAAAATATAATTAAAATAATGGTTTATAATAGACGTTTGTTATATTCAATTCTAAAGCCTATGTAAAACGTGTTCTTCCAGTGTTATTTTGGCGATGTTATTAATAGAAAATTTGTTAACCTGTGGCATAAAATATTTTTTTATTTAATACTAGCATACCGCTCGCGGCTTCGCCCGCTTACCGCCTATATTTTTTTTATTATGCTGTATTTACTAGCACCTGTACACTTTTTTCGGCACAGCGATATATAGTGATAAAGTTTGGTGATATGCTGACACAGGGCTTTACATTCACTTTACATTTTCTCGTAGAGTATAACGTCCAAATTGACATGACAAAGCCATAGTCAAAATTTATCTTCATAAATTTTCCTTGATGATAAAATAACTTATAAGCAGTTTCAATATGTATGTTAAATAAAAAACTCCAGTGAGGCCAACCGTGGCGCAGAGGCACAAAGTGTGACTGTAAAATCGACTGGTTGTGGGTTCGATCCCCACTCGAGGAGATGAAATATTTACTTAAATTTATATTTCCATTTCTTCGCTCTGGTATGACAAAGCGCGGCGTTGAGTTCTGCCACTCAACACGGAATGCCTCCAGAATTCGGCAGAAAGTGGGAAACGGAATGTCTTAACACTAGGTTCCCTCTGCCTACCCTGCTGTGTGGATACAGCGTGAAGCTAAAAAAACAACTCCTTATTGTGACTGATTGGTTTATGGAACATAGATATACGGTGTCGCGGACTTTATTTTAGAACAAATGAAATTTAATATTTTTGTAGTACAATGTATTTAACCATTTCTGCAACGCACGCGGTTAAAGTAATTGGATAACGTTCATAATTGTTGTTATTTCGTAATTTAATGCTAAGAATTACGCCAATAATATTATATAGCTTATAGCACTCCTGAGGAATGTGGGCTTCATATAAAACAAAAAAAAGTGAATCCGATATTTCCAGATATTTTAGCATAAAAATAAACAAACAAACTCCTCTACTTTATTATATCAGTAGGTATAGACTGTTGAATGTTGTTTTTATTTTTACCAAAGGACTTTTAGCGTATTTCTTATAGACTTCCACAGAACATTTGCTTATTTAGACGAGTTCTAAAATTACCATATTTTATTATTAGTATTTTACTCAAATACCTAAATACGTAATTCATTTATTTCATTTATTATTATAAACATTTAATTCATTTATTTTTTTCACTATAATCTCAAGGCGTCTCAAATGACCTACACACGAGTGTCCATTATCTGCTTAGTGATAAAACCTTAGAAATTCTTCAAAACTATCGAAACGCTGCATTCGATACAAAGTTTGTACAAGGCCAGTATGGAGTTAAGTATAGGTAGACCTCGACATTGAGACGTGCGCACGGAAAAGGTCGCTAGTAATTTTATATTTTCTTTCTTTTTGTAATACGTCGATGGTGGCGGGTTCATTTATCAAAATAGCCGCGAGCTGTATCCCGCATATAACAGGGTATACCCTACAGTTATGATACTTTGTTCCCCACTTACCCTATAATATTCGAGATGTTGTGTGTTGGGTTATGGAACTCAACGCCGCTTCATATCTCCACACTGGATTGAGGAAATGAAAATAGTTTAAACCCAAGAGTTACAGCGAGAAACGAAACCATAACTTTTGGCTTTATTACAGCAACGGCCTCTAATTCTTTTTTTTTATAGATTTTTTAATTGTACATGTATCTATTAATTTAATTAACAATGCTGGCGAGAAATAAATAAAATCGTAGTATAGACACCTTGGCTTTTAGAACTTATAATAAAGGAATAAAGCTGACATTATCAAATTTTAATCTTTTATTAATAATCGCCGATATAAATAGTCGTCAATGAGTGAATGAAAAAAAATGTTTAAGTTTTTATTTATAACATTAATAATATATACGATGTTACCTTTTATCTTATACAGATCAAAACAAATACATATAATAAAACTATAACTCATCTATGTCTGTATATGGAAGAAATATGAGAAAATCTATTTATTATTTTGGTCATAATATATCAATGTAAAAAAGTCCTTCTAATTTTCTTTCTCTGTTTGTCTGTACGCGTGTTCACATTTATCTCAGAAACGGTTTAACCAATTGAAATGCAGTTTTCACTACTGTATTGTGTGTATTGTATTTTCGGAAACTTCCCTTAACATTTAGTTTTATATAAAATAGGTTTATAAATAAAAATGTTATTTGAGTATAAACAGCTGTATGAGACAATATTGCTATATAAGTGTCATGTCTTCGTAATATCGTGTTCATTAATTTGATTGAAAGTTTAGCTATCAATATATGCATATTGTCTTTAAAATGATAATGTTATAAGATCAGGGAAGTATGTAATTCAGATGAGAAAATAAATAATTGTGTAGTACAAGCGGGCGAAACCGTGGGCGGGTCGTGCGTAAATTTTATATTAAATAAACTTTAAAGGTGCGGATGGCATTTAATGATTAAAAATAAACAATTTCTATATCTATAGTTAGCATTTTATTATAAGGACTAAGTGAATAAATAACACATAGTTATTTCATTCACATACACACATGGACACTGGAAAATTGTGCGGTAGTAAACGCGGTATTGGTTGACAGTGTATGTCTAAAAATATAGTAAATGGGTTAAATTTAGAGTTTTTAGTTTTCTTTTTTTTTTTTTCTTCAATAAAAATCAATGATCAAAAATGCCTCATCCAGCTATAAACGGTATTATAGTGATGCACATTGCTGGTATCCAGCATATTGTAAGTAAATATTTTAAAGTGTTGTTAATTATTTAGTATGATTCACTTTTTTTTTTCTTGTGTTTGATGGTGGTATTGAACCACATATTTTTGGTAGCCGTATTGCCTTGAAATGTAATAAATTTAGCACATTACCCTGAGTGGAAATTGAATCTACAACCATTGGTTTTTTATTGTTTCCTTAGTTACCATCCAAGAAAAAACATATTTTTTTAAACAAATTAATCTTTTAATATTATGAAAGTTCCACATTATCTGTCATAATAATATTTGAAACCCACTCTATAAATCTTATCAAAATTTGTTTACACTTAAAATGTTTTAAATAAATATTATTTGCACTTTTTTATGTTATTGTTTTACTTTTAATTTGTTTATACAATTATTTAGAAATTTATCCTAAATTTTATCCTTGTTACAAATTTAAAAACCTATTTGAAAAAAGCGGCTGCTATTTGACCTCTTACGCTAATATGAATGTCCTTAACCTTGTGTGTAGCCGGTAGACTACCTGTAAGTAGTATGATAAGAAAAAATACAAATGAAATCAATATTAATTATTTATCCATTAAATATAAATTTTATTGTATTTTAATCGATTTTTATTTGAACGATTTTATACCTACACTACTTGGCCTACATGGATGGATGGATTTTGAAATTTCCAGAATTTTTTACTCATTTAGAGAATTTTATGAAATTTTATTCTGTTTTTCTCCTGCCAATGCCTATAAAAATGACGATAACGCGTATATTTTTGAATACAAACATCACTAAGTAAAATTTAAACAAATTTATCGTATATAGTCTGATTTATTATTTCATTTTATTATTTTCAAAACATAATTAATTTTCTTTAATAAATATTCCATGGATAGCTTCATATGAAAACACTTTGGAGATTTCATTTTGTTATCCTTCAAAAATCATATTGAATACTTAAGCTATTCTCAATACAGAAAAATCGTTTTTTCAATCAATGTACATAAATGTCATATATATATAATCCATTTATTTTTTTATATAAATCTCAGATAACAGCCGCTGTAGGTGCAGCGACACAATGTCTGACTGTAAACGAAGTGGATTTGACTCCCACTCGAGGAAATTATTTATTTTCAGTTCTTCACTCTGGTAACATGACAAATTGCAGAAACATTAAGTTCCTTCACTCAATGCTCAATATCCAAAATTGGGCGACGCCGGGGGAACGAAATGTCTTAACACTAGGATTCTCTGACTATCCTACTGTATGCAGGATATAGCGTAAAACATTTTTTTTTATATATTTCAGATGACAGCAGAATTTCCCGATATGCCAGCAAGTTTTGGTCCGGAACTGCCTCCGGATGGACTACAGGGCTACCTGGTGAAGGGGGAACCGGAAGATGGGTGCAGTGCTATGAACAAACCACCGGTAGACCCTGATAACTTTACTGGGAAATGGGTTGTGATAGTTGCCAGGTATTGAAACATGTAAATTCTTAGTACATACCTATAAACAGCTTCGTGCTGTATCCCACACACAGCAGTGTAGGCAGAGGGAACCTATTGTTAAGATACTCCGTTCCCAACTTTCCGCCGAATTTTTCTAGGCATTGCATGTTGAGTGGCGGAACTTAACGCCGAGCTTTTGTCTTGGTGCCAGAGCGAAGAAACTGAAAATATTAATAAATAATAATTCAGTTCTCCGAATGGGAATCGAACCCAAAAGCCTTCGCGTTACAGTCAAAAAAAGACTTATTATATGATGTTTATGTTTTAATTATTATTAGTTTTTCTTAATTCTATTGAATATATAATGTTATAACTTTTATTATTATATCCACAGATACAATTGTAGTTTTGAGAAAAAAATAAGGAATGCACAAGCAGCAGGCTTCGACTGCGCTATCGTCCATAATGTTAACTCAAGCGAATTGGGTGAGTAATATATGTACGTGTATATTAAAGACTATCGATCCGCACGCGGCTTCGCCCGCTTGAACTACACAATTGTTTGTTTACTAATCTGAATCACCTATGTGCTCTAATAATATTATTTTAAAAATATAGATAAGATAAACATCCATACATTTGAAATTAAAGTTTCAGCCAATAATTGTTTTATTAACAATTATTTTGTAGTAATTTTGGCGAACAAAATACTTGGAATTGTAATAAATAATAACTTATTAAGTTTTTTGTTTTGAGGCCGGTCGTGGCGCAGCGGCACGAGGTGTGACTGCAAAACCGACTGGTTGTGGGTTCGATCCCCACTCGAGGAGATGAAATATTTACTTAAATTTATAGAAGAGCGAAGAAATGGAATTTCTTCGCTCTGGTGTCGAGGTTAAGCGCGGCGTTGAGTTCTGCCACTCAACACGCAATGCCTCCAGAATTCGGCAGAAAGTGGGGAACGGAGTGTCTTAACACTAGGTTCCCTCTGCCTACCCTACTGTGTGTATTAATTAATTAATTATTAAGTTTTCCAACGATCAACCCCTTCCTGAGATTAACGTGAGATTAACAAACAACACAGATGACGGACAAACAAACAAAAAAAAAACATTGTTTTGGGTTCACCTAATTACTACTTAACAGGGTTTTTTTTTCTCTGGAGTGATTTTAAACATGCATTTAGAGAAAATTAAGTACATTCACACAAACCATACATAAAATAAAAATACCATGATGTTTTATAAAAAACTGTTATTTATTTAATATTTTTTAATAAAATAATAATTAATATAATTTACATATCTGTCAATATGTCATTGCTCTGTGTGAACTTGAATCTGCTATAAAGAGATAAATTACGATTACCACAATATAAACAAACAAACCATTCGCCGGGTTCTTCTTCCCTATAACGACTTTATTACTAAAAATAGAAATTTCACTTGTAAATATGCTCTTACTCAATTTTAATACGTATACAGAGTAATTAAAGTATAGATCCTTTTTCCGTGCAGTTAAAAGCATTCACAAGTAGTCAGATAAGTAAAGTGAATAGTTACTCTGTTATCGTGCCATCCCGTTCATCCATTGTGTTTTGTAAATATTGCCAAGTGGACGTTTACAGCGGTTGTTTTTTATATATATTTTTTTAATTTTATATTTTTTTTATCTGTGACACTTGGCTGTGTAAATGTTGATCAGTGTCAATTTGGTTGTGAAAAAAATGGATGGGATTGAATATGTTTATGTTCTTTTTGTAAGTGATAAAATTCATTGAGCATGCATGATTATTTGTGAATATGCAGAAGCGTGGAACCTATGGAACCCGGGAGTGGTCTTCCTCTACTTTCCGCTCATTTTAAGAGACATTAAATAAAGAAAATTTAAATTACACAATGCCTACTAAACCATGGTATTGAAAATATTTAAAAGACAAATATATATTGTATCAAGCGTATTAGAATTCTGACGTCGGCTTTATAAACAAGAGGTGCGGGTTTGAGTCCCGTTACGTTGAAAAATTTTCGCAGTATGTAATTAAAAATAAAATAAAAATCTTACAAATATTTTCTGTGTGAGTGGAAATTGAATCCAAAATCCATACATTTGTGTATGTAATTGTATATATTCTGAAAATTTTCAATTGTATATTTAAATTAAACGTTCAACTTGTCACACATTTTTGCTTGTATATAAATATCTAATATAATAGTTAAGTATTATATTATGTTTTTCAGAGACAATGTACGCAAATAATTCGGAAGGTATAACAATTTCGTCGGTGTTCGTGAGTGATCTTTCTGGTATTATATTATCTGAAGAGTACACATATACAAATCAGTAAGTTTGTTTGTTACATTATTTTTTTATTGTTTATTAAGTTGTGGAACCCAACGCCGCACGTTTTAGTGAGATGAGTTTGAGGTTCTTCTCAGGTCTGAGGCAATAACTTTAGTGAACTGGTGGTAATTTGTTCGACGTTCATAAATTTACGCTTGTAACTTCTTATTTTGTATAAAATTATTTGACTTTCATAGCTAGACCGACAAAAAAACTTTTATATATGGTGGAAGTGTCTGCGCTCCTTTTACGGAAACAGCATATAGAGTAAAATATTTCACACCCATACCTAAAGAAATTAATCAAGATAACTCAACAGTTTAGACGCACGATTTTTTTTTCCATTTCACTATGTTTATCCATCCTGTATTTCGTGTGAGGCAGTTACGCAAAGATGCGAATAACGTAAATGCATACTACCACAAAAATACTACTGAAGGTTAATCAACTTTGAGCTTTGCCTACACTCGATTTCGAAATGAGGCGTATGCGGCGGTTTTCCTTTGATTGGTTTATGTGTGTGCGTGCGTCGATCTTAAGAAATGGCGTTTTATATTACAACAATATTTTATTATTTATTTTATTTGAAAAAATCACTTCTTCATTTTTGGGAATAGTTTTGTTTTTTAAATTATATGAGATAGATATTTTATAGAGTAGTTAAAACTGTGGTTTCATTTAAAGTGGTGCTGACACTTCCATCCTGTATAAATATATGGACATCCGAGTTCAAGTATGTTTCATTGAAATAAAACCCACCGCCATCGCTTTATATTTAATTTATTTATACTTCCCCACTGCGATAAACCACCGTGTTTACCTCCGCCACTCGACACTCAATGTTTCGCATTCAGCCGAAGTAAAGAAATAAAAACAAAAGATATCTATACATAGAAAATATGTGAAGCTTATAAAACATCTAAATTTACGTGTAAAAATGTTTATTGTCTCATTTTTCTTATTAATCGAATATTTAAATAAAACTAATCTTGCTGGAATCAGGGATGCCTAACCATATACTGGGAAACTTATCATTAATATTGTGATAATATATTTATCTCAAGTGTTATACAAACACTTATTTGTGCACACTTTTTTTATATTTTCACGCTGTATCCCGCACATAGCAGGGTAGGCAGATGGTACCTAGGGACCAAGTGTGAAGACACTCAGCTCCCAACACACGTTTCCCACTTTCCGCCGAAAACTTAAGGCATTGCGTGGTGAATGGTGAAAGTCAACGCTGCGCTGTATCTCCTCACCATCAGCTTCACGCTATATCCCACACACAGCAGGGTAGGCAGAGGGAACCCAGTGTTAAGAAACTACGTTCCCCACTTTGCGCCGAGTTCTGGAGGCATTGCGGTGCGGTGTTGAGTGGTGGAAGTCAACGCCGCGCTTTGCCTTGACACTAGAGCGAAGAAATGAAAATATAAATGTAAATAAATATTTCATTCCCTCGATTGGGCATCGACCCCACAACCAGTTGATTTTACAGTCACACTTTGTGCCCCTGCGCCACGATTGGCCGGAGCTCTTTACCGGAGCGAGGAAATGAAAATATTAAATATTTGATTTCTTCTACTAGAGGCCAGTCGTGGCGCAGCGGCAGTGCAACGAGGTGTGACTGTAAAACCGACTGGTTGTGGGTTCGATCCACACTCGAGGAGATGAAATATTTACTTAAATTTATATTTCCATTTCTTCGCTCTGGTGTCGAGGTTAAGCGCGGCGTTGAGTTCTGCCACTCAACACGCAGTGCCTCCAGATTTCGGCAGAAAGTAGGGAACGGAGTGTCTTAACACTAGATTCCCTCTGCCTACCCTGCTGTGTGCGGGATACAGCGTGAAGCTGATATATGATATATGATTTCTTCTAGTATCCAATCCGCAACCTGTCGCGTTTACCTTAGTTTACTTACCTCGCCTTGATTCGCTAGCTTCAGAGCATTTTAAACAACTGTAACAGACGAGGAGAGATAATTATCCTACAAATATATCACTATTCTAATAACATCTCGGAAATGGTTTAGTTTTTACAAAGTCGGTGGTTTTTTTTTTTAATTTTTAATGTCAACACACTAAAGAAATATTTAGAATTACTTGTTTTACAGATATGTAAAAATTTCGACTTAAATTGATAGCAATTTATTGGAGTGTTTTCAGGTAGCGCGGGTTGGATTCCCGCTATATTAATTTTTTTATGCGTTGCGTTTCGTATGTTACGAAACAGGAGTGCGTGATGAATTATTTATTTTAACACTAGATTATCCTGTTGCTGCTGTATGGGGGAAACAGTGTGAATCTAATAAAAGTCATAGAAATCTTATTTGTGTTGAAAAGTCTAGTTTTTTATTCTTGATTTCGGCCATGATTAAACCAAGAGCCAAAGTTTCGACGTTTCAGATAATACTATATTTTACATAATACATATGCTCATGTTTTTTTATTTTTTTTTAAACTATTTTTTTGTGTTTTAATTGTATTGTATTTTTGTTACAGCTATTTTATAGTGATGAATGGGGATCTGCCATTCAATATAAACACACATTTGCTTCTACCCTTCGCCATAGTTGTTGTATTATGTTTGATTATTATACTTATATTAATGGTAAGTATTTTTTACTGTTTTATTTTTATTAAAGTGATATAACACTAGTTTTACTGTATTTAGAGTTGTATGATGGAACCCATTGGTGAATTTTATATTAATATAGTTAATAGAGGCCAGTCGTGGCGCAGCGGCATGAGGTGTGACTGTAAAACCGACTGGTTGTAGGTTCAATCTCCACTCGAGGAGATGAAATATTTACTTAAAGTTATATTTCCATTTCTTCGCTATGGTGTCGAGGTTAAGCGCGGCGTTGAGTTCTGCCACTCAACACGCAATGCCTATAGATTTCGGGGGAAAGTGTGGAATGGGATATCTTAACACCAGGTTCTCTCTGCCTATCTTGCTGTGTGCGCGATACAGCGTGAAGCTGATATATAATACATAAAAAGTTTCAGAGCAACATTTAGGCCTTTTTTGTATTTTTTGTATTGATACTTTGCTAACGAGGGCTTATTGTAAATATTAGGTGGCGAAATTCAACACCTGAGTTCTGCTGGGTCACTATAGCGTTAGAATATTTATTTTTGGCTTGTGGTCACGTTAGCCAAATCAAATTCAATATAAGTTTTTTTTACAATATATACCCTCCATCTAAAACTTTCTTTATAATATTTATTATAAAATCGCTGCAATAAAATAATATTTTTGCCCAGATAGTAAAATGCATAAAAGACAGGCGGCGGGCGCGGCGCCACCGCCTTCCCAACAGGGCGCTCCGCAAGATTCCCACCTGCAAGTTCAGCAAGGGCGACCCCTACGACACCTGCGCCATCTGCCTCGACGACTACCAGGAGGGCGAGCGGCTGCGCGTGCTGCCCTGTGCGCACGGTACGAAACCTTGCCCGGACAATTAAAAAAAACTGTAAATAAAACCAGAGCAAGGAAAAAGAAAATATTAAATATTGTCGCGTCTGAAGTCGCAAGCTTGTAATAATACAAAAGTACATTTTACTACCGACAGCATACCACGCCAAGTGCATAGACCCGTGGCTGACGCAGAACCGGCGCGTGTGCCCCGTGTGCAAGCGCCGCGTGCTGGCGGCCGGCGAGCGCGCGCCCGACGACCTGGACTCCGACACCGAGCCCCTCGTGGACGCGCCCCGCCAGCCGCCCACGCAGGTAGGCACCTGCGCCATATCAGTGCCTGAGTTTGTATGTCTGCTTGAGTGTATATACAGGATGGAAGTGTCAGCACTCCTTTTACGGGAACAGCATATAGGGTAAAATATTTTAAATCAAGATACCTCAACAATTTAGTCTTAATACTACTAAAGATTAATCAACTTTGAACTTTGCCGCCAATACCTACGACTCGATTTTAGAATGAGGCGTATGCGGCGGTTTCCCTTTGATAGGTATATGTGTGCATCGGTTGTCTTTGACAAATGCCGTTTTATATTACAACAATAATTTTATTATTTATTTTCTTTCAAAACATCACTTTTTTTTGGGAAAAAAATATAATAATTGTATTAGGCTTTTATAGAGTAGTTAAGACTGTGTGTTTCATTTAAAGTGGTGCTGACACTTCCACCCTACATGTATACATATAAGTTCCTGAGTCTGTATATCAGTGCCTGAGTATACACTCAGTATGGGCATGTATCATCATCATCAAATCCTGAGTCTGTTAATGAGAGCTTATCTGATTTTGTATATGAGTTTGTGAGTCTTTATATATTTTTTTAATATGAGTGCCTGTTTTTGTACATAAATGTCCGGTTCTGTATACGGATGCATGAGTTTGTATATGGGTGACTGAATTTTGTTTATACGTCAAAGTAATTTTATTTATTTATGTGAAAGAGACAATATCGCTTATTCTTTTTATTTTTTATATTCGAAAATGTTAATAATTCAGTGTAAGTCTGTCTATCCCTTTTTCCTATAGCTAATTTAAAAAATATTGTGAAAATATGATAATTTAATTTATTATTTTAAACTTTAATATCTATCGATGATATTATTAAAAAAGATTATTGACAATCTTACAATTTGTTGATGATGACGTTGATTGTACAGGGTGGTACGTTTCAAGAACAAAGTGAGAATCCCTTTGTG
Organism: Heliconius himera; assembly: GCA_021202915.1. Classification (NCBI taxonomy): domain Eukaryota; kingdom Metazoa; phylum Arthropoda; class Insecta; order Lepidoptera; family Nymphalidae; genus Heliconius; species Heliconius himera. The sequence continues at coordinate 323,473 of JAJHJA010000185.1, read as the reverse complement.
AGGGCTGCGCGGTTCATAGCGAGGGTGCGCGGACGTGAGAACGCCGAGAATGCCGATCCAGAGGTAATACACTAGTCATTTTTTAAACTCTACGCTTATCTCTCGCACATAGCAGGGTAGGCAGGGAGAACCTGGAAATCGTGTGTTAATACACTCTGTTCGCCATTAAGACACTTTTGTTTCGCACTTTCCGACGAATCCTCGTTAAAAGGCGGAACTCAACGCCACGCTTTGCTTCGTTACCAGAGCAAGGAATAGCAGATATTAAATAATTAATTTCTCGATATGGAAATCGGACTAACAACCGTCTAGTTTATCGTCGCACGTTTGCGCCCCTAAGCCACGACGGCGTCGATTGTTACTCCTTATGTCAAATATATATAATAAAGTGTATAAACAAAGTTTATACACTTTATCATATATATTGTTCTTGATACCAGCTGTACGGTTGCACCGTACCTCTATTGTATAAAAAATCAACTCTATTTTTATCTATGTTTAATTTAAATATATTTTTTATAATATAATTATATCTATTTCAGAGTGCACAACAAACAGAAGAAAATGAACAAGAGGACAAGTAAGTATTACTTTTTACTAAATCAAGTTTTTATTTTTACAATGAACCAGTACGTTGTGAAGATTTTATATCCTGTACAATTCTTATTACTATCTATAAATATTTTAAGTGGCGGAGCCTAACGCTGGATTTTGTCATCCCTTGAATCTAAATCGAGCACTGTACACGTGGTGAAAGCTTACATCAAAAAAATCACAATATAATAAACAATTTAGTTAGCTGTTCTCTAATTAATATATTGTTTTTCCCACATGTAGCAGCGAGTCACAAGACACGAGGCCTCTCCTGCCTCGCAGGTCGCGGCGCTCCCGGCGCTCGCGTCGCGCGTCGCTGCCCGCGCCCGCGCTCATCAACGACACTACTCACGGGGAGATCGGTAACAAACAATACGCATATAGTATACAGGGTGTCCTGAAAGTAGAGACGAATATTGAAATGCTATAAAAATTACATTTTTTTTTTGTAAATATAAAATGATTTATATACTCATGACACTACTATTGATGAAGAGATCGATATGTAAACAAACAAAAGCAAGGCAAACCGTCACAGGAGGCCAATTTCAAAATCGTCTCTACATTTTAAATAGACTGTATAACACAGATCTTAATGGTGATTTGATTGCTGCTTAATATATAAAAAAATAAAAGTATCAAGATTTACTTCAAAATGTATGAAATTTTGATACTTTTATTTTTTTTATATCTTATTTTCATGATTAATACAACAATTGTCCCTATATGATTTGAATCCGTAACAACATTACAATCGATTGCACTAACAAAATAATTAATAATATTAACAGTTCACAAAACCATTTATTTACATACATCTCATAATAAAACTTTCACCTGTATCATTAAACATTATGTCATTATATCATTACTTTAATTAAAACAACTAAAAAAATATTAATAATGTTTCAGAAGCTTGTTTATTCTACTTTTTAGGTGTAGCGGCAATACCTGTGAGCGGACAGCCTCCAGCATCCCACGTCGAGTTATGAACCCGCACTGACCTATGACTAAATGACAGACTGTCTAGTGACTTCTATGTAACCATCTAACATTTTTTATGTTATCGAATGTATATGTAAGGAATATCTTAAACAATGGTACAGCCAGTTTATATAGTGCTAAAATATATGTTTTATTTCTTTAAATATATTTACTATTTATTACATATATTTAAAAAAACACACTGTATACTAAAGATGCTTCTTGCTTATACACTCTGTGCAATATAAGAAAACTAAAACTGAGCTATAAATGTATGTAAAGTTCTTATTTTTTGACGTTTTCCTTTTTTTTTAATTTGGACCAGTTTTGCCAACTGTTAAAAGAAATTGTTTATGTATGAAAATAATGCCAACTTAATAAGAATAGATGATAAATATATATTGAAGCCGTCATGGAGTGTCAGCCAACACAACGGTTGGGGGTGTGATTCTCTCTAGGGGAAATAATTTTTATTTTCATTTCTTCGCTCTGGTAACAAGGTTTCGCAAAATTTTGCAGTGGGAAATGAAGTGGTGTCATTAGGTTCCCTCTGCCTACCCAGCGATATGCGGAATACAGCGTGAAGCTAATAAATAAATAATTATATATTTCGTTACTGGCACAACTGGTTTTATTAATAATTTGACTAGATTATTTAAACTTATTATTATGAGCTTCCAAAATAGTTGTGTACCTGAAAGTTAATATCAATTAAACGATTAAATGCCACATATAAATATATTAAAAAAATTGGAAGTTATAATTTTAATTTCTGTAAAGGCAGTTCTTTTTTGGACTGTTTTGACAGTTGCTTTTTTTTAACTAAAATATTATTTAGGAATTGGTAATGTATTTATTTGGTCGAATATTTCTTATTTTAATATCATTTTTATATTAAGATAAGTTATTAATTGCTATAAAAATAATATTTGCGGATGTAACTTTTTACTAATAGACTAACATCCAGTCATTCTCAAAAGACTTTATTTTTTTGCTTAATTATATTTAAATTTAATTGTAAAATGTTTATTTATTATGAACTTTTGTTTTTGATTTACTTTAAAATATTTACCTTGTTTGTGTTAAAAATATATATTAAAGATAATTTAAATTGTTCTCTTATGTATTTTGAATAATATATTGGCAATTCATTACCAATTTCTAATATATTTTTTTATAGTAGAATTTTTTTATCTAACAAATAATCTCTAAAATCTATCAGCTTGACTGTATTATATTATCAACTGTAAATATTATTACAATATATTTTATAATTACTAAAATCTAACTAGGTTTTGGATATAAGTGTGCCTCTGTTTAAGAAAAATCTGTTTGTATTTTTTTCTCTTTCCATTATTTTTTTGTAAAAAAAATGGCAGAAAATATTATTCTTAAATTATTTTACTACCTATTTCTAAATTTTTTTTGTGTTATTCTACACTTAGGAAAGAAAAATACTTTTTCTAAAAATAAATATTATTTTATTATCTAATTTTTCAACATTTTTATTTTAATCAACGAGGCACATTTGTTATGATTAAATTTTAATACTAACATGATCAGACGGATTGTGATGGTACAATAGTTATATTTGTAAATAATTTTATGTATCACAGAGTATAATAGAAAGTATATGTCTAATAACTTACTAAAATATATAAATAAAATATAACAACGGCCACATTGTAGTAACTGATGACGTCATAGTTTACTAATCACTAAAATGTTTGACAACAATTTCAAAAAAATAAATAAAATTGTAATTGTATTTGTCCATAAACTTAAAACAAAAATGGAAGTATTCTACTAATATAACAATTAAATAACTATTAATTAATCAATTAACATTTGACATTATTTTATGCATGTATAGAAAAGTAACTAAGGCCCGTATTTATAAACCGCTCTCAACTCGATCTTGAGAACTAAATTAAATTGTAATCAATGAAAGAAAACAGCATCCCAAGATAACTCTCAAGGTTGATCTCAGAGTTGAGAGCGGTGTATAGCGTGTGTGTGACCACGGTTTGATAAGATTCTGTTTGATTATTTGGTAGATATACATCTGCCAAATATCATCTCTTATTATATTTGTAAGAAAAAGATAATATTAAAAATAACTGTCTGATAAACTAACTGGAGGTTTTAAACTTGCTTAAAGATAAATTTCTTTTGTATATTTTCACTGTGATTTATCTAGTTACACAGCTCTAGGTCAATTTTAGTTAGCGCTAAATTTAAGTTCTAAATTTAAAAATTATTGTATATGAAATTAATTATGGTAAATAAGAGAAAAATCGTAGTGTTTATATGAGTGGACCTTTTTTTTAACTAGAAACTCGTGATAGTGTCATATTGTATTATTTGACTATTGTTTTCGTTTAGAAGAAAATAAAGAAAACAGATAAAAAAATCTAATAAATATATTTATTTTTTAACATTTAAAAGTTGCTGTTTTTTTTAGCTTCAACTGATTTTAGTTTATGTATGTATATGCTGTAAATATTGCTATATAGTTATAAGTTATTCTTTGATGTATTCAAATTAAGTCGACTTATATATTCATTTACTAATTTGCACATTAATATTGGTAAGATAAAAGTCTAAATGTTCGAATCGCATTGTTTTAATTATATCATCATAGACGTCATGTTTTAAAAAAATTGTATCTCTGCCAGTCTAGAACTATCATCAGTTTATTTCTACAATTTACTTTAATGGCAACACTGGCAGAACCATTTTGGATGTCGTTAGGTGTTCAGACCGTGGAAGTAAACATTAATAGGCATTAAAAATGGCCCTTTAAGGGAGGAATCAAACTATATTACCAGTCACGGTCTGATGTCAATCTGTTAAAAATATATTTATATAAGAAACAATGAAAGTATTCGTACTATTGTCCCGGTTCAATCACGCATATAAGAATATTTCTCATACAAGAATATGAGATCGGATCGAGAACGAATAGTATGTCTTCTCTAAACCTGCACCAGGATCGCGAACCCCAGGTGCTACTGTGACTAAACCAGTAACACTGGAACGCGTACGTAATCAGTAAAAAAAAAAGCCCAGTTTCTCTCTTTTTTGCCAATATCTTACATGGAAAAAAATGTTTATACTATATAAGAGATGGCTGGAGGTAGCTGCTTGACGTGACTAATGTAATCTATGTCGAAAAGGTGGTGACAAGGCGTGTCTCTTTAATGAAATTTGTAGTTTTCTATATATTTTTAGAAGTAGAGTACGGCCGATGTGTCGTGTCGTGTCGAGTATAATCAGAAAAAAAGTCAATCATCGACCGTACTGTAAAAAAAGAAAATATCAGTTTTTACTTTTATCCTACCAATATTAAATACTGTAGGTAATCAAAAAAAATATTTTCATAGTTAGGGTTGTCCAATTTCCTTTTATTTTTAGGTGTTTAGTAATTAATATGAAAATTTTGGTGGCAATGTTGGGTTCATTTTTGGTCCACGCGACGGAGTTGTCACACATTATAGGATTAAACCAAAGAAATAAATATTGTTTCACACTAATACATTGTCTTATTTGTATAATATTGGTATGTATTATACATATAAATAAATATTTTAACTTTCGTTTAGTAGGCAAGATATGAGGAAACTGAAAATCTAATATAACATGTAATTACACGTAAATAGAATTGTGAGGATTTATTTTATATTTAATATATTATAATTCATGTAGTTGTTTTTTGGAATTGTTTTGAAAAAATCAGGAAAAATATTAGACAAGTTTTCAACTAAAATAAATTCTGTTGAATGTCGAAATTTAATTTAATATATCCTAAAATTAATAAATAAATCAGCTTGACGCTGTATCCCGCACACAGCAGGGTAGGCAGAGGGAACCTAGTGTTAAGACACTCCGTTCCCCACTTTCTGGCGGATTCTGGTGCACATTGCGTGTTGTGTGGCAGAACTTAACGCCGCGCTTTGCCTCGACACCAGAGCGTAAATATAAATTTAAGTAAAAATTTCATCTCCTTGAGCCACACTTTGTGCCGCTGCGCCACGACTGGCCTCTGTTATATTTTATAATCCTAAACTTTATTTTTTTTATAATAGCCTGTATTACGCCACAGTCGCTGTAAAGCTAGGTTAGTTAGGGAAAAGCTTACAGAGAGACCGGCAACTACTATTTTTAGGGAATATGAGATTTGAGTGATGATAACTTTACATGTTATTAGGTAAATAAACTGCAAAAAATAGTACCTAACTTTTATTAAAAGGCAGTTTCACCACTGGCTGATAAAGTCCCGTGCAGCCGTAACTGTTAGACAAGCTATGTTTGGTTTCACAGATCTCGAACAGCAATATCTAGTAGATACACATTTGACACATGCGTTTCAGTTTTACATACTTATTTGTAATTTAAAAATGTAACAAATCGTTATAATTGTTACGAACTATTATCGTTCATTAATTATTCTCGAAAATAAGAAAACAGTTATTTTGTATATTCATCTTTGTATGCTCTGTTTGTTTAATAGTATTAATTATTAGATTACTATCTGAAACTTTATTCATAACTGGTCCTTAATTTTTTTAATATTTTCTTGGGAATAATATTAGAAGTTAGTTATGTTATTGATTGCCAGACACTTTGCATTGTTTTAACTCCTTACTAGACACCCAATATATATATGCTGATTCAGAATAAAGCTTATTTTAAATAAAATTAATTCATTATTTAGTCGTCTTCCTTTTTAAATAAATCAATTTACTTATCTTTCTAAATATTTTTTACTATTATAATGTAACTATTTATACTAAAATTATAAATATTCAATAACATTACCAAACAAAAAAAAAGGTAAAAAATAAAACAACCATCAATACATGTAAATGTATATTCACAACGAGAAATACATAACGGCCGCCACATGGGCGTCCAGACCCGGCGGCGCGAGTACCTTCATTGCAAACAACCCCTTACAACTTATCCCCATAATGAGATGGTAAAGCATGGGAAATTTGACTTCAATGGTGGTTTTAGTCAAAGAGACCGAAGCCCATGTCATCGTCGCTCTCAGAGTCCTCCTTCTCGGGTTTCTTCTCTTCCTCCTTGGCGGCGGCAGCTGGTGCAGCGGCTGCGGCGGCGGGAGCGGCGGCCGCGACGAATTTGCTTGGGTCCTATGGTTAATAAATCAAAATATTATTAATAAATATTTTATGTGATAGTTATGAATTTAGTGAGGGCAGTTGTAGTAGCACAGAGAGACAAGCGTGACACCGTAAACGCGACAGGTTGTGGGTTTGAATAAAAATGCAATATTTAATATTTTTTTCTCATTTTGGTAACGAGGAAAGTTGCGCCTCTCAACACTCAATATTTCCAGAATGCAGTGGAAAATGAGGAAAGGAAGTATCATAACAACAGGTTCCCTTTGCCTAACCTCCCAGCTTTATCCTGCACATTCGTATGCGAGTTACGTACCCATTAAAGACCTATTATAACAATAAGACAAACCTTAATAAACTCCTTGATAGTGTTAGCTTCCTTGAACTCAACGTCCGAGACAGCAGCAATGGCCAACAAGTTCTTGAATCCATTGGCAATGGAGTGAGGAGCGGAAGCCACAGTTGGGTAGCTGATGGCCAATGACAGGGCAGCTACGTTGGCCACACCCTCTTGGAACTTAGCACGGAGATCCTCCGGCTTAATGTCCAGAATGGCTGGCGCAAAGATGGTGCCAGAATCATAGACCTATAAAAATGTACATGTTACTACAACACAAATTTTGAATATTAAAATATAGATAAATATAAAATTATAGATAAGAAAACATGTCTGCTTTGACGTTAGTATGACAGCAATTATGCTGTTATTTGATATGTTCATAGCATATGCTTTCCCAAAGGTAAATTATCAGCATGCACTGTATATGCAAACTGTACTCAACGCTTTGGATATATTATTGAGATGAAAGTTGCACAAAAGTCTAATTAATATCTCTCCATAAATTGTTAGACAATTTTAATGAATAAAAATAAAAGTCTGCCATGATGCAACAGTACAGCATCTGATTATAATGTGGTAGTGATTATATGTTGGTTCTGATTATAATGTAGTTGTGGGTTCAATCACAACTCAGGGAATTATTGTCATGTGTTTGCTCTAGAAATGAGATAAAGTACAGCTATGAGTTCAGCAATCAATATGTAAAACTGTAAATGAAGCTAAAAAAAGAAATGTATACTATCCAAGGATTTTAATGGTTTGTATTTGTATAATAAACCCAATAAAAAGAAAATTTTATTCTGTAATATAAAAACGAATAAAAATTACTTACTTGCTTAACAACAAGACCATATGAGAATGGAGAGATGTTCAACATGTTAAGGAGTGTTGCCTCGGAAGCTCCTACTTTGTCACCAGGCTTCAAGATGTGGACATCATTGATGATTTCAATAGTACCTGAGTGATGGGAAAACAAAATTAAAAAACTCATTTAATATTACTAATTTTGACCTAATATTAAGTGTTATAAATTTTGGTAATTATAAATATATAAATAGAACATGAAAAAAATCATTTTACTTATTAGATCCAAGAAAACGTAACAATAAAAATTAATGACAAGAAATTATATTGTATTTGTTCAGCATAAAAATAAAATCTTCAAGTAACTATTTAAATATGTCATACAAACAGTAACATCTGTCTTTGCATTAAGGAAAGTGAGAGAGAATGTATTTCCATGCCCATGAAGTGTTTTAATCCAAATTTCAGGACATTATGCTTGGTCTTACACAGAAATGAAAATAATTTAGATTTAAATATTCCCCCGAATGGGGGATTGAACACACAACAATTGAAATTACAGTCAAATGCTGTCGAACTGTACTCATGGCTTTAAAATATTGTAACTTATTCAAAATTATATTTACTCAAACACAATAGAAGTCTTACCCTTGGAAATCTTAGTAGGGATGGACAGAGCCTGGAAGAAAGCAGTCTTTTCGGGACCTAAACCGGTGTTATGAGCTGGGATGACCACAGCTAATGGAGCAATGGCACCAGGCCTGGCTGGAGCACGCACTTTGTTCTCCAGAAGCTTATCACGGACCTACAGATAAAAAGAAAATATATAGCTATTAATATTATAAAACTGAAGATTTTGCTTCTATTATCTTGATTTAAAAAACCTTTTTACATTGGATAGTCTAGTTATGGAAGAAGGCTATATACTAAATAACATCATATTAATATTTTTTAATGTAAATGTACCAGTGGTCAAAGTTGTTATCTTTCACACTTAAGGACTGTGCCATATTCACTGCTGGGGTGTTTCTATCTGACTTTAGGGGTGAAGCCACAAATCAAATATAATACTCTGTATAAGTTTTTAATTTCATAAGAATAATAGTAACTGACTAATATTTAAAATAGCAAATGAAGTGTATCTGCAAAATGCCAGTGCAATTTTTATGTAAAAAATCTTATCACACTAGGATAAATTTGCAGAATTGATTTTGTCTGAAAGCGAAACCAGGTGGCCAATGTGAAGTCATCTGGTATTAAAACAGACATTTTTAATAACATTTATAGTTATATACACAAGGTCAATGTTTTTTGTAAATTAATCAATATAATACTTATTATTGTTTGTTTATAGTCAATTCATACTACTATTATAAAGTATGTAGAGCTTAACTTTATTTATCAGTTAACTTTCAATTTTTTCGTCTATTCGCATAGATTGTATACAAAATTTTATTAGTTAATATGATTAATCCTTAAATCTATCTTTATATAACCTTATCTTAATTACCTCAACGAGATCTCCACGGGTGAACACAAAGCCGACATTTCCTTTAATATGAGGGAGCAATTTCTCAAGGGCCGGGTTGGTCTCCAAATGGTCTTTAATAGCTTTACGCATCATGGTGTTCTTTCCCATAAGCACAATGCTGCTTCCTCGTAGGGAGATACGGATCTGCTGCATTTGCTGGGAGCCAACGTTGTCGGCACCCACGATGAAACATTTTGGGTACTCATCTAATAATTGCTGGAAAATAATGAAAATTTATTTTAAAAATTGATGACATGACAGTAGAAGTTTTTCACCATATTATGTGAATGATATTAAGATTTAGTACTTTCACAATAATTAAACTTCACGATATCTATTTATTTTTAAAACATTTAAAGAAAATCAACGATAATGGATTATAAAACGCATGTAGCAGTGACTAAAACTTAATAGGGACTTTAGTTAAAACCACGTTTTGACAGCGTCACATTCACTATAATACATTTTTAGTAATTGATACTTACGATAATCTTAGTGAAATAGTTGGTTTTCCAAGTAGCCTTGTCCTCCCTACCCATCTTTGCGTGTGTAGGGACTTCGAAAAATTTAAGGACTGAAAATATAAAATGGTTGTTTTAACTACGTGTAAAGAAATAACTAAAAAATTAATACAAAATAAAGCAATAATATAGTATACTTATAGGTGTATTAGATTTAGCATATATAAAAATAGAAAAATTTATAAAGATTGCATTAATAAAATGTGATTCATATTAACTTACCAAGACAAAACGCAAATAGCACGATACGTGCGCCTTGCGGGACGAAAAGAGAATTGAATTAGGGATGTCATAATCAAAAATCGAAAATTTATTAATGCCCGTGTTGCCGTATTTTAAATATATTATTATTTGTTGTATTATTGATTTATTAATTATACTTGGCATAAAATTAAAGAATCAGAAAAAAATAATATAAGTACTACCCCGCTAGGGATGAAGCGTGAAGCTAGTAGTAGTAATATAAATAAAATAGTTGTTTTTATTGACCATCGTGTCGTCTTAATGTACAGTCCTATACACAACGATTATAAGTTAAGGCTGAGGCCTTAAGCTTAAGTTTTTTAATGTTTTATACATAATAATTTCCTTGGTCCTAAAGAAAATATGAAATCGAGATCCACTAGTAATAGTATAATGTAGTACAAGATCTCAGTACCACAAGAACTTTACGAATTATCGAAAGACCAAACGTACACTTGCACTTGCACAGAATGCATTATATATTATTAAATAGGGACTCCCACATTTACACCGCGTCACTACCCCGAGTCTGATCATAACACATCACTATGTCATACATGTATTCACACACTTTATAAAGTATTTTTAAGGCTATATAAATTAGATTACAGTTAAAATAGAGACACTAAATACTAGTGGTTTTTTTTCTACTCAAAGTATATAGATATATAAAGCGATTTTTTTTTCCATATCAATCAACGTGAACAAAAATATTTTAATAATATTTATTGTCTTTACTATCGTTATATACATAACAATATGTACCGTATCGTATTCTGTATAGTACTATGTATTGTATAATAATTTTAATCACCAAAAAAACAAAAAAGAACAATAATTTATAATTTTAATTTTTTTAAATGAGGCGAAACAACTCTAGCTCTAAACTCTACTGTCTCATTCTATATAGTCTATAGGTAAACTTATATTCTAGTTCAAATGTAGGCGATTGACTTGACGTTTTGTCTAATAATCAAAAGAAATTGCATTCCGTGCTTAGCTTTATTATAGGCATCTTAACATTAATAATATTTAAAAAAAACTATTAAATTGATTCAGTATATGAGCATTAAAAAGGTTTCTAAAGTGCAAATATGTTTCGCAAACCAAAGAAAATTCAGAGGCGTGTGTTTTGTGCGGACGAGGATGATGACGGCGAACCTGAACCACCGCCACCACCAATTATTAGTCAAAATAAGAAAGAAAAACCTGTTAAAAGTACTCCGACATTAAGTTTTGCTGATGAAGGTAAAATACTAGAGGCTAAGCTACTGCCAGATGTGTATCACCAAAAGTCATTAATATTGATGCCAAAAGTTACAAAATGTAGCATTAAAGATTTAATTTAGCAAATGGTGTATTATATTTTGTTTAGGATAGCTGTTGGCATATTATGATTCTCTGTAAGATAGTTTTCTTGTTTATTCATAAACTAAAAGTTAATAACCTTAAAATGTATTGTATTAGCTATATTTAAAATCTTAATTTTTTTTTAACATGTAAAAAATAAATTAACTTCAACTATAAACTAAGTACATCGACAATTTAACATATAACGTTTATATAACAAGTATTTTTAAAAGAGTGTTTTTAATGAGATTGTATTGTTATAACTTATAAGACATGGTGACAATTGGATTTCAATTGTCCACAATAGGACTTACTGTAAATGTTATTTGACTGTCATAATATTTATGTAACAAATGGTTGCTCGCAACTTTATTTGCATGGATTTCATGATGCTTGTTATTTTCAGTTATTGTTTTGTATATTAATAAAAAATACCCATAATCCTGAGAGTTCCACATCAGATACTACAATCCTTAAATTTTAATACATAACATCTGTAAAATGCTTGTCACAGCCAATTATTTACTTTTCATAGTTTTACTGGTCTGTTACTCACACTATATCTCAGATAACTATCTATTCTAACTATCAAAACAAATGATAAACACACAATACAATATAAAATCTTATTCAAATTTGTCCAAACATGTGTGCGTAGAAACATAAAATTATTACTATTCTTTTGTATCTTTAGCTTCTACTTGCTGTTTTGAAATAACTAAGGAATCTACTAACTAAGTGCCTGAGATAATTAAGACCAAAGCAATGATTGTTTTGTGATAAAACCTACCTCAGTTAATGGACTCATACTAAAGAATATTTTTTACGGTTTAGTACTTACTGCATTAGTGTGTTCAAAGTAAACAAACTAAGCTTTACTAACTTCATATTCATAATATTAATATTTAGCTCAAAATTTTTCTTAATTATATTAAAATTATAGAAGAAGAAGGTGAAGTGTTCAAGGTGAAAAAATCCTCTCAAAGTAAGAGATTGGCAAAACGTCGGGAGAAAGAGAAAAAGAAAGTACCAGATGGTGATAATAATAGATATGACAATCACGATGATGAGGTAATGTTTAGATGCTGCATTCAGCATAAATTTAGATACAGCTTTATTATTTCACAGCCATAATACATAATTTTAAAAATTATAAAAAGTACTTTAATATATGGCCTTTTTAAACACAGCTTCACACAGTTTTTTATACATGCATATGCTGCGTGTTCCCCACTTTGAGTCTCTATTTCAAATCTCTATTTGAGTCTCTATTTAAAATTCTGCCACCTAATATGCTATTTTGTCTTGCCAGAATGAGGAAATGAAAAATCCTTTCCCTGAGTAAGGACTGAACCCTCAACCATTATCATCAGAACCTGCCTTGATGATCAAATAATAACTATGAGGTTCTTTTTAGAGATGTTTGGAGGTGTAAATTAATATCTTATAATATATTTATATTTTTTTATAAAAGTTCATGATTACCTTAAATATAATATAACTATGTAATCTTTATTTAAATACATAGGAAAAATTTGAAGATGACAAAGAAAAACAAAAGCAGCCAAAGAAGAAGGTAACACTAGAAGGGCTGATCCTATCTGGTCGTGAGGCATTAGCCGCAGGTGCCAATGACATGTCAGATGACAGTGACAATGAAGATAACAGGGGTTTCCATACATACCGTGCAGAATCAGTTCGAGCTGCACTGGTCCCAGGCCACATACCTGATGCTGCATTGATCCACGCGGCACGCAAGACTCGACAGCAGGTATGAGAGGTGAGGGACTGAGGATGCAGTCACCGATGTTTTATTGATGATTTGGTCACGTCGAGTTGGTTATAATTGTTTGTTGTGTCATATCTGTGAAGAAATTTTTCTTTGACATTTGTTGTGTCTTCTGATCTGACACTCAATATATGGTGTGGAGATTTTGTTTGTTCTATAAATTTATTTGTGGATATAGTTTTGTATGTGATTGTTGAAAGTTGTATAACATACTATGGAAGTGATGTAGTGATGTATGAATATTTTTGTCCAACATTTCTTTTTCTTTTTTTGTTTATATATTCAAGGTTCATAGGATTTGTAATTTTAGCATATTGACTACATTTCTTTAGCAATATTACTACTTACTACATGTATAGTCTCTTTAATGGTAAACCAAGTCAATTCAAATATTACAATTTTCTAGATAAGGAGTAATAAAGAGAAATATAAAGTTAAAACTAAATGAAATTGTCTAATTTCAACATTTGTTAAAATTATAATAATTAATATGCTTAAAACTGGTAACCATTAAAGATACAATATAAGTAATATACAGCTATGCTACATTCTCTTTTGTATTGATTTTGTCCAGCACTAAGTTCTTAAGATAAGTATATATTCTTGTGAATATCTAAAATTTTTATATGAAAGTGTTTGGTATTGGCTAATATTAGTATTTTTTTTATGTTTTTTAAATTTCTTTTTTTGTTTTCTTTTTTTTATTATTATTGTTTTTAGTCTGTGGTAAATATTCGTTATAATGAAAATATTTGTTTGTTATTCTGAAACAATATAATTTAACTCATGGTATGCTTAAAATTTGCATATACTATTTTTTTTTCTTGTAATAATGTTCTTAATTCCTGTATTTTATTCTGCAATATTGTTATATGTCAATACCAAACACATATCAAAACATATATTTAAACATTAATTTCTCCCTACAGGCACGCGAGTTAGGTGATTTCGTACCTCTTCAAGATAATGGTCCTGGCTCCCGGCTGATAAGAGAGGATGATGCTGATGACGATGAAGACGGCAGGATACAGGTTCGAGGGTTGGACTTGCCTAGTGATAAACCTAAGCGTGAGTTTGTATATGTAGTATTATAGGGTTAATAAACAGTTGTAAGGGTTGTGGGCTTGTCTAGTGATTTTTGTATTTCAAAAATTTTACTTAGACTGAAAGTAAGTATTCAAAAAGAAATCTAGGTTCTAATGGATTATTTTTGTTGGCAATGATTTTTTTTTTGTTTTTATATACAAAGTAATCAGGCAGTGAGGCAGCATCTTGATTATAAACGTGATGTTTGAAGGTTTAGTACGTACGTGTAATGTGCGGCGTTTTGTTCCGCCACTCAACACTTGGTGACTTAACAGGGGATTCTGAAGCTAAAGTACTTGCTAGACTTCAAAATACTTTTTAGAAAACATATGAAAAGTTGAACGTACCGGGATATGAACCCGCGTCTCTTGAAATCGTAATATGATTTGGGCAAATCATTTTTTTTATATTTTCTAAAAAGAATATTTCTTGCCTAAGTGCTTGTTCTTGTTTATAAAGATTTTCTATTATTATTTTTTTTATGAATAGGTGGCACGGCAGCTATGGCGTCCGATGAAGAAATGAACAGTGAAGCTGATGAATGGGAGGAGCAACAGATTAAAAAAGCTGTTCCATCGATAGTTGATATAACAGGTAACATGATTATGTTTAATTATATTATTACATTAAGCGCTTACACGCTGTGCTACTGCACTACGACGGCTCATATGTATTTTTTAATTATTTAATTTCTATGCTTTATCTTTCAGCTGACACAATAGAATTAAATCCATTCGCCATAGCCCCACCGCCGCCCAGGTTGGAAGAAATGCCTTCTCACCTGCGTCCCCTCACGTCGGTCGGTCAGCCTCCTTTGACAAGTGCACAAGAACTGGTTGATGCTTTGCGTGATAGGTGAGTTAATGTGGTTTTATGAAGTTGATTTATAGCTATCAATCAACATACATTTTATTTGCTTTTTTTTGACTCATTTATTGTTTTATTTTCTTGAAAAATTCAACATAAAAGTGATTTGATTGTTAATCATGGGTGTATCATGGGCTGTACTTCAACTTTAAAATCTCAGGGTACATCTTTAGTTAGTAAATTTTCTGGACCCCAAGGGAGAGCTAAGATGATGATGAGAAAAACCTATCTTAACTTAACCTTTTCCTATTTATTTGTTTTTATTTTATTTTGGTCCAAAGATTTATGAAGAAAACTCTATGAAGATCTATGTTTTAACATACATATGTATAAATTCTTCTTTGATAAGCAAAAGTTACCTGTTTTGATGCTTTAAGAAATATTTGGGTCTGCTCTACCATTCTTCCCGCTTTTTTTATCATTTTATGAAAATAATAAATATTTTTCCTTCACAAATTTTTAAAAATTACTTTTCAATATGAAAATTCTTTTATTCTAAATGAATCTGTAATCAACGTTGAAGATGACTCTTTATTTTTTTTATTTTGTTACATAAAATTATTGTATGTTGTTGATTGACAACAAAATGAAATATCATTTTTGTTGAATGTAGATTTATGTTTGATAATTTAATAAAGGCTTCAAAAATCAAACAATAATTTAAATAAAAAATCCACGAACAGGTTAACCCAGCTACAAACAGATCGTAACACAACGCTGCAGCGCCACGACGCGTGCTTGGAGCGGCTGTCGGCGACGCGGGCGGCGCGCGACGTGCGGCGCGCGCGCACCGCCCGCCTCGACGCCGCCTACCGGCGCGCGCAGGCCGCGCGCGGGTACGTCACCGACCTCATCGAGTGCTTGGACGAGAAGGTGAGTGCGCCCCACTCCCTAGTGATGTACTGCGTATTGGTTATTTTTCAAACTGGGTTGAAATAAATAGGAAAAACCTGACATCAGAAAATCAAATAAAACAAAACCAATCCAACATAACCTTAGCAAAAAATAATTGAAAACATAAAATAATATCTTGTGTTCATCGTATTTAAAATTAAACTGTGAATGAAACTACAAACTAAATTTTTGGAGCCACTCAACATATAACCCCTCAGGAGGAAAGTGGAGTATGGAAGTGCCTTAATGGAGAAAAAAGTATCTTAACACTAGGTTCCCTCTACCCACTCTGCTATATCGGTATACGGCTAATAATACTATAAATTTTCATTTTTAGATGCCAGAATTAGAAGCGTTAGAGGCTCGCGCGCTAGCGTTGCACCGACGTCGCTGCGAGTTCATAGTAGAGAGGCGGAGGGCTGATGTAAGAGATCAGGCGCAGGATGTTCTTTCTATGGCTGGTATTTATTTGTTTATGTTATTATGTTTTTGATATTTTATTTGTTTTGATTATTATATCTTATTGAGACTATCATGATGGCCATACTATTATACGTTGGAACCACATTTGACTTAAAACATAATGGATGCTGTTGATTTGTTACCTATTCATCAGTTATTTTTATTGTCTTGTAAAGAAATTGTGGCTTTTGGGTGTTACGACATTCACCGTACAATGTTTAGAATTTGGACAGAAAATGGAGTGTACACAATTTTTTTTTTAAGCTAACCCCACATGATAAAGTATGAAACAAAAAAAAATATTGTTTATTACTTAATATCAGGTTCCCCTACAGTCTTAATGCTAAGTACCCATATCAAAAAATATTACCATAATCATTCATGTATATCACCTGCTGAATCCTTCTTGGACTTTTTGCTGATTTAACATCCGGAACGGTACCATGTCTTCGTCAATGCCCCTTTAGGGAGTTCAGACCACTGTCTGATACGAAGTGCTCAGCCTATTAAACGCGGCACAGAACACCAGGCACTATAAATCAGGAGATAGGGATGGGATGTGTACATTTTACTTATCTTATCTCTGGGAGTCAGCTTATTTCTTTTCTGATGATCCTAGTACATGTGGTTCTGTGATTCAGGGCATGGAACTTTATCCTAATACATAGTGCCAATCGGTGGCAAGTCATAGCCTTAGTTTGATACTTCTTGGATACTTGTTGTCTTTAGCATATGCCAGGCATATCAAATGTGGGTTGAAGTATTGATCACTAAGGATCCCAAGGTGAAAGTCTAAACAACCATACCGGGATAACTTTAAGTGGCAAATTGTCAGAAGAACTCCAAGCATTTCATTAAAATCGGTGAGAAGCTTGAAAGCTACCCATTCAAAATTCGTCAGTTTTAGGCCCGCCCAAGGCCGTACTTGGCAACTTTAGCCACCCTTCGTTTCCGTCATTACGCACAGGAAATGACATACGGCGAATATGAAAGCCGATGTCGTGGGCGCTCTCTTTGCCTCGAACTCAATCATGAATGACTGAGGAACAATGCCATTGACAATTCCACAATGCCAGAGCCTCCCTCCCTGCTCTCAAAAGCGATATATAGTCAGCCAATAAATAGTCAGCTCTTAGTTTATCTGCAGCACACCCTCTGGACACGTGGCACTCCACTACTGCGCGGTTTCGTAGGAACTTCCTTCCATGCACCAAAGGGTCAGGAATCCCAAAGGCCGGCAACGCTCGTAGCTCTTCTGGTGTTATTCGTGATCGTGGGCGACGGTGATCACTTACTGTCAGGTGACCCCTAAGTTAAACAAATTCAGGGGTCACCAAAATATCAAAAAATATTACCATATCAAATATATATTACCATATCACCAAAATATTAGTGCCCCTACCTACCCTGCTGTGTGCGGGATACAGTGTGTAACTAACAAACAACCTTAAAAACAAACCTTAAAAGAACTTCGCTTTTCCATATAGCACGAACAGGCGCATCAAAACCAGTAGATTCAGAAGAGAAACGTCAACGAGCCGCCGAGCGTGAGGGACGACGGCGCGCGCGACGACTGCGGCGCGAGGCGGCCGGCGCGGCCTCGCACCGCGACGGCGACTCCAGCGACGACGAGCTGCCGCCCGCGCTGTGCCACCAGTGCGCGCAGGACACCGGTCAGTGCCACTTGTTGTTGTTGTGCTCATACAGCACGAGCGCGAGGCGGCCGGCGCGGCCTCGCACCGCGACGGCGACTCCAGCGACGACGAGCTGCCGCCCGCGCTGTGCCACCAGTGCGCGCAGGACACCGGTCAGTGCCACTTGTTGTTGTTGTGCTCATACAGCACGAGCGCGAGGCGGCCGGCGCGGCCTCGCACCGCGACGGCGACTCCAGCGACGACGAGCTGCCGCCCGCGCTGTGCCACCAGTGCGCGCAGGACACCGGTCAGTGCCACTTGTTGTTGTTGTGCTCATACAGCACGAGCGCGAGGCGGCCGGCGCGGCCTCGCACCGCGACGGCGACTCCAGCGACGACGAGCTGCCGCCCGCGCTGTGCCACCAGTGCGCGCAGGACACCGGTCAGTGCCACTTGTTGTTGTTGTGCTCATACAGCACGAGCGCGAGGCGGCCGGCGCGGCCTCGCACCGCGACGGCGACTCCAGCGACGACGAGCTGCCGCCCGCGCTGTGCCACCAGTGCGCGCAGGACACCGGTCAGTGCCACTTGTTGTTGTTGTGCTCATACAGCACGAGCGCGAGGCGGCCGGCGCGGCCTCGCACCGCGACGGCGACTCCAGCGACGACGAGCTGCCGCCCGCGCTGTGCCACCAGTGCGCGCAGGACACCGGTCAGTGCCACTTGTTGTTGTTGTGCTCATACAGCACGAGCGCGAGGCGGCCGGCGCGGCCTCGCACCGCGACGGCGACTCCAGCGACGACGAGCTGCCGCCCGCGCTGTGCCACCAGTGCGCGCAGGACACCGGTCAGTGCCACTTGTTGTTGTTGTGCTCATACAGCACGAGCGCGAGGCGGCCGGCGCGGCCTCGCACCGCGACGGCGACTCCAGCGACGACGAGCTGCCGCCCGCGCTGTGCCACCAGTGCGCGCAGGACACCGGTCAGTGCCACTTGTTGTTGTTGTGCTCATACAGCACGAGCGCGAGGCGGCCGGCGCGGCCTCGCACCGCGACGGCGACTCCAGCGACGACGAGCTGCCGCCCGCGCTGTGCCACCAGTGCGCGCAGGACACCGGTCAGTGCCACTTGTTGTTGTTGTGCTCATACAGCACGAGCGCGAGGCGGCCGGCGCGGCCTCGCACCGCGACGGCGACTCCAGCGACGACGAGCTGCCGCCCGCGCTGTGCCACCAGTGCGCGCAGGACACCGGTCAGTGCCACTTGTTGTTGTTGTGCTCATACAGCACGAGCGCGAGGCGGCCGGCGCGGCCTCGCACCGCGACGGCGACTCCAGCGACGACGAGCTGCCGCCCGCGCTGTGCCACCAGTGCGCGCAGGACACCGGTCAGTGCCACTTGTTGTTGTTGTGCTCATACAGCACGAGCGCGAGGCGGCCGGCGCGGCCTCGCACCGCGACGGCGACTCCAGCGACGACGAGCTGCCGCCCGCGCTGTGCCACCAGTGCGCGCAGGACACCGGTCAGTGCCACTTGTTGTTGTGCTCATACAGCACGGAATTCGACGGAAAGTGGTGATCGAAGTGTTTACTAACACTATGTTTCCTCTGTCTACTATGTTGTGTGCGGGATACTGTGTAAACTTAATATTTTTTATTTATCTTAATATATATGTAACTTTATCATAAATACTTTACAGAGTCAATCCGCGAAGCCTCGTCCCGCCTATTTGCGGACGCGCTAGCAGCGTGGCGTGGCGTTCGCGGTGTTTGTGCCCGCCTCGCCCGTCTCCGGCGACGGTTACCGGCGCTCTACGCCGACGCCTACCTCGCTCACTGCCTTCCCAAACTGATAGCTCCTTATGTGAGACACGAGGTAAAAACTATGTATAGTACGGTCGACGAAGCGTGGCTCCCAAGTTAGCTAGAGATGACTGCGTATATTTAATTTTTGATTTTTTCTCAGTTTTGATTATTATGTTTCCGAATGTACAATGCGCAAAAGTTCGCCGGTTGTGGAATCGGTTCCCATTCGAGAAAGGGGAATGTTTCATATTTTAATTTCCCCGCTCTGGTAACAGAACAAAGCGCGGCGTTGAGTTCCGCTTTCAGAATTAATGAAAATATCTCAATAGGAACGGGTTGCATTAACTCTAGGTTTATTAATTTATATTTATTTACCCAGGTTCTTTCTGTCAACCATACAAAATAAAAAAAAATTGTAAATGAAATGTCGTTGATTCAAATTACGAATCAATAATATCAGTGACTGTAATTGGTACAGATGTCGATTTTCATGCAGAAAATTTTATCTTTTAACGCAACATACTCACGACTTTTTTCTGTATGTAGAATTGTGTTTTAATTTTTTTGGTACATAAAATTGTACCATAGACTAAATGAATCAATTCTATTTTACCAAAACAATATAACATTCAAATGTATTAAATGATTTTCTTAACATTTTTTTATAGCTAATATTATGGAACCCTCTAGCTGACGAAGACAACGAGGACTATGAAAAGATGGACTGGTACAAGTGAGCATTATACAAAAGTATCATTGATACTGTTATAATTTTTTTTCTTTATTAATTACAATGAAAATGCAAATGGAAATATTAATTGAATTTGATAAACGAGTGAAGGTTGATTAGAAAAACGAACCATAGCTTCACGCTTGTATCCCGATTATAGCAGGGTAGGCAAAGGAAACCTTGTACCTGGAAGTAAAGACATTCGAGTTTCTACTGTATTAAAAAAAATGTTTAGAAAAATATTTATTCTATTATTCATTATATATAACTGAGGTGACTCAGAATGCAGGCACCACTAAACTGTTACTCGAGTTAGAAGCACAATTGTTATTAAACTTTAATTTTATGATATGAACTTAACTTAGCTTCACGCCTTATCCCTAGCGGGGTAGTCAGAGAGAACGGAGCGCCAAACGCTACGGTCTCTACATACCTCTTTCGCCTCGTCCACTGTCATCAATCTCTTCATATATGCCCTTTCCTCATGCTTTTTACGCGACATTCCTCCAGTATCTTTGATACTGTGTTTTCGAAGGTCAACGGCGGTCTCCCCCTACCTCGCTTACTGCTCACATTTCGGCCATAAATCTGTTTTGCCATTTTTTCATCACTCATTCGTTCGATGTGCCCAAAGTAGCTGAGCACGTTCTTCTTCATTCTCACCGTGACATCCTCGCTAGCACCTGCCATTCTATGTATCTCTTCATTGTAGATCCTATTAACTAAGCTGACTTCACATATGCTACGAAGAGATCACATCTCCACATCATTCATCTTTCGTTCATTCTTTTTCTGTAATACCCACGTTTCGCTGCTGTATAACAGTGTCGGTAGCAACACGCATTGTGTACGGCCAAGCGAGCAACGTGCTGACGTTTCCCGTCTCATCAATGCAGCTAAGGCTCCGTTCACCCTGTTACCGGCAGCAATACGGCTTTCCACATCCATCTCTTCTCTACTGAACATCTTCCATCTCTACTGAACATACTTCCCAAGTATACCACTTCAGTCACTTGTTCTAATATCTTACCATTTACACTGATCTTGCAATCCGTCATTTCTTCATCTCATTCAAAAACTAGACCCATGATTCGCTGCCTCCTTCCAAGTTATAAATTTTATTAAATTTTCAGATGCCTCATGATGTACGGGGTGACGGTGGAAAAGCTGTCCAGTGATTCTGAACAATCTGATGATGAACAACCTTCTCCTGTTACTGAGGAGTCGGTGAGAGAAGACCAGGACCTGATGCTGGTGCCAACTATTATTGATAAGGTTGTCCTACCTAAGATTGCTGGTAAGTTATGTAGAAATAGGGGAAATAGGATTGAATGGCTTCCGACATAAAGTGGCAACTTTAATCATTGGCAAGTTATAAGAAAATAAATTTGTCAATTTTTTTAGAAAGAAGATTTTATTATAAATAAATAAATAATAAGAAAAATATATTCAGATAAAATTATAGTAAACGGCTCTATTTTATAAAAGGCAGAAAACTTTGAGAGCGTCCTGGTGTGCAGTTCTATTCCCTTCCTGACGCTCTCGTCCTTTTTATTATCCACCCCTTTGTTCTACACTTTTCTGTCCTGACACTGGCGCACCCTGACCCGCAGAGCTAGTGGAGCAGGCGTGGGACCCGCTGAGCGTGCGCGCGTGCGTGCGCCTGCGCCACGTGCTGCTGCGCGCGGCGGCGCTGCCGGCGGCGGGCGGCGGCGCTCTGCGGCGCGTGTGCGCGGCGGCGCGCGCGCGGCTGGCGGCGGCGCTCGCGGCCGACGTGTTCCTGCCCGCGTTGCCTCCGCAGTCAGTGCGCCTTCTTTATGTACTTGCGGTGTAGATACAGAGGAGCTACTGCTTTTTCTGCTCTAGCAAGACAAAGTACAGCAGAGAACAAAAGCACAGCAATGTCTTGACAAATTTATCATTTTTCTAATATTTAACTATTCGATTTCTAGTACAGTCGACTAGTCGTGGCCACTCTAAAGTTAGGTTCACTAATTTTTTACTAATACGTTCAAGAAGATAATAAAACAACATTCTAAAATCAAATCTGTGGCTTAATTTCAGGGCCACCACAACTCGTCCACCGCACTACATATACAGGGTGGAAGTGTCAGCGCCACATTAAATGAAACCACAGTTTTAACTACTCTATAGAAGCCTAATATAATTCAGAAAAAAATAAAATCCCAAAAATGAAAAAGTTTTTTTTTCAAACAAAATAAATAATAAAATTGTCATTTTAAAACAAACGCCATTTGTAAGGATGACGCACGCACACATAAACCTATCAAAGGAACACCGCCGCACACGCCTCATTTCGAAATCGAGTCGTATGTATTGGCGATAAAGTTCAAAGTTATTTAACCTTTAGTAGTATTTTTGTAGTAGTAAGTGTTTATGTTATTGGGATTTATACGTAATCGCGTCACACGAAATACAGGTATGGATAAAAATCGTAAAATGAAAAAAAAATCCTACGTCCAAACTGTTGAGGCATCTTGATTAATTTCTTTAGGTTTGAAATATTTTACCCTATATGCTGTTTCCGTAAATGGAGCGCTGCCTCTTCCACCCTGTATGTTTCACATACATTGCTAACAGTTATTTTATATTACATGAAATTCAAAGTAAACATTATTCTGCAGTATTCTAGAAGGTCCTGGTGGATCTTTTTGGAAGCGTTGTCTCGGTGGCGGGGTGCGATTGCTGCGTGCGGCGCTCGCCCTCTCTGCCCCGCCCGCGGCACTTAATGCCGATCCGCTTGCTTTGTCTTTGATAGGTAAGAAATGTAGAGTTTTTATTATTAATTTTAATCCTGATTAAAGTAAATGCAATTGGATATTGTAATAATAAAAACATTTTTGGTAATCATCAAAAATTTGTTGCATCTAGTGTAAAAAGATACACGGACCACCCGGTCCTCCCATTACCGAATTGTTAGTCCGTCTGATGGGCGACCATCAGGATTTTCCACATTAGTCACGGCCACTAGTTCCCCAATGGTCTCATAAAGAAGCCATTTCCATCCAGAGACGCTGTGCTGCGCGGCGGGCGCGGCGCCGGGCGCGGCGGCGGCGGCGGCGGCGGCCGCGCTGGCCGACACGCTGCCGCGCTCCGGCGAGCTGCGCGCGCGCGCTCTGCGCCGCCTCGCCCAGCTCGCCCAGCTCGCTCTGACACGCCTGCAGACCGACAACGCCATGCACCTGTGAGATATTTATTATATGTTCTTTTGGATAAAGTTACCATGTTCTTTAATTATGTTAGAAGCTTACAGATGATATGTTTAAATTTTCTAATATTAATAATATATACTTTTGTTATTATATATCAGTATTCATTACCTATGTATTATAACAAATCTTTGGAAAAAACTAAAATAGACCCTTCTAGATAGATAAATATCTGCAAATTCCCTCGATCACTCGGGGAGATTATCACTAATCGAACCCACTACCATCACGTTTACAGTCCCACACTTGTGCTCCTGCGCCACGACGTTCTAAAAAAATATATTTATATATTATATTTTTTATATTTCAGAAAAGGCCTAGAACAAGCGAGAGGTGTCCTAGCAGAAGCGCGAGCAGTTGAATGACGTTACGTTCATTTCTAATCTTAACTTTACGCGCCACAACTAACAAATATTTAATGTGATGTCTATATTAAATATACGTTATAAATTACAAAAAATGATGGTATTCATTGAAATGATTTAAATAAATTTATTATTAAAAAATATTTGTATTTTTTTTATAAAATTGTTATTTTTATTTTCGTTTTTTTTTATTAAGTCCTTTTAAAGTAACATATTTAACAGATAATTATGTCTTTTGTATGTGAAATGAACCTGTCGAATTATACTTTACAGTCACTTAATGTGAGTAAGATGCTAATTGAGTTCTCTGAGTCAGCTGCAAGCTGCCACCACTTTAAATGAAAGCACAGTTTTAACTACTCTATAAAAGCCTAATGCAATAATGAAACAAAACAGGTTTTGCCAAAAATTAAATGATAATTAAATCAAATTAAGCACACAGACAACATCGGACAGTGATAGGTATTGACGGTGAATTTGAACGTTGTTTAGGTTTATTATAGAAAATAGGTAATTGCGTAAAATAGAACGAGAGAAAAGCGGCAGATTGGCAACCCTTAGCAGTATGTGTTTACGTTATTAGTATCTATGCATAAGTGCGTCACACGAAATACAGGTATGGATAAAATGGATAAAATGAAAAAAAATCCTACGTCTAAACTGTTGATGTATCTTGATTAATTTCTTTAGGTACGAGTTAGAAATATTTTAACCCTATATCCTGTTCCCGTGAAAGGACGCTTCCACCTGTATAATTGAGCATGGCGAAATTAAATAAGAAAAAACATGCCATTTTCAAGACACCTTTAATAAAATTTTAAGAAACAAACAGACACTGGAGTATGATTAAATGCAATTCACTTGTTACACCGAGAACCTCTAATATTAACATGGAATCAACAGCTCTACTTCTACGTCTACATCAATACAGTTTGATCGATGAGTTGTGGCCGCTATGAAGTTAGCCGTAGTTGGGATTTTTCTTCAGATTACTTTCTTCCCGAATGAACAACGTACTTAAAGTTTACAAAGGCTAACTTCAGGTAGGCCATTGTTCGTCGACGTAATTTTACAATGAATTTCCAATTACTATGAATGAACAAAAAGATTAACTTGTGCCAATAATTACCATTTTGTGATATCAGCCCTGTTACCTTCGTTTTTATAATTATCTAATTCTACTTAATGTTATATGCTTTTAAATCATGCATGCATATGAATATGACGTTAAATTTTCGAAAAAGTTTTTTTCAACCTCATGCTGTATCCCATATATAGAGAGAAACTGATGTCAAGAAGATTCGATTTCAGTTTGACATTTTCTGTAAGGATTCGAGACATTGGAGTGTTGACTGACGGAACTCAACGCCATACTTTGTCTTGCAGAGCGAAGGATTTAAAAAATAATAATTCACCAGTGGTGATCGAACCCACAAATATCGCGTTTAGTCAGAATCTGTCCCACTGTGCCATGATGGTCTTAATGTAATGAGATCACGAAAAATTTTATTCCTAAAAGAGTAAAATGTTTACAAAATCTTAGAATGCTACAGTATATCTAAAATAGGTAAAATATATCTATTTGAACTTACAAAAGAAATAAACATATAGAATACATAGTTGTATCTTTGCAACGTAAATTACAAACTAATTAGCATTTTAGCAGTAAATAGTTGGAATATTTATAAAAAGTTTGAGACAGATCAGATCACTAACGCCCATATTAATAAATCGCTCTCAAGATCGATCTCAAACTTGAGAGTTGTTTATTAATAGGGAGCCCAGGTCAGAATGGTTTTCTTAAAACTATTATTATAGACAGTTTATTGATTTTTAAAAGAGATTTAATCCCATAAGATTCATACATTGCCAAATACATATCTATAATTTGTAAACATTTCCAAAATAGATTTTTTTTTGACAAAATACCAATTCTCACATCAATTCAGATTTTTAAATGGCAATTCAAATTGGCACTTAAAATTTTTACTATTATTTAAACTAATAGTAGTGCATTCAAACATTATAAAATAAAAACTACCTACATTTTGAGCAGATACATATTTCTTTAAATATTTACCTAAATGTCAATAATTCATATTTATTTGAGCTTCAAGCTCCTTCACAATTTAGGTTTCACCTTATGAGATTAAATAAAGAGACTTATACCTTTTAACTAACACTCCCTGTACATAATTATTCTTTTACTGAACATGTCGTTAGTAAATATTTGGTGCTAATAGACATAAAATTACAACACTGCAACAGCATAATTTTCCAAATATTCAACAAAATGGTAGTCCTTAAATGAAATAAAATGTACAATTTTTTATAAAATCTATATATACATAAATAACTGGGACAAAAATATCAATTAGCAAAATAAATAAACCCCTCCATACACTGAACTGAAATCATTAAATCAACAGCATTGACTAGAACAAATTAACTTCTAATAATATTATTTTCATATTAATAATATTTTTAGATATATTACTTGGACATCAAATGGCATTTAAATATTCTCAATATCAACAATCAATTTAAAAGAACCATCTGAATCTACACAACATAGAACATTCGCAATATTGCCTCTAGACATGGGAATGATAGGATTTGCCAGGAATGCAATACCATCTATGAAACTTTGTGGTCTTTTTGTGTTAATTTCAGCCAAATTTTCCATCAATTCTATAGTATACCAACATATTATGGCATTGGCATCTCCGTCATTGCTTATTACAACATTAATAACATCTGATGTCAGCTGACAGCAATTTCCCAAATTGATAGGATCTGTTAAAGGTACATAATCCAAATGAGTATAATCGACACCAAAAATTTGTGAAACCTGGTATTTGTTTACATGCATTGACATTTTATATCCAACATTTGAATCATGCACCCTGTTAGTGATGTCTATCCAGTTACTGCTGACCACTTCACCCATCAATGTCACAGTGGCTGGCATAAACAATCCACCCTGTATTAGATTGTTATTTCTTAAATTAACAGCAATGTCTTTATGCCTTAAATCTATATCTCCACTTATATCAAAAGGATGGCAGAAAATAGCATGAAATTTGTCATCTTTGAAGACTTCATGTGTCCAAGAGTTGCGCATTAAATATGTCACTTTTTCTACAGGAATGTTATTCACTCTAATAATTTCTTCAATAAACAGCTGGTCTGGTTCATCTTTGGCACAGCAAATTAAAGACTGGACCCCTCTTTTGAGCATCAGCACTCCAAAGATTGGGAAAGGGCACAGATCTACTATGTTAATATCAGACATCTCTGCTATCTGCCCTAAATATACACAAGCCATACCAATGCATTTCTTAATTGTTTCTATATATGTAGTGTCATTTAAAAATCTTAACATTTCTGGAGTTATTCTCATGTCAGCGTTGCCATTGGGTTTCATGATCAACCTTTCACACTGAAGAACAAAATTAGCATTTATTGTATCATTCTCCTCATATGTTTTTGGTAAACTATCATAGAAAACTGCTTGTTGCCATGCATTAGCCCTATTTTTATCCCTGGGGTCTGTAGTTATTGAAATATTTTCAGTCAATGATAAATTAAACCATCCAATAAATGTGTTAATTTCTCCTTTCTCATTTACTTTCAATTCTACCACATATGGCTCTGTTCTACTAAGTTTATCATGTATATCATTAATATTATTGAGATCAACTTTAATAACTGATGCAGGAGCAGTTAAATACTTGATATCCTTGTAGAGGTGGACATCTTCACAATCATAAGATTCTTCTTTACTATTGACATGAACATTTAAATATGAGATCCCTAAAAGAGTTTTTATTTTAGGACATAGCTGGTATTTAGAATTGAGAATATCAGAATTGGCACCCATTATGAAAAATTCAGCTTTTCCTGGTACAACTTCAGCACCCTCTGTCAATAAATTCTCCCAAGCATGAGACAGTGAAGACAATACATGTTCTCCAAATAATCCTGCATCAAATAATTCTGTTATTAACAAGGACTTTTTTCCTCCCATATCTAAATGGTTCATAGCAGTAGACAATTTATTAATAACTACAACTGCCATCAATAACCTATTTTCTTCTAATATGCAGTCTGCAAGTTGCACCATTACTTCTGAGCTGTCACATGCTGCGAGGGCTGTTGGGTTACGCTCTGTGGCATACATTGCTAGCAATCCAGTGCCAGTACCAAGGTCTAACACACTTGTTTTCTTGGGTATTACTTTCTCATGAATGGCTGCTCGATAACTGTCGTTTCGTATTTTATCATTTATCATTCGAAAATGCCATCTCTCTACCATTAAGTTTTTCAATGAATTCAAATTTCTTTCAGCAGTTACGTATCCAGCGTCGATCACTAATGCCTTTTGAAATTGACTCCACGCTTCTTCGTGAAAGCCAAATTTGTAAAGATATTTACCAATTTCATTTAACAAATAAATATTTCCGGGAAAAATATTAATAGCCCTAGTGAAAATAGCGAATATATCCTCAATTTTATTGGAAGCTGCCAGAATTTCATTTAGCTTCATCATAATAGCCCTGAATTCAGGTTCATATGCTGTTTTTAATTGGGGGCTCCTTTCAAAAGCCATGAAATATAAATCAAGGGATTTGCTGTAACACCCATTCGTCGATAGCTGCCTTGCATATGATATATATTCTCTTGCCGTTTCAGACATTTTACTGTGCAATGTCAAAATACTTTGTAAAAGATTTAATAAACCCTTTTATTTGTGTTATTTTTACTTTAAATATCGACTTTATATACACAATTCATAAATGATAAAAGTACAGATGCATGCAAGGAATCAACATCAATATATTTTGACAGTGACATGATCCATAACAAAAACAAAAATATAGATAACAAAAAAATATTACCGTAGGATAGTATAGGTAGGTATACTCAACACGCAAAGCCTCCAGAATTAGGTTGAAAATGAAGAACCAAGTGTCTTATCACTATGTTTTCTCTGCCTACCCTGCTGTATGCGGGATACAGGGTGAAGTAGAAATAAAAATATATTTGAATATTGTCCATTGGTTCTGACTAACCTGTCTACCATATAAATGTAGTTACAACTTTAATTATTAAATGTATTCTCCAAGTAATATATTGGATAAGTTGGAGAAATTATATTGTTTTTTTTTTATTTCCCGCGTTCTGGTAACGAGCAAGTGCAGCGTTAAGCTCCATCACTCAACACGCAATGCCTCGCGAATTTGGCGAAAAGTGGGGTATGGAATTATTTTAATGAGAAAGTAGTGTATTAACACTAGGTAGCGTGAAGTTAAAAAAAACTTAAGATGGTACAAATAAATCATTGTCAAATACTTAAGGCATTTTGTGGAACAACATTAACCCCAAGCACATATTTTGTAACTGAAAGTCATAAAAAGGGGAACAAAGTGTGACTATAAACGCGACTGTGGTTGTGGGTTCGATCCCCAATCGAGGAAATGAAATATTTTTTTGCACTTATTGCTTCGCCCAAGGCAAAGCGCGGCGTTGAGTTCCGCCACTCATCACGCAATGTCTCTAGAATTCGGCAGAAAGTAGGGAATGGAGTGTCTTAACACTAAGTTCCCACACTCAGCAGGGAAGATTCCTGCTGAGTGCGCGATACAGTGTGAAGCTGATTTATTTACTTTTTATAGAAAATAACACAAAGTATGGTGGTATAGTGGGAACGCATATGACTGTAAATGTGACGGTTAGGATGTAGGACCACTGCCCTGGAAGGCTTTTCTGACTGTTTGCAACTGAACATGTTGTTTTGAAATGAGGCAGAATGAAGAAATGGCAAAATTTGTAACACTAGAGCTTTTGTGGACTTGGAAAAGGCGTCCGACTGAGTTGTAAGAGCGAAAATATGGGAGATACTGCCCCGGTACAAAGTGAGCGGACCATTGCTGCAGGTTGTAGTCTCCTTACAGAGATCACTCAGCCTGTGTGCGAGTAGGTGCTGGCATGTTGCCCTGGTTTGACATCCAATAGAGTGTTAAACAAGGATGCGCCATGTGGGCTTGGACGATCAATTTGTATTTGGATAGCTGTCTCCAAGGAGTGAAACAAAGTCATATGAGAATGAATGATGTGGAATGACTTAAATGTGAACTGCCTGCTTTACGCTGATGATGCAGTGCTCATTGCATCATCAGAATGCGAGATGCAAGCATTGGTCACTACTCTCAAAGACAAAGTTTTAGTATTTGAAAGAAATGAAAAAAAGACGAAATGCAAGATCAGTGTAAATGTTAAAATATTGGAATCAAAATTAAATTAACTTCACGCTGTATCCCGCACAGAGGGAACCTAGCGTTAAGACACTCCGTATCCCACTTTCCGCAAAGTTCTGGAGGAATTGCATGTTGAGTGCCGGAACTCTACGCCGCGCTTTGACTAGACACCAGAGCAAAGAAATGAAAATATAAATAACTATTTTATTTCCTCGAGTGGGGATCAAACCTACGACCAGTCGATTTTACAGTCGCATGCTTGTGCTCCTGCACCACATCTGACCTCAAGTAAGATATTAAAACAAGCAAATGAACTGGTATCTTTAGGAAGTATGTTCAGTAGAGATGGAAAATACAAATGGGTGCAGAAAGGCATATTGCTGCCAGTAGCACAGTTAACGGTGACTTAGCTGTATTGATGAGACTGCGAAACGTCAGCACAGCTGCACATTTGGCCGTACACAATGCAAAGTAGGTACAGATGCTGATATACATGGAAATGTGATCTCTTCGTAGGATATATACACTAACAGAAGATAAATTTTATAGTTTACTAATAGATAACAAATAAATTTCTACATATTAATATCAATAATTTATCTCATTTAAATAATAAAATTCTATAACTTAATATTTAAGATAAACTTAAAATTAAATTACTTAATTGAAAACCTTTCTAATAATTACAGCACAATATTAATATAATATTATGATGATACAAGTCAATGTATAACTACATTAGTTAATTTAAGACATGAGTGGATGAAGGTAATATGTGGCAAAATTCTAATTTAGAAAAAATCTATTATATTATCTATATATATTTAATTGTTTGTATGCACATAGCACTATCATCCACTCATGTCTTCAATTAAATGATGACAACTATTAATCCCTGTGTTTTCGTTCTTTACTATTTTTTTTTTTCACTAACATCAAAAGTATTATTCTTTGACTTCAACAACAGTATTCCAAGGACCAGCAGACAGACCTTTAATGTGAGGATTTGAAAAAGCTTTTTTAAAATAGTCTAATTTTTCAAAATCCTTAGGGCAAAATCCTAATTGCCCATATTTATTACAACCAGTTGTCCAAACAGTATTATCTTCTAATAGCAAAGCTGAATGTCTTGACCCCGCAGTTATATCTATTATATTAATTTCTATCTCTGTATCATTTTCATCATAAACATCAACTAATGTTGGTATTGTATAATTTTTTTGAGCTTTGTCTTCTTCACAAATTTTATTGAAATTCATGCCTAACTGGCCTGTATCATTCCAGCCCCAAGCATAAAGATCTCCATATTCACTTAAAGCTAAAGAATGCCAACCTCCTGCTTTGATTTTAACAATTTTTATACCAGACAAAGCCTCAACTTCTGTTGGTTCATCCAGATTTGTTAAATCTCCATGACCAAGTTGTAATCGCCTGCAAAATATATATAAATGATTAAATAAAAATAATAACTTAACTGTTATAAAGAATTATAGTTTATTTATGTACCTTCCATTCCCCCATGTATATACCCTGCCTTCATTCGTAAGTAGCATATAGTGTTCATAACCACATTCAACATCACATACTTTTCCTATACAATGTTTAGTATCTACATAAGTAGGCATTTGTCCTATGTATACATTGCCTTCTGATGATAAATAGATAAAAGTATTATTCGTTACTGCTACTTTGATAATATCGTCAGCTGCTTTCAACTTTTTTGCAGTATTCTCTTTTATAGGCTCTTCTACAATATTAACTTTCTTGAATTCGCCTAATTCCAAATCATAAAACCAGACTGATCGTGTTATTTTCTCTACATAAACTAACATGTAATCATTACCAGCAATCAAAAAGTTTGTATTTTTGAAATCTTGCTTACATTCGTTGAATGCCGGTACTCTGACAAGTTGATTGTCTTTCCCACGCCAAGCTCCGGCAACGTAAAAAATATCATTAATTTGGAAAATGTTATATGCCCAGCAGCAAGTTATAAGTTTAGCCTGTTTTAAGTCAATATTAGTATCGTTCTCAACGTTCAAACTTTCAAATTTCTCAAAAACACTGATGTCTTGTGAACACGGGAACCACTGTCCAAATAAATTGGCGCCCGCAACTATGTACATTTTTAATATACAATATTAATGGAGGTTGATAATGTGTATACTTCAAAACATAATGCACTTAAATTGTTTCGATAATTTGGATCGTAGGTTAGCGTTGCTATCAACAATCAAAATACACTGTTATCAAAATCAATTGTCAATAAACAAACTTTTGGTCATGTCAATAATGAAATTCAAATGTCAAATACGTA
Organism: Heliconius himera; assembly: GCA_021202915.1. Classification (NCBI taxonomy): domain Eukaryota; kingdom Metazoa; phylum Arthropoda; class Insecta; order Lepidoptera; family Nymphalidae; genus Heliconius; species Heliconius himera. Next base: position 290,532 of record JAJHJA010000185.1, on the reverse strand, counting down.
TGGGCTAACTAAAAAAATGTTATAGATGTTAATATTTAATATAACTTTTAAAGCTTAAAATATGTTTAATATATATAATATTGTAAAAATAACATTTAAAGATCATAAAATATTGATATTTAATAAGATACAAAAATACCTAACTCCTAATTAAATTCTAGCAACATCGAAATGGTGCTCCTTTCATCACTTCGCTAATGGAGAACGCCGGTTCATAGGTACCATTTTGATTCATGTGAAAAATTTAATGTAAATGATTATTTCCACAATAACGATGTAGAATATTGTATATTTGATTAAAACTTTCTAAGACACGATGTTAATGATTCTAAAGTACATCGTCCTTAGCTAGAAGTGATCATGAAGTGAAATGAAGGTTTATGTGAACAAATCAATATGGCTCTCAAACTTGGAAAGTGTAGGCTTTGCCTCAAACTCGGCGACTTTTATTCCATCTTCACGGTGGACAACAACTTACAGCTCGCTGAAATGGTTATGGAATGTGCCCGAGTAAAGGTATGCGATTAAATTAATTATTCTAAAAACTAGCGCGATTGCAACTTGAAACCGGGAATCACTTTTAATGTAGATTGCTGATTCAGTTTTTATTACTAAGGGATTTAGTCTCTCACTGTTTTTACTATTATCATATTTATCAACATCAGTATTGTTTAATTTTTAATCGGAAAGTTTATTTTTATCACTTTTACCAAAATTTACATATTTTACATTTGCGTCTACTGTGATATTTTAATTATATGTTTCATCTTTTAACTACTGTTTGCTCTCACTGAACATATATTTACTATTATTAAGAAAAATTTCGTGTTTTCAACAATTTTTAAGAATAAATATCATATATCCCAGAGTTGTGTCTATTTTTACTATCTCTAGATATATCCAAACTTTTATGGGATTACTAAGATATTTTACATATAATAAAAGATTTTATACTAAAATATATAATGATCTTTCTTTTAGTTTCCCATCAAATACAACTTTAACGTGTAATTAACTTTAATTATTAAGATATGGAATATATTAATAAAGTAAACAGTTTTTGGTAATATCATTGTTTTAAACTAAACATTTGAGTTAAATTTCATATTTTAACTTGTTTTCACTTTTGTTTATGTTTTCATTTTTATATAGATTAAATCTAAAATTCAAATTAGCATAATCTTTCTTGATTTTTGTTTTAAATGTTTTCATTTCTCTTATTATGTTATGTTGTTGTAATACTGATGTATACTTCACATCACCAGCTTTTCTTTATATATTAAAAAAAAGAAGAAATATAAATGCAAAATAACATTATGTTGCTTGAAACCTTACATTGTCATTAAGATGTTAGTCATCACTTAAAAATAAATATTTCAAAAATTCTTATTTTATCTGGTTTTGAATCCTCTGCTGCATCTGAAGATATGTTTAAAGCTCTTAAATTGGACTACATTATTATAAAATTAAATAAATCATAAGGTTGCATGTATAATTAGGAATCAATAAAATAATTAATATTAATACAGTATTTTTTTTGAACTGAACAAGAATTTACTTTACCCATTTGCTTGAAATGTTGAATTTTTTTATAATAATGCAAAATCTTTGTTAATAGTCAAAACAATATTTCTATCAATATATATGTATACAAACTGTTTTACTTTTTTAAAAATAGATATGTGAAGGTGATGGACTTCCAGATAAAATTTGTAGTGAATGTATCCAGAAACTCAGCAGTGCCCATATATTTAAACAGCAATGTGAACGATCTGATCAAGAACTGAGGCGAAACTATATTCCACCTCCAGGTGGGTTTAGGACTTTTATTATTTACTAAATATTACAAGTATATTTTTACTAATAGTATTAAAATATTTATCAACAGGCTTTACTGCATCTACTCCTACTAGACAAAGTAGTGAAGAACAATCAAAACCCTCTCCATCTTTCGAGGGTAAATTCACACCCTTACCCAAGACACGTAAAAGAAGCAGGGATAGTATAGACAATGTGTCAGTGGGCAGTCGTAATGAGTATCAACCAGGAAGCTCGAAACGTGTTGATGAATTACGTCTCTCACAGAAGAAAATAAGATTTTCCACAAATTCAGATTCTGAATTTGAAGACCACAACAGTGGATCTGTATATTCAGGAGGAACTGATTCTGATGAGCCATTACTGCATAAGTGCGATGAATGTGGAAAAGCATTTAAATCTGCCCTCAGTGTGGTTGCTCACAAAAAGAGTCACAGGCGGAGAAATGCCCAAAAATCTGTTGTAGTAGAACAACCCAAGGAGATCCAAGATGCTAATGATTCTGAGGATAAACTTAGCTGTGACAAATGTGGAAAAGAGTTTAAATTGAAGATAATGCTTAAACGCCACCACGAGATTTGTCCCAAATCGCCCAGAAAGGAGCTTATGGTGTCGTTAGAACCGATTGATGCTGTCCAACAATCTATCAAAATTGATTGCCCAATGTGCTCGACGAAATTTAAGACAATTGAAAATTTGGAAAAACACATGAAGGTAGTTCACGCGGCAGTTCTTAAAAAGGAAGATACGTCGGTTAAAAACGAAAATGGAAAAATTTGCGTTCCATGCTTCTACTGCGGGGAGGCTTTCGAAGATTATTATATTCACAGCGCGCATTTCAACGTTTGTCCCCAAAAAACAGACACCGTCACCTTCGAGTGTCCAGTTTGTAATAAAGTGATAACTAAAAAAGGTTGTTACTTCTTGCATTTGAAAGCACATTTTTTTCCTGTTAGCTCGAGTAAAACGACTCCGGAGCCTGTGAAAAGTTTTCAATGTCGCATGTGTAACAAGAAACTCCCGAGTCAAGATTCTTTAATTACACATCTAGCGGCTCATATGTCCAACATGGATGAAGCGGATGACGGCGGTGATGAAGAATCCAGGTTGGAATTTGTTTTAATTACTTTTTCATTAGATTTTTTTCTGCCTAACAATAAACTTTTAGCTAAACCATATAAATTTTTTATGAGTTAAATAATAATACTTGCAAAAATACGTAATTGATGATAGATACGTGCTTTATTGCGGTGAGGTGCTTTTATTTTCTTTATGAATATTTGAATATTTAGCAGTTATTCTATTCAGGATAAACAAATCCGAAAAAAAAACGATAATTTTGAAAACTTTGATCTGGTCCTTGAATTTAATTGCTGTAACTAATGTGACATTTTTATGCATATAAGTTTTAAAATAAGATAATTATTAAGTGATTAAACTTTTTTAGAGCAAGTACAATGGAGGACTCGGCATCAATACATTCAGAGTACAGTACCAACATATCGAGTGGGCCACTTAAATGTAAATTTTGTGACAAATCCTTTAAATACAGAAAATCTCTATTGACCCATGAAATAAAACACACAGAGGAAAATATTAAAAAAGAAGTGCCAGACACTTCGACGGATCTGCTAAATGAAACCACGCCTAATGATAGATATAACAATTACGATTCTGAATCTAGTCAAGATGACGGCGAGGATGATAATACGTGCGATATATGTGAGAAGCAGTTCTCCTACAAACGGTTGCTTTTGCATCACAAACGTACAAAACACAACATGACGTCTGGTACAAAAAGAGCCAAAATTAATCTAAAAGATTGTTCTGTACGCTGTCTCATATGCGACATAGAAATGAAAGTGAGTGCCATCAACGAACACAACCAGACACATATAAGTGTGAATATAAAGCCGAGGAATCAATACACGTGTATAGAATGTAGCCAGCAGTTCAAGAGTTGTAGTGCATTGGCCAATCATATAAAATTTGTGCATCGTTTAAAACAACCGCCTATAACGGTTGCGTCCGATTTGGCGGATTTTTGTGAAGTCGTTGTGACGAAGGCGGAACCCCTGGACTTTGTCCAGAGTCACAACGGCTTAGAGGATTCCGCCGGTAATGGCACTCCCTTGGTCAATTTGAGTGGTTTTACCTGTACTATATGCAGTAAACAGTTGCCGACGCTAATATCGTTGAAGCGACATGTCAATTGGCACAACCATGTTGGCAAAAGTATGGAGAAAAAGCTGCAGTGTTTTGTTTGTCAAGAGGTAATTAATTGTATTTACTTATTTACGTAAAGTTAGGTCGAATTTTTGGTAGCTAATGCTACGAATAATATTTAGAATTGGAAACACAAAAAATGTTAAAAGTGGAGAATGGAGTGTGTCAAAACTAGTGCTTATCTGCCCGAATATTATAAAATATGTAATTTAATATATAGTAACCTATATAGTACATTACTTTTATTTTCTTTTGTTCCAGAACTTCCGGTTTCAGTGTCACTACAAGGCGCATATGCGTGAACACTACAACGATACAAACCTCGATCCCAAATATCTGACTTGCTCGATCTGTAACAGGAAGAGCAAGCACCTGCGCGCCGCCCAGGCTCATATGAACTACCACAAGCAGACACGATTCCAGAACAAGGACTATGAGTGCTCCATATGCAAGAAAGTGTTCCAGTACAGAAAAGTCTACCTTTCCCACATGGCTATCCATTATAAACGAGGCGAGAGTGTCAACAATACTATAGTTGGCTCCGTACTGCCTAATTCAGTGGATAAAGATAAATTTGACGGAACCCATACTTGTCACCATTGTGGAAAAGTATGTGATTCAGAAAACTCATTAAAGCATCACATAATTTGGCATAAGTCTAAAACTTCGCTGTACGGCGCGAGGCATGCGTGTGATATATGCAATTTGCAGTTTACTAACAAAAGAAGGTTGGAACTACACACTCGGACCCATTTTGAAGATGATAACGGACCTTTTAAATGTCACATATGTGGAAAAGGTTACATTGTGGAAGATTACTTCAAAAGACACGTTAAAGGGCACAATTTTGATCATCAATCACACAAAAAGAGGATAGAGAAGTTAAGGAAGAATAAAGTGAAATGTCCGATTTGTGCCCGCTTTTATCCAGACGTGGTAAAGCTTATTCGCCATTTGCGTCGGACTCATCCTGAAAGTAAAATGATTAAAGAGGATCCGGACGCGCCGGCGCCTCGATATTACTCTTGCAAATTGTGCGCGAAAGTGTTCTTAGATGAAAAAAGATTGCAGTTCCATGAAGAAGCTCATCTGAGAAAGCCAGAATTCTTCAAATGCAAATTCTGTGGGAAAAAGACCATCTCCCTCAAAAACCATAGGGTGCACATAAAGAGTCATCTGACACAGAAATATATCGACGATCCCTTGAAATGTCCTCAGTGTGAAGAGAAATTTATAAAGGGCTACGATCTTCATTATCACTTAAGAGATGCTCATGGGATTAATGAAACATGGATAGCAGAGCGTGGGGTTCAAGCGCTGGACGGGCCTTTAAAGGAACTGCAGTGTTCCATTTGCTACAAAATTTTGGCCACTAAAGGAAACTTCGAGAGACACATAGATTACCACAATTCACTAAGATGCAACTATTGCTTCGATTACTTCAGCTCCTTACGCTTCCTCGAAGGACATTTGGCGTTCAGCTGTGATAAAAAGAAACTCATTGGTGATACAGAAATACATCCAAGAAAAGTAAAGTGCCATATTTGTTACAAAGCATTCCATTTACAAGTCAAATTGGACTGCCACTTGCGAACGCAACACGGAATAAAAGTGTTTAAAGAAGTTTCCGAAAGCAAAAAGGAACTAACGTGTGACTATTGCTTTAGAGTTTTTGAAAATGAGTATGCTTTAGGTAATCATAAGATCTATCACCGCACTATCGGGTACTTCGGTTGCATATACTGCAATAGGAAGTTTAATACAATGACGCTGTACAGAAAGCATAAGAACCATCATTTTGCACAATTGAATGTAGATGAGCCGACGAAATGTGAACATTGTGACGAGAAGTTCGTAGCGTTCAGAGAAATGATCTACCACATGAGAGACGTTCACGGGGATGATAAAGAATGGGTGGTACTACCCAAAGAGTCGATTGAAGAAAAGTGTAACATATGTCATAAAACCTTCTTCAATCTTCACAAGCATTTGGCTTACCACGAGGAGAACAGGTGTAAGAAATGTGGAGAATATTTCTATTCGCGTTTGGACCTTGATAATCATTTATGTGCGATAGAAAGTGATGAAGAAGTCACCGAATCTAATAATGATGGACTTCGACAAGTTTACGAGGAGTGTAGTTTCTGTTTCAAACCGGTCACTAAGAAGAATTCTAAAAAGAAACATGACCAAATCCATCGAGGTTCAGGGTCCATATCGTGTCGGTTCTGTTTCCTGAAGTTCAAAACAATGGACGCGTTTAATATACACGCTTTCTCTCACAGAAGTAGAAAATATAATAAAAAGCCTATTAAATGTCGTAAATGCGGGGAGCAATTTGTTAAATACGGTCCGTTCATTAAACATATGAAACTAGTGCACAAGTCGTCGAAAAAAATGCATTACAGAGCCACCGTCATGCCCGAGACGTGTGTTGTTTGCAACGACAACTTCCCCAACCTGCATAACCACTACAGAGCTCATTTGCAAAATCAGTGCCACCAGTGCTATAAATATTTCACCTCGTTCAAAGTGTTCTCCCAACATCAATGCGATAGAGAAGACTTGGATCCAACTAAAGTTTTTACATCAGACGCAAATTTACCTCAACTCATAAACACTTATGTACCAAAAGACGTGAAAGACGATGAGAAGTATTACGGGCATGAAGAAACAGAAACTGAAGAAGAAAAAGTAGTTGTAAGAGAAGAAAAAAATAATATAAGTAAAGTGGAAATATTTTCTCAAGATGAGGATAGTCAGAATTCAATTGATATAGACGAAGGGCAAGTACATGAGATGGTACACACGCCTATTATTTCAGATGTTCTTTCTCTATATAAGAAGAAAGATGATAAAATTATTGATAACGATAGTCCAAGCGTGAGCGGCAATGTTGTAATTTTGACAGACGACGAAGATTCTATAGGCTTTAAGGATACTGCAAGTGTTATAACAATAGAAGATTGAACAATGGATTTCTTTGATATGATTAGGTTAGATAATTTAAGAAAGATAAGATAGGATGCTGTGTTAACATTTTTTATAAATATTTTTTAATAGATAACAGCCTCAAAATGAATGCACTAAGCATTTTATTCCAATTTTGTGGAATTACATGTATTATTTGTGATAAGTGATGGAAACTTACCTGAATGACAAAGAAGTTGAAAAATTTAATTATAAATATTAACGTTAAATTATACAATATTAATATTAATGGTTCTAGTTGTAGTTGATAGGAAATCATGTCTTATAAATATACACTTCCACTATAATTAATAGATTACACAGTTCTATAACCAAAAAAATATTTGAATAATTTTAATTTATGACAAAGTACATATTACTTTGATTTGCTGAAAACGAAAAAAATATATATCTAGAATGTTGGAATTTCCTTACAAAATGTGAATTCAGTTTTTTCGCTTTTCGAAGCTGTGATCTTAACAGATTTTATAACAGTTTTATTATATGGAACATATTTTTAGATAACTCCTCAATAAGTAAAAAAAAAGAAGAAACTCTTAACTTGATATTATGACATATCCCAAGGATATCCGAGGCCAAAATTAAATAGAATTCTTATTATATATATCAATATGAGAAAAAGCATGACCTGGTACGGTTTTAAGGGGTTTTTATATTCAACACTTTAAAACTGTATAAATCAGTTAAAATTATCAAAACAGCTTTTCAAAGCTATTTTTGTAGACTTGTATTATTTGCTATTTTGTAATATTGCATTTACTTAATTGTATTTTTATGTATGATTTTGGTTTTGGTTAACCAAACGTATGACCGTTGTGATAAGGAAATTTATTTCTTGTTTTTTTTTTAATAAAATTATTCTTTTAAAACCTGTACTTTAGTAATTTTCAAAATTTTAAAATAAATGGAAGTCTAGAAAGAAATGTTGGTTTTATTTTTGACGGAATTTGAACCTGCGATCGTTTTGTGCTAAATAGTGTTGAGAATATAATAGAAGTTGAGGCCAGTCGTGGCGCAGTGGCACAAAGTGTGACTGTAAAAGCGACTGGTTGTGGGTTCGATGCCCAGTCGAGGAGATGAAATATTTACTTAAATTTATATTTCCATTTCTTCGCTCTGGTTTCGAGGACAAGCGCGGCGTTGAGTTTTGCCACTCAACACGCAATGCCTCCAGAACTCGGCAGAAAGTGGGGAACGCAGTGTCTTAACACTAGGTTCCCTCTGCCTACCCTGCAGTGTGCGGGATACAGCGTGAACCTGAAAAAAGAAAAAAAAATTAAAATATATAAATAATTTATGTACAAGTGACAGACATAATAATCAATGGAACGTAGAAGATAATATTGAACTCGTATATTGAATAACTCTAAATAAAAACGTTCCGAATTAAAAGAAAATATAAGAAAACATAATTTTATACATACAAAAAATTTTCAGAAGTTAGTTATATATATTTTAAATTAGCTGCTACTGCGCTTTATCGTGTTCGATGTTATCAGCATGTATCATTCAAGAGGGCGCGATTTCCTTTGTTCGTAAATATTAATATAAATAATAAGTCGCGCAAAAGCACAAGTGTGCAACTTTAAATAAATAAATAATATAAAGGATACAGGATGTGGGTTCGATGCCCACTTGAGGAAATAAATTCCCATTATATTTTCATTTCCTCGGTCTGGTAACGAGGCAAAGCACGGCCCTGAATTCCGCCATTCAACTCGCAAGGCCTCCAGAATACGGTGGAAAGTTAAAAACATTAATGTCTTATAATTTTATATTTTACATTACTAAAAAAATCCCAGCCTTTAGCTTACATTTTTATAAAAAAAAGTTTACCGCTTTACATCTATCTATACATATAGTCTTACGAGTTTCTTTTTTAGCAAAGAAGGAAACTTCTAGCAGGTCTACTCGGTAAAAATAGTGGAAACAGGCCGACCAATTTAGAAGGCGTTAATAATTTTAAATGGCAAGATACTTACTAAATGGGCGTTAAATCTTAAATTATTGACAGTTTCATTTATTCACTGTAAACTTACCTGTTGCAGTAGCAAATTAATAATTTTTAATGTAAAGGGCATTTATATGTTTTTTTTTCATTAATTTATGTACCACACAAGAAATAAATAAAATACAGAAATAAAATACATATAACAATAGAAAGAATGTGTACAACAGTTAACTTATCTCTAATAGAGATCTCTACCAGGAACCCTTGCATGTAGGAGATGTTAAAATAAATAATTCAGATGCGATATTTTAATATTAAATCAAATCAGCTTCACGCTGTATCCCGCACACAGCAGGGTAGGCAGAGGGAACCTAGTGTTGCGTGGCAGAACTCAACGCCGCGCTTTGCTTCGACACTAAAGCGAAGAAATGGACATATAAATTTAAATAAATATTTCATTTCCCCGAGTGGGTTCGAATCCACAACCAGTCGGTATTACAGTCACACTTTGTGCCCCTGCGCCACGACTAGCCTCATAAAACTAAACGAGACAATAATACCGTTACCTGATTCAGCAAGAAATTTGGGTCTTATAATTGATTTATCGTGGTCTGCGAACAATAACGCCTTCGCACAGCGCCTCCACTCGAGGAGATGAAATTTTTACTTAAATGTATATTTCCATTTCTTCGCTCTTGTGTCGATGCAAAGCGCGTCTTTGCATCGGCACTCTCTGCCTACCCTGCTGTGTGCGAGATACAGCGTGAAGCTGATAAAAAAATAGTTCTATGTAAGGCAAGGTGTTAAGGTGTTAAATCTACTCTGGTGCGTAATTGTCTACTTCCAATTAATAGAGCTTGACATTTGGAGGGTTTCATAAGGTCAAACAAAGTCACCCACTCACTGATAGGAGCGAGATCAGAATTGATGTTCAGAATTCCAGTATTCAAATCTTAAAGAGTGGTGTGTAGGGTGTAGGATTTTGGTAATTTCATTTACAAAAATGGAAAAGAGCACGTGAGTGAATGCAAGGTGATATTTCAACATTTTTATTTGATAAAGATATTGAAACTTACAATCGAATGTTATTCCACCATCAAGAAAATTTTATGAAGATATGCTTTCGCTTTTATAGCATGTAATTTGAACGTATACTTTTTGAGAAAATGTAAGTTTAAAATAATTCAACGCTTCGTTTACTGCCGCAGCATAGGCACGAGCTCAGCGGGGGGCGCCCTTGCCGACGATTTTATCCTCACAAGCAGCCATGTAGTGCTTGCACTTTCTCAAAATTATTGTATCTATAAATTATATCGATTATTTTATGGCAAATAAAAAAAATATTAATGGTAAGTGGGCGAAGCCGCGAGTGGGCCGCTACTATTCGGAGTTGGGATCGAACCAACAACCGTCGCGTCTACAGACTCGTTAAGTAAATCTTATCATTCCTGTTTTTCTATTTCTTCATCCTTTTTCTAATATAAGTTATAAGTTTTATAGAATCTTATAACTTATATTGAAAAAAATCGAATCTCAACCGTGCGCTTTATCTTGTTACCGGAGCAGGAAAATGAAAATAATACTCTGCTGCGCCACGAAGGCGCCGCTTCCGCCGTAAATAAATTATTACTCATAACATTGAGAGTATAATGTTTATATTTAACTAGCGGCTCGCCCACGGCTTCGCCTGCTTAAAATACGTGATTATTGATTTAATAAGCAGAATTGATTGACAACTATAATGATTTCTAATATGATTTTTTTACGACATTATCGTCAAAGAATTTTTGATTGTTTTAAATAAAAAAATACGACCATTGTTGATATTTCATATTTATAAAATATACATAAAGCTAGTTATTTATTACACGCATATATTTTTGTAACTTTATGTTCTTTTTACCTATATAATATACTCTGTTAAATGTGCTGATGTCAGTGAATAATTTAATTTACTCATTCAGAAACAGCCTTAAATGTTAAATTATTGATTTGAAGGATTCATAATATTCTTTGTAAAATAACTGCATATTAACTCCTGTACAGTTTTTAAATTAGTTACATATATTATATGAACGAACCAACCAAAAAATCTTTGTATTTACTTGATTTTTCTTGCAAGATCGTTCTTTATCTCTGTGTTGAATTAATTACGACTTAAACTTAATTGTTATGATTTATGAAGGTAATCTCCACTAACAATTCAATTTTGTTTACTTTATTGTATAAAATATTGTATAATAGTGCTTCAAAAATATATATTTTTATCAACAGTCATATAACCCAGACGTTTCGAATGTCATTCTTTAGCCAGGGTCATACCAGCGCGATTGCTATGTAACATTCGCAGGCAAGCTAATGCCTTGAGTTCATTCAAATGACGATAACTTTTTTTTTAATGAACCGAATTTGATGAACTAAACTTTAGTAGTTAAGTTGAGTTAAAACAAAGCAAATGCTGAAATTTTCAAGTAAATCGGTTTAGTACTTTCAGATAAAAATGCGGACAAAAATATGTCGAAAGACAGACAGACAAGAAATTCAAAAAAAATCGTTTTGCTTTCTATTATTCTTTTTAAGTGTCCCTCTATCCATTTCAGTCAAAATGACTAAATGTACAGACAAACTATTTTTACTGTCTTATTATGTATAGAGATAATTATTTCTATTTCGATCACTGATTAACAGAAGTGCAACGAACTAGGCATAACTAAAATGCCTCGAAAGGTAAGGTTCTCTTATCCTTTCTTCACGTGTCAAAAATGACAAATATAAAAAAAGATAAGAAAATATAGTTATTTTAAGGTCCAGTTAATAAAACACCTTTATTTGAAATTAATGATTATTTATTTAGTTAACGTGGTATTCATTGGTGGCTATAACGTTTCCCGTTAGTCACGACAGATTAACAATACAAAACTTTATTTTAAATATTATAAAAATAGCTTTGTGTTTTCTAAATTTACGCTTAATTAAATGCTTAATTTAAATTTTATTATTGCATTAAAAAAATATGAGCAAAGCGATTATTGCCACTGCATATTGCAGAATTTTTACACTATATTTTTAGTCTAGGAAAGTTGGAATTTGAATTTTGCAATTAACTAAGAATAATTATTTGAAAAAAAACTGATCTTAAAATAAGTAAACATAACTTAAAGTTACTGAAAAAAAAGATTATAATTAAACAGTAGAAACCCGATTAACCGGACTAATTGTTGTGTCTAAACTTTATGATCGAATATACGAAGAGATTTCAACAATTGAGTATAAGTAATATAATAAGATAGATACTAAAAAATATAAGTATAGTATTGGTAATATAAACTTATTTTTTTAAATATTAAGGGCCAGTTTCCCGGTTACGAATAAAGTTACAGACTCTATTGTATTTTTCGAGAATAATTTTCTCATTAATGAACGATAATAGTTTGTAATAATTCATACGATTTGTTACATTTTTAAATTACAAAGAAGTATGTAAAAATGAAATGCATGTGTCAAATGTGTATCTACTAGATATCGCTATTCGAGACCTGTGAAATCAACCATTACAGCTAGTCTGACAGATTCGGCTATCCGGGACTTTATCAGCCAGTGGTGAAACTTAGCGTTTTAATATTATTATTCACTTTTTCAAAATTTTACTTTACGTGTACTCGATTGTTTGTTTCTCGAGTACTAAATTCGGATAATCGGGGGCCGCATAATCGAGTCCCCACTGTATTACAAAAAAAAAACTATAGATTTTCAGACGCGATGTTATTTCGATTACAAGATAATCCTTTGAAAAAGAAATGTTCTTAAAGTTTAGAAAGTTTGTAAGTTGCTTTATTTAGAAGAAGACATTAAAATAACAAAAAATCTGCAACTTGCCAGTGGCTTTAATTATGATTGAAGTATATTTTGTGCACAAAAGTAGTTGAATATTATGAATACAAAGAAACTATAATAGGGTTGTCGACTAGGTATAAACCAGGAAAAAAATAATAGAAATAGTTCTTTGTTGGTGAAAACTGTCAACAAAAAATATAATTGAAACAAAAAAAATACATTTTTTTTATAATTTAGAAATAATCTTTTTCTTTGTATAAGCTTGCCACTTTATAATGCATACTTCGTCATTTTAAAACTTGTGATACGCAGGTTGACTGTATTCACCACCAAAGCAACGAATCAATAGTTAAAGACAAGAAGCACATTATTAATAGTTAAAAATATTGAAATAAGAAAAAAAAATGACATCCCTTTACAGTATACATTAGATAATTAATAACTAGACACTAACATAATATTTAAATACAAAATACATTCTATAAATAAATATGTGCATAATAAACACAGGTGCTGATTATTGAAATATTAAACAAGTTAGAAAATTTGTAATTACATCACAAACTTAATTTTTCTTAAATAATCTAACATTCCTTAGATTTGCGTTGTAAAATGTACAGTACGGTCGACAAGTCGTGGCCGCCTTGAAGTTAGGTTATCTAAATTTATTGCGCATTGTTCACTCGGAATTAAAACTAATAAAATTAAGAATAGTCCTCACATCAAATCGACGTTCTATCTACAGCTAACTTCAGGCCACGATTCGTCGACCGTACTGTATTCGTAAATGTCAATACAAAAAGTTTTTAATGACTTAACATATATTTAACATCTTTTTATTAAACAATTTTTTTACAATTTTACATAAAATGCAATGATTTTAGGTTTAAGTCCCATTTGAAGTCATATAGCAACTTCTTAACTTTTAAATATTTTCCCATCATGGATAGACAGACAGTATGGTGCTGGGTTTCGACCACATATTTTTCTTTTGTTTAAACAATTTTAATACGTTTTTTTATTTCCTAGCTGATTGAGCTATCAATAAGAACATATTTTTGTCACGACTAAGTCGTTCACTAATTAACTGAACATATTAAAGTGTAAATTTTAGATAATACTTGCATAAAAAAAATATTTTTTTAAAAATGAAAACGATCCCAAGTTACAAGTTCCAATAACCATTTTTATTGACACATTAGAATAATTTCCAATTTAAAGTGGCCTAACTTAAAAAGTAATTATTTTTAGTTTTCAATGTATATATATTGTCTTTGAAATGATAATGCTATTAGAACACGAAAGTAATTCAGATTAGTCAATAAATATTCGTGTAGTTCAAGCGGGCGAAACCGCGTACGGGTCGCTAGAAATAAAAAATATGTATATTATTACGCGCATTAATTTCTCCAACAAAAAACTAATTTCAAAATGGACCAAATATCCAAAAAAAAGTAGTTTTTTTATTCATTATGAATTTTTCAGCTAAATCAGTGAGAAATCATCATAGAAAAAAAGAATACACGTTTCACTACCAATTAAAAGAAAATCAAATTTTACACAAGTTTCAAGTTAGACCACTTTTGCACCTTCTCAACTTCAGTCATTATACTGACTACTATAGATATATACACATATACAACTTACTAAGAACGCTTAACAAAATTAAACTAATCAAAATTATTATTATTACAATAACATATAATTAATTAATAGCGTGAATTAAAACTTAAAATATTTTAATGATACATACAGAAGTTAAAATAAATGTTGTAAATATTTTAAACTTAATACCGTTACTGGATAAATATGTTGTTTGACTATAAGTGTATACTTTGCAAGAACATTGTTTTGATAAGTATGTATGCAGAGGGAACCTGGAAACCTAGTTTTAAGACACTTCCGTTCGTTGCGTTGCGTGTTGAGTGGCGAAACTTAACACCACGCATACCAGAGCACTGAAATAAAAATAATATCCTCGAGTGGGAATCGAACCCACAACTATCGCCAATACAGATATAATTATTAATTACATATTTGATTGCCTATAATAAGCATACAAATATTTCATTACATGAATAAAATGTTTAAATTTTAGCTCAACATGTTCTAGCAAAGAAACAAAAAGATACTACCAAAAACTATTCAAAGAGAATTTAGTTCATGAAATGTAGAGTACAGTATTAGAAGTAGTATGATTAAAAAAGTACTGATACCTATAATATATACTTAGTTAAGTTAAAAACTATTACAGGCACTAACTTTTTGTTACATCACCTAGTTATTATATGACTTAAAATTATTTTTAACAAAAAAATATTATTATTATTAAATAACACCATAATATTGCTGTTTTATACATTTAAAGTAGAATCGATTAAGTTGTGTTGTCAATTATTAAAAAAAAAATATTAGCGATCAATTGTATCTAAATACTACAAAAGTCTGTTATTTCATTTTGAGCTTTGTTCATGATTTGGTTAAATATTAAATATATATATATATATATATATATATATATATATATATATATATATATATATATATGTTTTAATCAAATTTATTTTAGATATTACTGTTTTATAGCTTCACGCTGTATCCTGCACATAGCAGAGATGGCTGATAGGACCTAGTGACATGACACTCTGTGGCGCGCTTTCCGCCCATTTTTCGAGACATTTCATGTTGAATGACGAAACTCAATGCCGAGCTCTGTCTTGTCACCGGAGTAGGACAATGAAAATAATTTATTCTTCCGATTGGAATCGAAACCACAACCGTAGTGTTTACAGCCAGAATGTGCCGCTGCGCCACGGCTGTCAGTATTAAGATGTTATAACTATCATGTTAAAAAACAAGGCTCAACTCTAAGCACATTTAATTAATGTATTTTTTTTCTTGTGAACCTGGCGGTTTGTTTGACCGTTGACTTTATGGCAGTGATGGCACATACTAAAAAAATTAAAAAATTAAATTATTTCAAATGTTATATTATAGACTGCCCACACTCTCGCTTTTTAAAAGGAATATACCTAAATGTCATATACACATTCTTACTCGACATGACACAAGCTATCATTGCAAAAGTTATAGAATTTCGACATTTTAGTTCTAAATAAAAGAAACAAAATATTTTCCTATAGAATAGCAGGCAGAATTTAAAACATTTTCTTACTTTCATGAAAGAAAAAAAATATTGCAATTACAATGCCAATATGTTACACTGCCATACCTAACAGTGATACAAAAAAAAAACAAAATTAATAGATGACCAAGAAAAATACACCATCTATCACAACAGTGATAGAATCATAGCGACCCTCATATTTTCATACGTATGTAGTATTCATTAGTCAGTGTTAGTGACTCCTATGTTAGTGACCATGTTAGTGACTCTCCCATTTAAGGTCACTAGGTTCACTTCCTATTATCATGAGTAAATCCTGCTACAGTCTCTATCACCTAACTCCCTTCAAAACAACAATATCAAACATTATATCAGTGACTATGTTAGTGACTCAATCGTCCCATTCGAAGTCACTAGCTTCGTTTTCACTATCATCAGACTCGGAGGAGGACTGTATGGCTCGTGCTCGCTCTTGCAGCGCTTTAGCGAGTGCACCCGCGAGGCCACACACTGCGGCGCGGTTCGATAGATCTTCCGAGTCTCCCGCTGAACTACTTGAACGACGTACCTGAAGAGAATTGAAAGAATTTGATTATTTTCATTTTGATTTAGGAGGGTAAATTTTAATTAAAATTTAAACTGGATTATTTGTGTATATTTAATATTATACATAGATGTTAGTCATGGGTAGATCAACGGATTAGTGCAAAATTTTCAAATCGTCGGGTCTTACTAAAGATTGATGTAATTAGTATATTTATATTAAATATACTAAATACACGCGATTAATTTGGTTTACCAGTTTGATTTAATATGTATAAAAATCCTGAAAACCTAAAATTTTTATTAGATCAAATTAGACAATAAAATATTATAGTAAAATCTCCATTTCTTTATTTAACATTATAAGTTGTAATATAAAGAGCGGTAGAAAAATAAAGATTTTTTTTATTTTAGCTACATAATAGCTCTCTATTATATGTGGGATATGGTCTGACGAAAAAAAGTGAGTGGCAGAGGGAACTTGGTATTAAGAATTAAGACCTTTCGAGACATTGTGTGTTGAGTGGCGGAACTCAACGCCGCGTTTGATATTGCCAGAACGAGGGACATGAATAATGCACTCCCCCGAGTAGGAGTCAAGCCTACAACTGTCGCGTTTAGTCAGATTTCTTTATGTAATTAATATAATTAACTTTACTTACAGCTCTTAAATTAATTCCTTGTCGTATTTCACTTAGTAAATTGTTTCTACTGTCGTCGTTCAGCGAATTCTTTGAACCCACGTCGACATGCTGAAATGGTTCAGAATATTTTATAATAACCAATAAAGATTTTGACATAATTAATAACTAATGTGACATAACAATGTATGAAATTTAATAGTACTACAGAAAATTATGCTATCTAAATATAAGAAGAATAGTACATATGAAAGTTATTTATACGGATAAATGTTTTTTTTTTTATTTTTGGTTTTGAAAACTGTTCAAGCGCTTCACTTATTTCAAAACAAATTAAATGATCATTTTAAAAATAGTCTTTGGGTACCAAAAATTTGTAAGAACCTCTTTACAAAAGGTCTAACAACAAAAATGAGGATATTTATATTATCCTTATTCTATCTTATAGATAGAGAGTGGAGCTCGCGCGCTCGCAAGGTGAAAGTAAGTGTCCACACGTAAAACCTTAAAACCTTTATGTTGTGTCATACGTTCCTCCTGCATCCGCATATACTATTGCGCGTAAGAAGGATGCTAAGTTGAGGGCGGCCTGCAACTCACCTTGAGCGTCTTGTTCCCGTTGCGGATGCTCTCCATGAGCGCGGCGCGCGGGTCGGGCGCGGGCGGCGGCGGCGGCGGCGCGGGCGCGGGCGGCGCGAGCGGCGGCGGCGGCGGGGGCGGCGCGGACGCGGGCGGCGGCGGCGGCGGCACGCACGGTGGACCGGCGGCGGGCGGGGCTGTGGACACAACATGTCAATATATTAAATATAATATAAAAATATGATCTTTTTATATTTTATCTTCACTTCAAATATTAAATTAATATTTGAGACATTTATGGCGCAGAGACACGAAGGCAAGGCCTGTTAGCGCGACGGTTCTGTTTCTACTCGAGGGAATGAAATATTTAATATTTTTATTTATATCTTCCATATACACCCAGAATCAGCAACATTTATGTATAGATAGTATCTCACGCTGCACGGGGCGCGGCGGCGGCGGGTTGCGCGGCGTGGGCGGCGCGGCGAGCGCGGCGGGCGGCGGCGGCGGCGGCACGGCGCGCGCGGGCGGCGGCGGCGGCGCCCGAGACGCTGTACAACAGAAATTACCCATTTCATTTTGTCATTTACATAAATATTCGTATTTCAAAAACAAATTTATGTATAGAATAAATAGTATAAAGTTATAGATGACTTACGTGGCGCAGGCGGCGGAGGGGCGCGGGCGGGCACGGGCGGCGCAGGAAGCGCGGGGGGCGGCGCCGGACCTCGCGGGCACTCTACAATTTTGTATGAAAATCATTTAATATTTATTATTATACTCAGATATTTATGGAAATATACCAAATAGATCGAGCACCAAATCATCAGATATATTTCAAAATATTAAATAACTTTATTATTTTTTTTAATTGATTTATAAATAAATATATAGCTAATAAAATGTTTTAGTAATCGTGTACTACGATTACAGCGGATTTTTATAGGCCATTTTAAATGCATTGTATTTACATGTAAAGCGGTGCGCGGATGTGCGACACAAAAAAAGTTGCGATTTTAAATTATGACTTGCGTTTTATCGCAATCGACGTACGACGCAATTATCGCAAAAGTATGTTACGAACAAGTACAGCACGGTCGACGAGTCGTGGCCAGCCTGAATTTAGAATATTCAGATTTGATTTTAGAATATTTTATACTTTTGATTATTCTCTTCACGAGGGAAATATAAACATAATAAAGTAATTTGAGTGTGGCCACAATATATTGACCATACTGTACTTGTTCGCAAGTAGGTTTGCACGCACAGCGATTCTTAAATAGTGATTTAACAAAATGATAATAAAATCTTGTCGCAAAAAAAGAAATCACCATTAGGTTTCGTATCATGCAGCTCCTCCTTAACAGCTTCAACGCCGCCATTTTTGATAATAAAGTCGTATATAAACTGTCTCGTAGCCTGGTCGTTTAGTTGATTCTCTGTGATGCCCACTTTGTCCCAAAACGACCTCATTTGCTCCTCTGGCAATTTGTCCATATCGAATATGTCGAATCCTGTACAAGTAAACAGGTTTGTTAATAAAATTTATAGTCGTGGCGCAGGGGCACAGGCGTGCTACTACTTGTGGGTTCAATTCCCATTTGAGGAAATAAAATATTTTATATTTTCATTTCCTTGCTCTGGTGAAGAGTTAAAAGCGCGGCGTTGATATCCGCCACTTAATATGTAACGTCTCCAGAATTCGGCGAAGAGTGGGAAACGAAATTGTCTTAATAGGAATGGAGTGTCTCAACACTAAGTTCCAAGGTTTTCGTTCCTCGTTCCGGTATATAGTGGAAAAGTAAAACAAAAAATATATAAGCATAAAGGCCGTCGTGGCCCAAAGTTAGACTATAAACGCGAAGGTTGTGGATTCATTTCCTCGCTCTGGTACCAAGACAAAGTACGGTGTCTCGAATAAAGAATAGGGGAAAAGGAGTGTCGAGACCCTACGGAGACCTAGAGAGGTAGAGAACCTAACCTTCTATGTACAAAAATGCGTAAAGCTACTTTTCGACTTTTGTAACTTAAAAGAATAAAACGGAACATCTACAGGATCACTTTGTTGTATGTCTGTCGGTCTGTCTGTCTGTACGTCTGTAACGACCAAGTTTTCTCAAGATTATATAGAGCTATCACGCTGATATTGATTATATCAAATATCCAGAATCCCTTGACATAGTCCCTTGAAGCGGAGAAAAAATTAAGATTTTAAGTCAACGCAATCAAAATCATCTTTTTTCTCTGATAATGAGTAAGACCTCTTCCGCACGTGTTGAAAGACAACAACAACAAATATGCCCCATCTTGATGATGGGGCATATTTGTTGTAAATGTATCTATTTGCATTTTCAATTTTTAATTTTTGGTTGTTATAATTCTTGTTAGCAGGACTGTGGGACTACGGTCTCTTTCTTTTTCATTTTTTGTTTCATTTATATTTTCCCCCTTGTTTTTTCTTCTTTTCTATAGTACTGTGTACAAGTTTGTCAAATTTTATAAGCTGTACTTGCCATTTGTCTAAAATCCTGAAATCGATATTGAACCCTCGATGGCCGCGTCCAACTTGCACTTGACCGGACCAGGACTCATTTTTGCTCTTTTCTACTTTTGACATTAGAAATTAGAAAAAAATAATTACCTTTATCCGCGTCCCATCCAACGTGGGAGACATGTTTGAAGTCTAGCGGCATACCAATGTCTGCTTTTGTTAATTTTCTCGATTTAGGCTTAGGCTTTTTGCCGGTACCCTTTAGAGAGAAATCTGTAAAAAAGTTATTAGAATCTGTTATGAATAGTATTTGATTTTTGTATTTAATTTGTCATTTAATTGATTATTTTGGCTAAAAATAATAGAAACCCAATATTGTTTTTAGAATTGATTATTTTCCAGCGCCTTTTTTAAAAATGTTTTTGTTTTAAAGCATCATATTTTTTTATGCTACACATCTTTAGAGTTAGATATGGAGTTGATTTTGTAAACTATATAATGTACATATTAAGTATGAAAATGATGCATTGAGTGTTACTCAATACGCAATGCCTCCAAAATCCGGTGGAAAGTGGGGAACAGAAGTACCTTAACGGGGACCCAGGTTCCCTCGGTCTACCCTAAAATATTTTTGTTTCCCCTTTCCTATTATAATTTCACCTTTCAACACCTTTCTTTAACACATGAAAAAAGGCTATGTCATAACATTTTAAAAAACAGCTTCTTATACACATTGCACAAGAAAAGAAACAACATAAAAAAATTAAAAAAAAACTCACTCGACAACGTATTAGCCTTATTGCTCTGCAAGTTCATAGAGGGCGTGGGGACGGGGGCGGGGGTGTGCGGCGCGGGGGGCAACGGCGAGAGGGGGGCGGGGGAGACCCCGTTCATACGGTTAGTACTGCCAGATTTTATTGAACTGTGCGAGGACACGCTGTGGGAGGATATGCTGTTCGCTCGCGCCGCCAGCATTGATCTTTGGCGACGTTCTGAAAAAAAATATATATTATTTTAATTGATTGTTTGATTGATAAAGTTTAAGGGTGAGAAAGTACTACATTCACATATTTTTATTAGACTTGTCAGGCAGTTTAGTCTTCAGACATATGTATTCGACGTAATCGACGATAATATAATACCAAGACATCATTTGCTAATGATTTATGTATATATTTAGTTATAAACTTGTTTCCCACGTAAAATTTTACATAAGTATATTTAACGACAAATAGTATGGTAATAATCGTAATACAGTACGGTCGATGAGCCGTGAACACTTAAGTTAGGCGCTCTGTATGCCAAACGCATTGTTTACGCGAAAACAAGACTAACTACAGCTAACTTCAAAGCGGCCACAACTCGTCAATCGTACTGTACTTCAAAAATATAAGACACGCAAAACAGGCTAAATATAAAATTAAACAAATATCTATCTATTCTTGACCACGTAACATAAAAATAAATTTGACGACCGAAACAATAAAACTTACAATGAAACCAGATATCATTTTAATAATATTTCTAATAAATAAATAAATAAATAAATCAGCTTCACGCTGTATCCCGCACACAGCAGGGTAGGCAGAGGGAACCTAGTGTTAAGACACTCCGTTTCCCATTTTCTGACGAATTCTGGAGGCATTGTATGCCTCCCCGCGCTTGTCGTCGACACCAGAGCGAAGAAATGGAAATATAAATTTAAGTAAATATTTCATCTGCTCGAGTGAGGATCAAACCCACAACCAATCGGTTTTACAGTCACACTTTGTGCCCCTGCGCCACGACTGGCCTCAATAACTATAAAACTATTATACTAAAATAATATTTCTATTTAAAAAAAAAAGACAATGATATCAATTTATATGTAAATTAAATCGTTTTAGGCGTCGGTTTATCATCCTTCACTGGTGACATACACAGAAAAATATTTCGAACGCTATGTTTGTACACAAACGTATTGTCGATTGTGGTGTGGCTGGCTCTGATATTTAATAATTTTATAAATCAACAATAAACATACTAGACCATCGACAATAATTATTAAAACTGTAAAATTAAAATGGCTCTTGATTATAATACATATTAGCAATTAGGTATGCCGTAAAATATATATTTTTGAAGTAAACTATAATAATTGAGTTTTAATTAATATTTTTAGGCCGTTGTAGCGCATACGCGACTCCCAAGTGTGACTGTAACGCCACGGTTGTGGGTTCAATACCCGCTCGATGGAGTGGGTTGTTATTTATTTATATTTTCGTTTCTTCGCTCTTGCACCGAAACAAAAGTTCAGCTTTGAGTTCCACCACCTAACAGGCAATGCCGCCAATAATAGGTCCGGCGCTGAGTTCCGCCACTCAACCCGCAATGTCTTAAAATAAATCGACGGAAAGTGGAGATCGGAGTGTCTTACCACTAGGTTCTTATTTCCTACCCTGCTTTATGCAGGATATACCGTAAACTGATTATTTTTTTAAATATTGAAATTCCTATTAAAAAAAACTTTTCAACAAATCACTTACTAAGCATGTCCGATAGAATAAAGTAACTACTATACAAAAATAATCTACAACATTTTTTTTTACTATAACACATGCGAACTACCGTTACCAATCAATCAAATGATGTTTAAACGTTTATATTAACAGCGCCTATTAGCCTTGGACAGCTCCATTATATCGTGAAAATTATATAAAATCTTAGCAACATGTTTAAAGAACACAGGGAGGCCTTTGAGCATGTTTTACGCTTAATTACATCATTATAGGACTAATCTCAATTATACGAGTTGTGGTTATGGGTTCGATTCAGACATACGATTCAGACTTTGTCCATGGACAAAGTTAATTTATTCCTTTTAACATCTTTCACACTTACTATTTAGCGTTAAACTGAATTACTCAGTTTCCGCCAAATTTTCTACACATTGAGTGCTGAGTATCGGAACTCAACGCCGTCTACCAGATTGGTGAAGAGAAAAATTTAAGATTTTTCTCAGTGGGTACTGAACCAACTATCGGGTTTAAAGTCCTGCACGTGACTGAGCCAGTCAGTTGTACCCATGCGCTACGACTGGCCTATAGTCAAGTTTTCCTTTTCGAGTGACATTATTATTTTAAACACAATAACTATACATTACAAGTTAAAATTAAATAAATTAGCTTAATTATTATACAGCAATCAAATTGAATTAAATACTTTATATTTTTATATGTATAACTTTTTTTATTTATGAACTATTGAAATAAATTTAATACTGAATGTTAGGTGAAGTTTACCAAAATAGACCAAAAAAGTTTACCAAAATAGAAAAAAAATACAGTCGAATTGATACAGAACCTTTTGAAGTAGGTTAAAAAATGTGGAACTGTGGAACTTAGATATCGACAAACAGAACGCACAGTCAAACAGACAAAATGTATAAAAATATTTTTTTTGGGTTTAATAAATAATAAGAATAATTAATAGTTTTCTTATATATTATATATCTTCAATATATATGTATTTTCAGGTGTAATTTTATTATATGTATATATTGACCATACACGTAAACCGTATACATATTATAAATTATAATTATACAAACGTAGGTGCCGTATTTCCTCATAATATATTATAAGTTATTTAATATTGGTAAAATCATATTTATTTCCTTAAACATTTTACAAATCAATTAAAACAATAACACCAACCTTCCCGCCTATGTTTTCGTAATTCAATTTTCTCTATTAATATGTTTCTAAGCACCTAGCTTCATCTTCGTTCGCGAAGTTGAACGCCGCCATGTAATCCTGTAAAATAAATTGAAATTAAAATAGATTTTTGTTAAAGTAATAATTCAGTCGAGAAAATTAAATATTTTATTATTTAATTGTGGTGTCGAGGCAAAGCGCGGCGTTGAGTTCCGCCACATAACACGCAATGCCTCTGAAGGCAAATTTTGGAATTGGGCGGAATGGAATGAATGTTGAATAGAGTATCTTAACATTAAGTTCCCTTTGCGCCTTTGCTGAGTGCGGATTACAGCATGAAGCTGACAAAAAAATATATATTTGTCACACTTGTGGTGGAATTGTAACGATTGTAACTCCACTCCATGTTGTCGTATATGAAGGTAGGCAAAAAAATAAACGCTTTATTCTGCATGTAACAGGATATGAACCTGGTGCAAAAAGACTGTTTTTCCGTCCGAACTCGATACATTTCGTATCGCGAGAGTCAACTCAACGCGACACTTTATACAACCAAAGCGGAAAATTTTAAAAAAATATTTCCCCCAAATGAGAATCGAACCATCACGTTGAAGTTTCACGTCATACTTCTCCACTTTGGCTTTAATGCGGGTAGGGTAAGGAGAAATCCCACGCGAAAGAATGTTCGTAATATCGATAAAGCAGCCGAAAGTGAGACCATATTTTATTATCTGTAAATAAGGCGGATCAGCTTTACGCCGTATCACCGCATCATGTAGAGCAGGGTAGGAAGAGAGAGCGTAGTGTTAAGACACTCCACCCGCCACTTTCCGCCTAAAGCGAACTAGCTTTTATATTATACATACCTCAGCTTCAAAAGTATGAAGATACGGTTTCGGACTCTTATATTCTATTTGTAAGTAGACTTCATGTTCCCATACAAGTGCTTTGCGGTATAAGCAGTATATGCGAAAGAAATATGAACGTTTGCTGTTGTCCTTTATCAGGCACAGCACGCCCGTGTCCTTCTTCTTCCATTCTGAATGTTCTGGCCCCTCTGTCGTGAATAGTTGTACAACAGCTGTTGCTAAGCTCTGAAAAAAAAGAAGAAGTTTTTATTTATAGCTTCACTTTGTATCCCGTACATAGCAGAGTAGGCAGAGGGAACCTGGTAACCTAGTTTTAAGACGCTCCGTTCCCATTAAGAACGGAAGTGTCGTTTCTAAATTTCCGCCGAATTCTGGAGGCATTACGTATTTAGGGGCGGAATTCAATGACGCACTTTGCCTCGTTACCAGTGCCAGGGAACCTAAATATTAAAGAAAAGGAAGGAGAACGAAAAAACACTTCATGCTTCTTCGCTATCATAATCCAATGATTAAGTAATCTGATACGATCGAGAGAAAACATAATTGGTTCATCAATTTAAAATTTAAAACTGTGACATTCTACTGTATTTATTAATATTGAATAATATTAGTACTAAACAGAGATGGGCAAATTTTATTAGCAATTAAATTGTGATTGACGCACGAAAAGATTATACAATTGTTGTAATATTTAATTGTCAGTTAAAAAATGAGCTTCACGCTGTATCCCACACACTGCAGGATAGGCAGAGAGAACCTAGTGTTAAGACACTCCGTTTCCCACTTTTCTCCAAATTCTGGAGGCACTGCGTGGTGAGTAGCGGTACTCACGGTCGCGCTTTTGCCTAGACACCAGAGCGAAAAATTGAAAATATACATTTAAATTAATATTTCATTTCCTCGAGTGTGGATCGAACCCGCAACTAGTCGTGTTTACAGTCACACTTTAAACCACTGCGCCACGACTGGCTTCAACTCAATAATATTTATATCAAAACTAAACCAGCATACAGTATGCAAGTTGCAACTGACGGACATCCGACCATTGGAATTGTAAATGGTCGTCGCGTGCCGGTTATGTCGTTCATTCTTTGTTTTGAATGATACAAATTAATTGAAGTTGCCATTTAATTATACTTATGAAATTTCATATTTTTACGTAATCGTAATATTGTTTAGACTGTTGCGCAAATGGCAATTATTTATTTTTCTGTCAATTTAATTTTTTTTTTGTTGAGGTACTCCGTTCCCCATTTTCCGCCGAATTGAGGAGGCATTGCGTGTTGAATGGTGGAACTCAACGCTGCGCTTTGCGTCGACACCAGAGCAAAGAAATGGGAATATAAATTTAAATAAATATTTCATTTCCTCAAGGGGGATCAAACCCACAATCAGTCGCGTTTACACTCATATATGTAAACTCAAAAAATGCCAAATCAACATGAGATATCAGTAAAACCGTAAACCATTGTTAGTTCGTTGGCACAAAGAAATTATTACTTAATCACTATAAAACCTACACAAGATATGCTGTGTTATGATATTACACAAATAAATGTTACAAAAGTATTATAATTGAGCCTTTACTGAGTAATAAGTAAATTTAAAAACTGGTTATTTTAAATACTAGACTAACTATTTAGATTATTATGTATTATGTAACATTCATTAATTATACTTTTAATATTTTTAATGAGTTTTTATAATCAAATCTTCTCTATATACAGGATGGAAGTGTAAGGACCACTTCAAATGAAACTATTGTTTTAACTACTCTATAATAATTCTTTCTCGTTTGGCTATGTGTATGTGTGCGTCACACGAAATAAAGATTTGGATAAAAATGTTGAAATGAAAAAAAATCTTTCGTCTAAACTGTTGAGTTACCTTGTTTAGTTTCTTTAGCTCTGGGTTTGAAATATTTTATCCTATATGCAGTTTCAGTATAAGGAGAGCCACCTGTATATAAATAAAATGATTTTTATGAAATATTGTCTCTAATCTACTATATTGGTAGTTCACAGGGCTTGGTCATATATTCTGAGAACTATAATGATGAATCCATTTGCTGTCCATTTTCTAACTTTATATATAGTTTAATTTATTCTTAGTTCAATACCACAGGAAAAAAATAACATAATAATTATAAACATTACCTAACAGGATTTGAACTCACAGCCATAGTGTTCACTCAGACTTTCTAATACATTACTCATCATAATAGTGCCACAAATGACAAAAAAAAATTATCTCACATTTCAAATAGTATTTTTTTCATTGACATATGATGATATGACTCATATTATTAAATTATAATTTTACATCAGACATTCCATTCAAAAGTGTCACCATTTTTTATTTCACTTCTACATGTTTGAAATGCTTATTTATATAGAAGGTTGTTGTGGCGCAGCGGCACAGTATGTGACTGTAAGGTAACGGTTGTGTATTTGATTTTTGATTGAGGAAAATTTGCTCAGTCTAGTAACTAGAGAACAGAAAAACCAAAAATTGAGTATAAAGTGCTGGATTGGTAAGTAACTTAACTTAATATTTGGTTTCCTTTGGGTAATCAAATTATGTGGAATATAGGCATGAAACTAATAAAAAATAGTAAACATAATAAGATATAAATACTAATTTGCCTTGGAGTCGACAAATGTGGAATTGCATTGGCACTATTGTATTGTAGAGATTGTCAACCTTTTTCTTGATATTAACTTAAAGAATGCCAAGGTTATAAGAAAATAAATGTAAACAGATCTTTTCCTAATTTGTGCTTATATAAACAATATGTGAGTTGCTTTAATAATGTTGTCATTTATAGTAAATTGAATTTTATTATATAATTTTAAATAAGATTTCTAATTATACAATCATAATTTTTGCAAATCATTAATTGGAAGGAATAATTTAAATACATAACTGGAATAATTATATGATATAATAAATATGATCATACCATGGCATAGTGGGACTGCATTTGTGACTGTAAGCACATAGGTTGTGGGTTTGATGATCATGAATTATTCAACAAACTATTTTTATTGCCCAACTCAGGTATAACTAAGTTCAGCATTGAGTTCTGCTAGCCCATACTCAATGTCTCAAATTAGGGCAGAAAGCAAAGAATAGGCTTATCTTACACTAGTTGAAGCTGAAAAAAGAACTTATATATTAGTTATCACATTCTACTTTAATTAATTTATATGCAACAATGGCCATGACATTTGATTTCATATCCCATTTCCTTGTAGGGACTACAGACTGATTAGCACTTTCACCTGCTTGTGCATACTAAGCAAGATGCATACATATGACAGTTTCCTGCATGCATCAAGTTAATATTTGTGTCAATAGTCAAACATATCTAAAATTACTTGACAAATTGAAATATTTTTTTTAGAAATATATTACTTTCTTAGGATAGGCAAAAAATAACTAGTGTTAAGACACACCATTCTCCATCCTTGAATAGTGATAGAATCCTAATTTATAATGTCTTCAGTTAATCATTATCAACATTTAGTTATTATTATTTTTTGTTTGACCCTAAAATATTACTAACCAATTCTTTTTTGTTTTTTTTTCATTAAGAATATTTATTGTAATTATTCCTCCTATTTAAAACATTTTATTTATTTGAATATAAGAAATAGTCCTAGATTTTTAGGAAATTTCATTTCCAATAATTTAATTTGTGACTAGGTTGGCAAAATGAACTTAAGAAAATAAAAAAATGTGGCAAAACATAATTTAGATCGAATAATACAAAATCTTTTTTGTTTTAATATATATTTTTATTAATTATATCATCTTTTTTAAACATTTAAAGAAAATAAATAAAACCTATTATATAATAAAGAGAAAATGTTAGTTAAGATTTCGTTTTCTATTATGCAATGAGTGCAACAAGTATAGAATAATTCATTGTCTTGCTGAACTAGTTATGTGATATTCACACTGTGATTTGGAAAAGTAATAAATTATATGTTAGGGTTAAACTGATATATTTTTTAAAACTCAGTGAACTAATTTTAGTGTTAAGACACTCTATTCTCCACCAAAATATATATTTATGTACAAATGTATGGCAAAAAAATATAAGTATGAAGGGAAAGAGGTAAGAGAGGCAGAGAGAGATCTCAGTTGAGCTTTGAAAACACAGTATCAATGAGGAACCCCAGATGTTTGAAGATATTGATGAGAAAGAAGTATCCAGAGACTAAAGCATTTGACATTGCATTATTTTTTAAGTTTTTTTTAAGTAAGTAGTATTAAGTAAGCAGATGATTTCAATTTTTTTAATTAATTAGTTACTAGTGGAAGTGGATTTCAGTTCATTATTTAGGTACAGCTTTTGAATGTGCCAGTTGGGTACAAATTGTCTACAAAATATTTTGTATAAATCAGTTTAAAAGTTTGTCTTTTTTTACATAAAAAAATAAGCTTCTATTATTTTTATCTCTGTAAATTTATGCTTTTGTTTTCAGGAAAAATGTAGCAATGAATAAAAAATAGTTTTATTTTAGTTTAAAAGCATTCAATACTAATTTAAAAGATCAATTATTACATTACTGAATATAATATTTAAAGATGAAAAGTATGAGTCATTCATACTTTTAAAAACTCAACCCAAAAACGTTTTTTTATTGACAAAGGTGACAAAAAGAATGAAAAACAAGTTTTGATAAGATTATTGATATAATCAATCTTGTTTCACAAATAAGTTTATCAATGTGAGCATGTCTGATAAAGGGAGATATACTGATATTCATAATCTATAAGGCTCAAATTAATCGAAGGCCACGAAAAGTGGCCAAAGTTAACCAACCTGGCATTTAGGACCGATGAGGCTGAACACCTGGTCATTCTCGTCCCGGGATAACAGGACGCTCGGCCTATGCTCTCCCCTCGGCATCCTGTCGAACTTGCACAAAAACACTCATAAAATCACTTTAAATAGGCACCAATGGTTGTGTCAGTCATCACTATTTCCCAATATCGTATTATCCTAATTTGAAGACTTTGGCACTCGCGGTATAAGGACGACAAAAATAAGTGCATTTCTTTATTTACTACACCAATTGTTACGGCATTGAAAGCTAATAAATTTTTAAATAATAAAAATTTACTTTCTCTACATCCCGTGCGTGAAACATCAATCGTCAAACTGGTGTTGCAATTTATATATCTTCTGTCAAATTATTTTTTACACGCAGCATCATTAGCGGACTGTCAAATCGAAATGACACGGATAAGTTGCAAGGTGTAAATAATGTTATTCCTTTAAATAAAAAAAATATATTATTCACAAACCACTGTAAATATGTGTTTGTTTTGTTGTAGGCGAAGGCAGCATTTTTACTGGATCGCTTTTTTATATGTATTCTACAATTGTGTCTCTCTTTTTTACCGGTTAATATTCATCGTGTTTTTTCCAGATAACGTGGCGAACAGTGGCAAAGTGAATTGTGCTCAACTGGTGCGCTCGAAACGCCATAAATCAATAAATAACAATAATGTTATCGATAAACATGAAATCAATATATAATTTTTCTAAATATTTAACGTTTCGTGCGGTATGCATGATTGCCTCCTTTGACAAAAATACAAGGACTATTTATGCTTTAAATATTTAATTGATATATACATATTACACTGGATATATATCAATTAAAATGTTTAAATCTTAAGCAATCGTGTAATGCTCCCAAAAATGTATATAAAATAAACATTATTAATAATGGGTTGTTATTATTAATAATGTTTATTTTATATAAATTTTATAAGATTCTAATAAAATATCTTAAAATAGGCAAATATTTTTTTATATTTTGCAACGTTGAAAGAACAAGCCAAATAAAATTATAACATTTTTATTGAGAAACGGAAAATAAAATAAACAAAATTTTATAAACATGTATTTATTTACACATCCCAGTGAAGACTTCATCATACTACATTACTAAAAATAAGATTAACACCATATAGAAAGTTATCGGAGATCCAAAGAATTAATTTTATGTATATAACCGTGTTAAGCAGATAAGAAGATAATCAATCTGAATCTTATAAAGCAAAAAAATTATACACAAAAATATAGCATTTGTTAAATAAATTATAGTTACAATCCATTAACTGTTAGTAAATACACACAGAAAATCTAACTTCGTAACTTGAATATGTCAATAAATGTTACAAATCTAAATAGCATATTTTTTATATTTTTTAATGTACTAAATTTTAACACCATAGACAGGTAACAGAAAAAAAATACGCATAGGTACCAAAAAGTTTTAAATATGGTAACATAATCTTAATACAACTATTAAAATATGTACTTTAAACACATAATTAACAATTTCAATAAGTAAAAAACTGCAATATTACATATTAGTTATAATTCTATTAAATAAATATCTAACAAAAAGATATATTATCTGTAATTTCAGATCACAAATCGTGTTCGAAGTTAATGAGAAATATGGATATATATTGTATAGATTTAAAGATTATCTAATTGACGAAGCCTAGACAAGACATTGACAATAATGTGCGTTAGTTTAAAGTTTAACAATGACACTTAACGATGTTAGTTAGAATTTAACTGTTTCAGTAAATGCATTTATTTATGTTTAATAAATACCAGTTAAATACTAATATCTCTGAGTGTGACTTTAAAAGATAGCTGCTACATTTATTATAACTAATATTGAAAATATTGACGCTCAAATTGTAGTTGCTACTTTAGCAGTTTAAAGTTTAAAAATTGGCTGTCGTTTATCTAATTACTAACACATTTTCCTAAAATATTATATTAAATACGTATATTTCACCTTATTTACATACATAAACATACATTTCAAGCATTGTTATGAATGCCACAATATAAACGTATAAAATTTGTAATGTTGCTAAAAGTTTTATAATTTACGTTCAATTTTAATCTACTTTTAGATTTAAAGGGCATTATATAAATAAGCAAATCAATTCCATAGATAACAATAAAATAATTAAAAAAAACGATACCAACATAGGGTTTTCACTTGCAATTTTTGCAAAACAATAGCATAAGAATATTAGTTAAATTGAAAATAAATTACTTTATAAGGCTTTGTTTTACAAAAACAGGTGTATACCTATAAAAAGACACAGTAAGTTAGACATTGGTTAGAATTCGATGTTCATAGTACACCAAGGCATCAGTTAAGACATCAAAGTTACCTAAAAGACCTAGAAACGAAGAAAGACATAGAAAGTGTAATTTAAAATTCTTACATAATGTGTTATTTTCATATATTAGCTACCATTGATTAAATGTTTTTTATATGCTTAGCAAATAAAAAAGTTTTTAAGATAATAATTTGGGTTAAATGAAATGTGGTCATCCATAGTTAACATGCAATGCCATAGTTTTAATAAAGATATATTATTTCATATAATATACATAAAAGGTTAAAATTAAAAAGTAACAAATGTGGGAACCAAAACTAAAATGATTTTTATATGTTACACATATATGAATATTACATTTGACACTATAACATTGCACTGTTAAATATTAAAGGCAAATAATAAAATTTACCAATATTTATTACTCCATTTAAACCAGTTATTTTTTAAGGAGCAACACTGACTAAGCAAACTTTATGAGTGGTTTTTGTTATCGAGTACTTGCAACATTGTAATTAAATGTTTAAATTAAGAAAGACATTTTACATTTATAATTTGTATACAAACAGATATTTTTCATTAATTTTGCGCGAGATATTTAATTATACAAGTAATTACAAACTAAATATTACATAGTAACTTTTAAACGAGGCAAACAATAATGTAAGCAGAAATAGAGAAACATTCAGAAATAACTTAATCTATGTTAAGTATTTATTATAAAAAAAATATTTCTATCTCACTCAAAAATAATAACAAACAAAATTGTACTATAATTGTAGGTTTTTATAAAAAAATACCTAAAATATACATTTTATTATGCGACCTCTGCACGTGAAGATAAATATCATAACTTGTTTTTTAAAAAGTAAGGGTCTTAATAAAGAGGCCTCTATAGGAACATGTGCTTTCAAAACAGAATTATTATGAATATAATAATATAGTTATCAATATAAAAATAAATTATTTAATTATTAGATTAAGTATAAATATTAATGTTGTACTATTAATTATACTAAAATGTAGTATGTTTCACATTTTAATAGAATAAACAATATTTGTGCATCTAAACAATATGTCTTACATGTTTCCAATAAAAATCAATATAGTATACAAATAAATATTATCTTATGAAAATCATGGAATTACCTATTGAACCAGAATATAGCTTTAAGATACAAAATAGAACTACGTTAAAAATTTAACAAATTAAAATACATTTTCTAATACACAATGAAGACATGATATGTATTTTTAAGTGTAACAAATGATAAACATAATAGCATTTTTAAATATATCTAACAATAATTTCGTATAACAACAAAAGAAACAGTTATCAACAAACCTTTTGCGATACACAAACACAAAAAAAAAAAAACAGAAAACATTCTTTTTTCAAAAATAAATAAATTCGACAATGCCCGACTAACGCTAAAAATCTAAAACTACCATATCATATTACTTTTATATTTAATATAATATAATATAATATAATAATAACAAGACGCACTTGTCTATGCTGCGTTTAGTTTCTACTCAGTGCTTAAATAATACTATACCTGGATTAACTGAGATTACTTTCACTTTGGGCAAGTCCGTGTGGGTCCGGTGGGACAGAGCGAGACAGCTCAACTGCAGCTGTCCTTCTTCCCCGCGGCTTCGTCTTTGTTCGGGTCTAGTTCGGTTTTCGACGAACCCGGCTGGGGGTTGTCTGGATCTGGAAATAACAACGTTAGAATTTTATCAATTTTTTGTTATAATAGTAATCTATTACTAATATTTATATATTAGTAATAGTATTTTTTAACTTCATGCTGTATTATGCACATAGTAAGATAGGCAGAGGGAACCTAGACACCTAGTGTGACGACAATGCAAGTGAAGCATTGCGTGTAGATTGACGAAACTCAACACGCCGCGCTTTGTCTCGACCAGATAGAGTAGTATTATAGATTGTAAAAACAAATTATGAAAAATAAATTTATATCCAGATTTTTACTTATATTATTAAAATATAGGTAAACGAGTGTTGCTTTCGTCCTTGGCCTACATAAATTTGAACATACTTCAGATTACGTTATCGTATGCAAACCATCATAGAACAAAATCAAAGATATAAAAAATAATCACAGAATATAAAAATAAAGAATTTAATAGAAATGCTTTAAATAAATTATTATATATATATATATATATATATATATATATATATATATATATATATATATATATATTTTCCTTTGTATATAATTTCCAGGTACTTCAAGATCTGTACCTTGAGAATAGGCAAGAAGAATGTAATGCATAAGACTTTTTTCTCTGTTTTTCGTTCAATTTAGAGACATCACCCCAAATCGAGAATAGTCATATTTAGGGAAATTATTGAGAATCGAATCCATGACCATCGTTACTAACACTGGTTTATTACGCTACGACGATGACACCAAATAAGGTAGGTTTGTACCTTGTGTACATAGTTATTTATGAATTTCTTAAAATTTTAATGATAGGATTTTCTAGAAAGGATGAGAATAATAAATTAAATTAAAAAATTAAATCAGCTTCACGCGTAGGCAAAGGGAACCTAGTGTTAAGACATTCCGTTCCCCACTTTCTGCCGAATTCTGGAGACATTGCGTGTTGAGTGGCAGAACTCAACGCTGCCCTTAATGAGAATAATAAAGATAAATAAATAGCAAACAAGAGTGTATTAACAAACAATAGTTTATTATACTGGATTATCCAATACAATTATATCGATATTATCAATTAGTTCAAATATTTGTTTTATATCCGTGGCAGAGATAAAGTCTATCTATTTATTTTATGACTTGCAACCCGCTCGCGGCTTCGCCCGCTTTTAGTTTTGTATAAAATGATTTATTTTCCCGTTTGAATTATTTACGTGATCTAATAACATTATCATTTTCAAGACTATATCAAAGTTTCAGCTAAACCAATAAACCATTTATTTTGTAGCAACATTGCTGCATGCAATATATTATTATATTTACATAACTTTTTATTTATGAACCGATTTGAATAAAACTAACACTATGTATTATGCAAAATTTACCAAAATATAATTAAACATGTCAAACCTACAAAATAGATTTTTTTTAAATAATTTATTGGGGTGTATATTATTTATATTGAAAAAATCCTAAAATAATGAGATAAAATATGTATTTAAATTTATATTTCCATTTCTTCGCTCTGGTATAGAGGCAAACCGCGGCGTTGAGTTCCGCCACTAGGTGCCACCTGCCTACCCTACTGTGTGCGAAATACAGAGTGAAGCTGATACTACCTCTGATAATTGATTTTCTTATTACATATCTGCCATGTGCAGACAGCGATGAGTTAGTTTTATTATCATACTTTATAAGCCTAAACACTTTATTAGTTGAAATTTCTTAATTTTAACTCTATAAATATATTCAAAACTATATAACAAAAAACTATTTTATATATTTTTTAATATTAATCCAAAAGATAAAAATACGATTGACGTTTATGCGTCTTTATTAGCCCAAAGCCCCCATAAAAATTACGTATAATAATTTTCAATACTGACATAAGAGCCGTTATATGCTATCTGTTCTGTTTTGCGGTCAATAGCTAAATTAAAAGTGGTGTTTTATAAGTGTTAAGACACTCCGTTCCCTTTGCCTAACTCCGGCGTTTAATTTCACCAATTTCGAGAAATTGCGTGTTGAGTGGCGAAACTAAACGCCGCGCTTAGTCTTTTTACTAGAGCGTAGAAATAAAAAATATACTGTGATACTGATATTAAAATACAACGTATAGCAAAACTGCTAGTGAAAAGCCCGAAGATATATATAAATAACGTTACAGGTATTATATACTATAGTTGCATATCTTATAGCGTCTCGCAATTTATTATCAGCGCCATTATGCCGCAATTGGATGTTTCTTAATTGGACGTGTTTGTTATAAGTACGAATTTCTCTCCAAAAAATATTAAACTATTTATTTAGAAAGGTATCCTCTACAGGGTGTCTTAATGGTAATAATATGAAGAATTATATTATCGGTTCACGCTTTATCCTGCATTGAGTAGGAACAAAGGAACTAGTGTCTTTACACTCCGCTCTCCATTTTCTGCTCGAATTCTACACTTGCCTAGTGTAATTCACCTCTTCCCAGAGGTGGTAAGTAAAAATGTATACTCCCGAATGGGTACCGAACCCACAACCATCGCGATCTACAGATAGGTTACAGCAATCATTTTTTAATACTAAAACAAGCTAGCGTTTGGCCACATCTACCCGGTGACGCACTTTTGCCATAAAAATACCTATTCACTATAGATTTAAAGAATCTCACGTTGTATGACATGGTAGAGGCAGACGCCGGCAATGAGTTACATTGTCTCCGTGCGACTGAAGGAAGTCGACACAAAGCGTCCTTCCGTACAACGGAACTTCTACCATGAACAGATGACGTGAAGCTGTCTTCTTAGAGGTTCGATCGTGAAATGGGGCAGGGACAAAAAAATGGTTATATTACAATTTTAAGGCATCCTTCCTCAAATATTACTATTAGAAAAAGGTAGTCGCAGCAAAGAGCGACGTTAAGTTCCGCCAATGAACATGCAATGCCCCCAGAATTCGGCGGAAAGTAGAGAACGACGGAGTGTCTTAACACTAGGTTCTCTCTGCCTACTTTGCTGTATGCGGGATACAGCGTGAAGTTGATAAAAGAAATAATAAAACAAAAATTATATAAAAATAAAAAAATGCACTAACATTTCACGTACGTACGCCGTATGTAGGCCGTTACAACTAAAACAAAGCAAAGATATATCGACATAAAGACAATGGACATTCCTCAATAATATTATAAGAGATAACTTATATTACCCACTGACGATAAGCTAATATACCAACCGATGTCAATATAGTTCGTGACGACTATAGATAAATAATAACCGATAAGCGCATCAAAGACGTACAATTGTTGCAATATTAACTCATTTATTCATATATATATATACATATATACATATATATATATATATATATGTATATATATATATATATATATATATATATATATGTATATATATATATATATACATATATATATATATATATCACAAATAAGGGGCCATTCAAGTATTACGTAAGCACTGTAGGGGGGGCGGGGGGGTCTTGGGTTTGCTTATTTTTGATGACATGGGGGGTGGGGGGTCTAGCTAGTAATTACGTAAGCAGAAGTTATTTATTTTTTCATATATATTATGGCTATAATTGGTGGACGTATGAATGGTAGACGATATAACTATTAGTTTTATAATATAATATATAAGTTAATTATATCTATTTAGCGGGAATGGCACATTGTCAAGAGTCTAAATTTCAAATTTTATAATAATCTGTGGCGATTTAAGGATTTTCCTATAGCAAACTTTCAACCCCTTATTTGCACCCTTAGGGGGTGAATTAAAATAAACCACGAAAGACGTGTTCAATGAAATATTTTTAAGACTGCATTTAAAACTTTATAAAAATCGGTGCTAATGTAAATTTTTTTCAATATAAACTTTCAATCCCTATTTCATCCCTTTCGGATTTCCAGAATTCGAAAATATAAATGTGTCCAAATTTCACGTTTCTACTATCAGCGGTTACGGCTGTGCGTGCGTCTTACCTCAGTCAGGGGGAACATGTCCTTTTATATATGCAGATACAAATAAAATATCAATACAAAATACCTTAAAAAAAAATTATATGCTAATGCTTACGTAAGCATAGGGGGAGGGGGTAAGAGAATTGCTTATTTTTGATGACATAGGGGAGGAGGGGGTCAATAATTGCAAAAAAACTGCTTACGTAATACTTGAACGGTCCCTAATCACAAAATTAAAAAATACATATATTTATAAAATGGAGATCGTTGCGGCGCAGGGTCACAGCGTGTGAACTATAAACGTGACGGTTGTGGGTTTGATTCTGAAATTTCTGAAATTTAGAAACGGAGCGTTTCAGGAACAAAAGGAAGTAGTTACTTCTTCGTAACCTGCTACATACGAACACATCATGAAGTTAAAAGAAAATTAAAAAAAACACACCTAAATGTATTTTCTTTTTATATTTAGGTCAAGATTTATGCTTAAATAATATTGTCATCTGTTTCGGACACGTGTTCAAATCTGATTAAAATACAGTTGCAAAATTTTCTTTTCTTATTTGATTAATAAGGCAATCGTGGCGTAGTGTGTCGGCGTTTGACTATAAATACGATTTAAATATGAGTTGTGGGCTCGATTCCCCTTCGGACGATTTTTTTTAATTTCATTTTCAGTTAAGGTGTTGAGCTCCCCTACACGTAATTTCAAAGTGGGAAAGGTGGAAAAGGAGTATCTTGATACATAACGACTCTGCTATTTGTGGAATATTTGTGTAGTGTAAACGATTAATATATTGATTCAGCTGAGGCTTTCAGTATCTCAAAGTGTGTCGAAAAATCGTCACTCACGTATTATGAATGAAACGAAACGAGAATATTATGGCCATTAAATGAAGGGTATATAAATTATATATATAAGGGTATACAGGGTGGAAGAGGCAGCGCTCCATTTACGGAAACAGCATATAGGGTAAAATATTTCAAACCTATACCTAAAGAAATTAATCAAGATGCCTCAACAGTTTGGACTTAGGATTTTTTTTTCATTTCACGATTTTTATCCATACCTGTATTTCGTGTGACGCGATTACGTATAGATCCCAATAACATAAACACTTACTACTACAAAAATACTACTAAAGGTTAAACAACTTTGAACTTTATCGCCAATACATACGACTCGATTTCGAAATGAGGCGTGTGCGGTGGTGTTCCTTTGATAGGTTTATGTGTGCGTGCGTCATCCTTACAAATGGCGTTTTGTTTTAAAATGACAATTTTATTATTTATTTTGTTTGAAAAAAAAACTTTTTCATTTTTGGGAATTTATTTTTTTCTGAATTATATTAGGCTTTTATAGAGTAGTTAAAACTGTGGTTTCATTTAATGTGGTGCTGACACTTCCACCCTGTATATATAAGGGTATATATATAATTTATATAGCGTACTAGCGGGCGCGCGCGGCGTCGCCCAAATTTTCAAATTGGAACGAAGTGTCTTAACACTAAGTTTCATATGTCTACCCTGCTGCGTGCGGTATATAGCGTGAAGCTAATTTATTTGATTTATTTTTAAAAATTTCCAAAAAGTCAAAGTCAAAGAATGTCAAAATGACAAAATACATACAGAGCATTGACCGTTAGGCACACTAAAATATTGGATAAATAATAATAATCGGATATACGGGTCGGTGTCTGTACATGGAAGATATATAAGAAAAAAATATTTTTGGTGGCATTTAATTAAATAATACAAGATATTGTTTAAAAATAATATTATTATTAGAAAACAAAAGCACCTAATGCAGATTAGTAAAATAATAATTATGTAGTTCAGACGGGCAAATATGAGGGTCCAGTTTGGCACCGCTCCTCATGCGAAGGAGGTGGACATAGTATTGAATGAGACCTGTCGAATAATTACTGGTTGACTTAAGCCCAGACCATTAAACAAGGTCTACCCTCTGGCTGGTATAGCACTTCCTAAGGTTCGACGTGAGGTGGCATGTTCTGTGGAAAAAATGCATCAGGAAAAAGATCCTCGGCACCCTCTATAGCTACACCGCACCTCGTGCCCGCTTGAAAAGTCGTCACAGTTTTATAAAAGCTAACACAGCTTTAGATTGTGATCCGAGTCGTGCTAAGGAACGGCTATGGCAGGCAAACCACCCACCACCTTCAGACTTTTTCCCTCCCAAAGAGTGCTTAAACGCAGGTTACAACTTGCAGTGGCTAACCTGGAGGTCGCTTAATCGTTTACGGTGCCAGGTTGGTCGATGCAAAGAGCATCTTGTGAAATGGGGGTACGCACTAAAGGATGAATCAAACTACGACTGTGGCGCCAATCCACAAACGATGGCACACTTACCCTCCTGCCCCAAATGTCTATTCACCTGTTCATATAACGACTTGACTAAGGCAACAGATACCGCAGTCAACGTGGCTAAATACTGGCATAATATAATTTGAATTTCCCAAGCATTGACACGAAGAAGAAGAAGAAGACGGGCAAAGCCGCGAGCTAGCTTAGATATGATAAAAAACTGTAAAAACTGTAATAAAAAACTGTACTGTTGAGTTTCTTTCCGGCTCTTCTTAGCAGAACTGCCTTCCGAACCGGTGGTAACTTTTTTTTGTTTACATGTTCATTCGACGATTCAAAAGTGCTTATAAGAGTTTATTTAAATAAAGAATATTTTGAATTTGTATATAATAAAAAAAAGAACGTATTCAGTCACCGCGACAATACCTATGCATATCTTGATGCGGTCTGACGACCACGAATAAAGGTTAATATAACATTACTTTAAAAATAGCTATAAAGAAAAAGTATAGCACACACAAAAGAAACTATTACACGACTTCTCAACAGCGGCTATGGAAGTTTTAATGCATAAATGTCGTTCGTCATTCACGTAACTTACTTATTTAGAAAACATATAAAATTTTGAACGTACCGGGACTCGATCCCGCGCCTCTTGGAAACCTGGTACGAGGCAGGGAGGCGCGGGTTCGAGTCCCGCTACGTTCAAATTTTTATACGTCTTCTAAATCTGTCGCGTTTATAGTTGTAGTTACACGCTTGTACCCCTGCGCCACGACTGGAAAATTCTAACTTATTCTTCTTCAATATTAATATTTTGATTTAAAATTATAAAAATAATTGTGGACAATTTCATTCAATCCCTATATTAACGTGCCAACTCTGAAAGGTTTTAAAAAAAAAACAAAAGAAAAAAAAACTAAATATCCTGAATCCACTATAGTTAAGAAATTATACACGAATAAAGATATTTAACAAAGTTGATTTTAGCTTTCACCGTTCAGAATTGGCCATATAAAATTAATTAAAAATGTTCCAATTTAAACAATGTAATTTCATATAAATATAAATATATAATTTCATATAAATATTGAAATAATATATACATCAATATTATTTCAATATCCATTTGCATTTGTACATTTGGTCGAAACATATAGAAGTCTAGACAAATTGTTTGAGGAAATTACGCATAATTGCTGGTATTTGTAAGCTTTCTGCCTTTCTTAACTTGACTTAAGTCGGACACAGGGATACAGGGGTACGGTTGAGGGTTCGATTGCAACTCGAGGAAATAAAACATTTAATATTTCCAAGTTCCGGCACTCAACATGCAACGCCTGCAAAATTCGCCATAAAATAGAAAACGAAAATCTCTTAATGGGAACGGAGTGTCCTAACACCTGATTCCCAGGTTCCCTCCGCCTACCCTGACACGAACCTAACTACTCCTCTAAAAATAAATCATTAATTAAATCCCAAGTGGGTGTCCACTTCAAACGACCAGCTCACACACTGGTGTCGCAAAGAGCCATTAACGTTTTAATCAGCTTATTGCCTATTAACAATCAGATTTGTGTCACCGCACGACGTCGAACAGATAACGTATAAACGAACCCCACTCATTGTCGTCACAAATTACGAACGACGCTCTGATAATCTCAAATTATACATAGGAATATAGTATTTACACGTGAAGCAATAAGGGCATTATTCGCGTGTATTTAACGTGTTTATTCGTGGAATAATATAGTAGCAAATTGGATTAAGATAAGAGATAGGTTGCTACATGGATGTATCGGAGCGTCTGCTGGAGACGCACAGACGATTCTATACTAATAATAAAATCGTAATGGCTTGGTGTCTGTATATGAAATATATATAAGAAAAAAATGTGGTATTTATAACAATGTATTTAATAATAGATTCAAAAAATATATTTAAATTATTTTTGTCTTAACCAACTTAATTGCAGTTTTCACTATTATATTTTGGCAAGTTTTATTTAAATCGGTTTATAAATAAAAAGTTATACCATGTTCGACCAAATTGCTATAAATAACTGTTTTATTGAGTTGGCTGAAACTAAAGTTTCAGTTCTTTCTAATATAAATTTTGTTTTCAAAATGACATTAGTTTTAGAAAACAAAAGCAACACAGATTAGTAAATTAATAATTATGTATTATTAGTACAAGCGGGCGAAGCCGCGAACGGGTCGCTAATAGTAATAATGGACCGTTATTTATAGCTCAAAGCCACTTGGAATTGAGCGTCCTGTCATACGCACGTCGCAATCAAGATAGCTGGGGAACTTTAATAAAATAGGGTTTATTCATAGATACCTAGCTTGTCACTTATAATTATTTACGGCTTAAGAGTGTAAGCCTGTTAACAGCCTATTGACCAGATAATCAGAAGGAGAAAAAACGTCTCTGAAAAAAAACTGTGCTCTAGTATGTAGATATTATCAGGTTTTTTTCTATTTCGGAAACAGATTTGCTATACTTTATGAAATAAAATAAAGGTCAATTTTTTATTTTCTTTACACTTTCGAATTGTATAAGACTTTATATAACAAAAAATAAAAATGCATTTAGTAGGTTTGCATTCTAAGCCGACGGTATTATGTCTTTGATTACCATAGTACGCGGAAAGAGACCGTACAGACAACGGTTCTTTTAAAGAGAAACAACATTCACCCGTGATTTTCACGGGCTCACAATTTTTGCTCACGGTTTTGCTTACTTTTTACAAAGAAACGACGGTTATAGGTTCATATCCATACAAAATGTACTAATTCGTGGCGAACGTTAAAAACCAACATAGTACGCAGTTATCATACGTACTTGAGAAATTATTTTTTTTATTTTTTATCAGCTTCACGCTGTATCCCGCACACTGCAGGGTAGGCAGAGGGAACCTAGTGTTAAGACACTCCGTTCCCCACTTTCTGCCGAATTCTGGAGGCATTGCGTGCTGAGTGGCAGAACTTAACGCCGCACTTGTCCTCGACACCAGAGCAAAGAAATGGAAATATAAATTTAAGTAAATATTTCATCTCCTCGAGTGGGGATCGAACCCACAACCAGTCGGTTTTACAGTCACACTTTGTGCCCCTGCGCCACGACTGTCCTCTTGATCAAAATTTCACGATCATTATTTGAAATTTCGGTTTTCTAGCAATTTATGTTAAGCTCAGATCATTGTGGACAGTTGGCTTCTTTTCACTTTGGTAAAAATATAATTAATAAAAATAAAAAAATTGTTTGTATACCGATGACAACTGGTCGAGTAGAAAAATTTAGAAGTAATATAATAGCAAAACTTAAATACCTAAAATATAAAAATAAACCCAATTTACTATATGAGAAATTTTTCAATGTTATTAAAAGTGAGTTCAATGCTATATTTACTTCTAAA
Organism: Heliconius himera; assembly: GCA_021202915.1. Lineage (NCBI taxonomy): Eukaryota > Metazoa > Arthropoda > Insecta > Lepidoptera > Nymphalidae > Heliconius > Heliconius himera. Next base: position 247,193 of record JAJHJA010000185.1, on the reverse strand, counting down.
ACTGTCAACTCCAGGAATTTCTTGTCATTTAATGATTGGGCGACAGTGGGGATTCATAAGAGTAGACAAAGGTTATATGAACTTTATAGTGAGAAAACATATAACCATAGTGAATCATTTAATCATTATGTTAGGGTATATTCTAAATTGTTTAAAAAAGTATGTGCCATGGCAAAATCTTTACACATTAAAAATAAAATTAAAAATTCTTTTGATAAAATTAAAATGACATGGGACATAATTAATTGTGAAACTGGAAAAGCTAAGAATCATAACTTTGAATTTAAATTAAAAATTGACAAAGGTTTAACCAGCTCAGATCAAGAAGTTGCAAGTGTATTTGAAAAATTCTTTGCTGATATTCCAGTTTCAACAACCGATAAACTTATATCCTCCACAACTGTCGCTGAATCATTACTTAAGGAGAGCGTACATAAATGTAATGTAGATTTCAAATTTAAATCAGTCAATTCAAGGGACATCATTAAGACATTTAAGTCCCTTGATATCAAGAAAACGTCAGATCTATGGGGTATTTCTGTCAAATTGATTAGTTATATAATAGACGCTGTTGCTCCTCACCTCGCAACTATATTTAATAATTGTGTAGAGTATGGTGTGTTTCCTGACCTAATGAAATTTAGTAAAGTCATACCTATATTTAAATCGGGTAGTACATCTGATCCTAATAATTTTCGACCTGTTTCTATACTACCCTCGTTCAGTAAGATTTTTGAAAAAATTATCCTAAATCAAATATTACTGCATTTTGATTCACACAATCTCATGCACAATAAACAGTATGGTTTTACTAAAGGTCGTTCAACTACAGATGCTGGTATAGGTCTTATAAAGAATATTTATGAGGCTTGGGAGGGATCGCAGGATGCTCTTGGCATGTTTTGTGATTTGTCCAAAGCCTTTGATTGTGTACAGCATTCAACATTGGTCATGAAGCTACACTACTACGGCATAAGAGGACATGCACTCAATCTTCTGACCTCTTATTTAGCTGACAGAGTTCAGAGGATTGATGTGAATGGCAAGAAATCTCCTGGTTCGGTAATCGGCATGGGGGTCCCACAAGGGTCTATTCTTGGTCCTTTTCTCTTTTTAATATATATTAATGATTTACCATATCTAGTTGAAAAGGATCATGAGATAGTATTGTTTGCTGATGACACCTCATTGATTTTCAAAATAAAAAGACGACAAATCGTATATGACGATGTAAACAATGCTCTCTCGAAAGTAGTACATTGGTTCAGTGTTAATAACTTACTATTGAATAGTAAAAAAACTAAATGTATTATTTTTAGAACACCTAACACGAAAGTTGTTAAAGCCGATGTACTCTTGAATGGTGAACCCGTAGATCCTGTCGATTCTACGGTATTTCTCGGTATCACCATAGACTCCAAATTACAGTGGGGACCCCATATTGATGGATTGGCGAATAGACTTAGCTCTGCAGCTTTCGCGGTCAAAAAAATTAGATCATTAACTGACGTAGAAACGGCTCGACTTGTTTACTTCAGTTACTTCCATAGTATTATGTCCTATGGGATTTTACTTTGGGGTAATGCAGCCGGTATCCAACCGATATTTGTCCTGCAGAAGCGAGCTATTCGTGCAATCTATAACTTAGGCCCTAAAGACTCCTTAAGGCAAAAGTTTAAAGAAATTAATATATTGACAGTTGCATCGCAATATATTTTTGAAAATATTATGTATGTTAAGAAAAACATTAATAATTTTACCAAAATTGGTGATTTTCATAATATTAACACTAGAAATAAGCATAATCTTGGTGCACCTGTAACTCGGTTGCATCGAATCCGTAATTCTTTTATGGGACAATGTGTACGCTTTTACAATAGGATCCCAGAAAACGTCAGAGAATTTTCTATATCACGATTTAAAAAAATTGTGAAAAGACGTTTGTGTGTTAAAGGTTATTACCAAATTAATGATTTTGTAAATGATAACACGCCTTGGGAATGAAATGCTCGCTCCAGTCTGTTTCAAAGGTATCATTGTCACAAATAATTAAATATGTATTTGTTTAAAATTGATTTTAAAAAATAGGTCCCGCTGAGTTTCTTGCGCCGGTTCTTCTCAGGTCTGAGGCATTAATTTTAGTGAACTGGTGGTAAATTTGACGTTCAAAAAATGAAGCATGTAACTTCTTATTTTGAATAAAATTATTTGAATTTGAATTTGAATTTGAAAATTTAATACAAATTGAAAAATTATAATTACATTCAAAATATTCTCGTTACCTCAGGACAAAGAAATGCGTTGGCTTTTGACAGTTGCCAAGTCCCTTAAACCATAGAGAAATAAGAGAAATTGATGTATCACCTAATACTTCATGATGCGTTATAAAAAAAAATTGCAGAAAAATATAAATGACGTCACGTCTGTTGTCACGCAATGGATACAAACCTTGGGGGGATTATTTTATTTATAATATATGACTGTCCAGTCGGTCGGGTTAGGCAAAGTAGGGAATTAGGTTCCGCCACAGAGCACGCAACGTGTTTAAATGGGCGGAAAGTGGAAAATGGTGTGATGTAATTCTAGGTTCTTCCTAGGCTGAAGCTAAAATATAAACTATAATATTTTAATTCACATATTCACTTTTTAATATCTCTGTTCCCTGGTTTACATGAAATTTTCGATTCACTGCGTGTTGAGTGGCAGAACTCTACGCCGCGGTTTGTCTAGCAGAGTGGGAAAATGAGAATAACTTAAATATAATAGTTACCCTGAGTACTGCTTGAACCCTTTCATATTTTAATGTGTAAGTAAATAAAAAAAGATATAAATATTATAACATTAAAAAAAATTACATTTGTCAGTATGTTCTTTTTAGAATCGTAAACATTAGATCATGTGATGATCTTTAGTAAAGTTGTCCATGAGCCCCGAAGGTTTCTGAGTTAGTTAGTGGTTCAAATTGATTGAACATTTGTGTAATAACGTTCCTTCAAATTTATTTTAGTTGGTGGCGTAGCAACGTTCGCAGTGTAGTACTATATATTAGTAGTAATAATTATAAGGAAAATCTTGGAATTTATTTACGTCTTAAATAAATATCGCCAAATGTCCGCATTATGACTTGGGTATCAAAATATCACACGAGAGTACGGTAGATGATAAATAATGTTAACGCGCACCCGTCCACCGTTACATGGAGACCAAGGCTGTGAAAAATGGTAAACACGTCAAACGTCAAACAAAATATGTAAAATACCTAAATAATATATTAGGATTTTTTTTGTAGAAATATGTCTGATCTGGTGAAAAAAAATTGATCCAAAATGGTGGAATTTACATTTTTGTAGCCAAGAATTGACGTTTTATTAATTAAGCAATGTATTGAGCGCCACTAACTAAACAAATATTGTTTCTATGTAAATATAAGTAAACCACATAATGCCAATTTCGTTTACAAAAAAAAATACAAAAACGTTGTTAAAATACATATTTACCTACGAAAATTAATATAATATTTAGAAAAGTCTATCATCATCAATAAAGAGTATACTGTATCTATTGATACTAGCGCCGATATCGTAATCAATAAAGACGTAAACATTCGTTGAGGTCGTATCGGCAAACATATCACATTAACTACTTAAAAAAGATATATCTATTCTTTTTATCTTATCTATTTACGTAATATAAATTGTATAAATACAATTTAAAAAAAAATATATAGGTTTTTTTTTATTTGTTACATATTTATGAATTAGATAAGGCTAAATAGTGTTAGGTTGCATTCAAGTGAATAGGGAATCATAAAAAATATATATATGATGGTGGTTGACATATTCTTTTTGGCGCCAATTAAAAGACATCATTGCCTTTCTCGTCAAAAGTAGTGTTTATAAAATAAATTTGTGTTTCTGGGAGTTACTTAACGTTTTTTACAATTTTTTTTTTTTATTCCAGTTAATCCCACAAACACAACAAAGTAGGCAGAGGGAATCTGAAAAACTATTTTTTAAGGCACTCTGTTCCCATTAAGACACTTCCGCTTTGCCTCATTACCAGAGATTTAAATTACCACGAGTGGGAATCGAACCCACAATCTGTCCTGTTTACAGTCGCACGCTTGTGCACTGTTGCCACTACTGGCTTCACTACTCACTATAATAGGTTAAAGATCCCAATTTAGTAATATTTTTAATTACAAAAAAGTTAGAAGGCCTGTTATCGGTCAACGTAGCTTATTATATTAGGCGTGGGTATTATCTTTTCTTTTCTACGACCGTTTGACGCAACAGCTAGCTAGTGCTATCAGCTTAGTAAATTTTATCGTCGTTATAATACTCCTCTTGTCTATCTTGTAAGTGACAAGTGTACAAGCGATTTCGTTGACAGCCCTACCATATTTTAACATTATCATACTTTGATAGAGTTTCCTAACGCATTTTCTATTATTTTATATATTGAAAAGCTAATTAAAAAAATATTTAATTTACACTTATGTAGATCTTACTTAAAAGAATGTACTTCAATTAATTGTTTCATCGTTTAAAAAAATATAAATAATTTGTCTTTGTGATTTTGCTGACTGCTTCCCGCATATAGTAGAGTAAGCAAAAGGAACCTAAATTTTTTAAGACTCCGTTTCCCACTTTCAGCCGAATTTTTCGGGGCATTGCGTGTTGATAGACGAAACTCAACGCCGGGTTGTGTCTTGGTGCCAGAGCGAAGAAACGAAAATAATAATAAATAACAATTCATTCCCCCGAGTCGGGGTCAAACCCACAACCATTGCGCTGCAATCACACCTCCGTGCCCCTGCGCTACAACGGCCTTAAAACTTTTTGGCTTTATTTAATCTTTTTTTATGAAACGTATTAATATAATAAATACCGTTTCTTTTCAAATTTTAAATTAAATAAATAAACTAACCTGTAGTAGCAAGCTGTTGCAGCCTCGACGGCAGGTCGGCGGTGGTCATCTCGGCGCCCTGCGGGTGCAGGATGTCAGGCATTGCGTTGCGGCGCCCGGTCCGCCCCGTCTCGAGGAACTCGCGCGGCACCTCCTCGCTATTCCTGTCCTGCATTATTGCCATCATTCTTAGCACTGGAATGTTTTTAATAAATAATTATATGAGAATATGTAGATAAAGGCTGTATAAAAAAATATATAATATATAAATGTATATTAATGTGAGTAAATATGTCAAAACAAAACTTTCTTTGCTTATGTCTGGAAGTTTTATTACAATAATAATATATCTGTACTTATTTTATAAAGCTTAAAAGTTGTTCGGATGAATAAATTAATTACAGAAACTTTCAGTTCGAATATGTTTTCGATGTCGGATCTGTTGATATGCGAAGCCGTAGATATTTGTATAATATTAATAATATTATTATAACAATACATGAAAAATATTTTACGTAAATTAAAAGTAATAAAATCTTCCGTTTAGGTAAAAACATCGATACATTACATATAACAATATAATCATCTAGGAATACCACTAACAGAGCAGTGGCAACTCGTTATGTATTTCTATTTTCATTTGTGCTATTAAAGTAACTAATATGATTTTAAAGATGTGCGACTGTATATATAATAACTGAATCATGTTGCCGAGTGATATGATGCGTGCAAATCAAGCCATCTAAAACCTTCACCTAAAATTATAAAAAAAAAATGTTTTTCTTTACAAAAATACAAGGGTGCCTATTTAATTAAAGAAGATGAAAAGAAGCCGCATTTTTTATAAAGATAACGCCAATTTTTTTGGTTGATTTTGTGATAATTATTTAAAGCTAGCTTCGCTTGAAATAGTTTTATATAAATAAAATCAAATAAATCAGTTTCATGCTGTATTCCGCACACTGCAGGGTAGGCAGAGGGAAATGGAAATATAAATTTAAGTAAATATTTCATCTCCTCGAGTGAGGATCGAACCCACAACCAGTCGGATTTACAGTCACACTTTGTGCCCCTACGCCACGACCGGCCTTAATGTTTTATGTATATTTACAATTTTTAAAACTACAATCTAAGCATACACAATATAATGTTGATTAATAAAAATAGCATAAAACCGCACGCACAGCACGCAGTCTCGAATATTCCACTGTGCATGGTGAACAGAATAACTTAACACTGGGTTCCCCTCTGCCTACCCCGGGGCATGCGGGGTTATGCGGGATACAGTAGCAATATAAAAAAAAGCTTATACAGCTTTGTGCTAAAAAAACATTTTCCATTTCCCTCGTGACCCAATTTTTAAGTTTACGAAGACGAAATCGTGAACTAAAGTGGCTATAACGTAAATACGTTCGATCACAATTTTCCATACCCTTTTCTCAACATGTCAACATAAAATAAATAAGATTAACTTTATTTATGACAGCCACTACCAAAAAAAAATTAAAGTATGTATATATTATATATGTGAAAGTATGTATATTTTGTCATTGAAATATTTAAAATTTGGGCTTTTATAATTAAACTAAACGTAAAAAAATATTATTTATTTAAATACACACTTTGCACTTTTTACAAAAGATACCAACTGCGTCCATATAGGAATTAATATCTGTTCTGTTTTAAAGAATCTATAATAGTCATGCAACATATAATGTACTAAATATATATAATGTCTATCATATAAAATATTATAGTCAAAGATCGATATATGTGCAGACTCCCGGTACTTCCCGGTATGACTAGTTTGTCCTGGGTGTGACCAAAGCCATCGGGCGGACCCCAAAGGAAATTCCATTTTCGGCATTTTTTACTATTTTATCAATCGTCGGAACAATAATTTTATTTTATCACAAAAACAACCGACTTCTTCAATTTCAACCGGATTTCATAATCAGAACCTAAACAAACTTTCATCAAACAACCCTTGAAGTATCCTTTTGCAAAAAAATAATAATTATGGTAATCGGTTGGCGGGATATTGGGTCCATTTCTCGCGTACGTACTTAATCTAAATTTAAGACTTATATAATTTTCTCAATGATACAGAACTATGGATAAAGGATATGGAAAAAGAATCGTCAAAATCGGTTCACCCACTCAAAAGTTCTGAAGTAACAAATTTAAAAAAAAATACAGTCTAATTGATAACGTCCTTTTCTTACTGACTGAGCTTCGCCTAGTCAATTCTAGAAGCGACCGATAGACTAAATAGAATGTGGAGTTGTTTGTTTGCGAGCAGTAAACCAAAAGAATTCAATTGCCTTTGCCTTTGATACTAGATTTGACGAAATTTCTTTAGTCAAAGGCCGAAAAGCGTAACAAGTCTGGGCTTTGACTAAGATCTTAAGTCAGATCCGAGGAATGGCTAGTAGAAACTTAGGAGCGGCGTTAAGCTATATATATATATATATATATATATATATATACATATATATATATATATACATATATATATATATATATATATATATATATATATGTATGTTAACAAAATGACGTATTTGTACCCATCGAGTATGAACAATTAATTAATTATATAGATTAACATCGCAAAATATAATTGAGGCCGTCGCGGCGCAAAGGCAAAAGGGTGTGACTGTAACGCGACAGTTGTGGATTCGATCCCACTCGAGGGAATGAGTTATTATTTATTAATATTTTAATTTCTTCGCTCTGGCACCAAGGCAAAAGGCCGGCGTTGAGTTCCGCAACTTAACACTCTACGCCTCGAAATATTCGACAAATACTATCTTAACGCAGTATCTTAACAATAGGTTCCCTCTGTTCACTATGCTGTATGCAGGATAAAGCGTGAAGCTGATCGCGAAATATTGGGTAACTAAATATGGGTCATACATAGTAAATTCGAAGTTCACTTCAACTAAGGGTGACACAGTACTACAAATAACAGTTGGTCTGTTACAAAAAAAATCAATAGAGGCTCTGCGACTTGCCTAATTGCTTAAAGCTTCGTCACAATATTTGTAAATAGCATATATATGTGGGAAGTATGTATTAATGGATTAAGAAAGTAAAATCTTTAGGAATTTTGTATTTTAAGAATAGTAATAAATGCTTTCCATTCTTTTAGTTTATTTGAGGCCGTCTTGTCGCAGGGGTACAAGCGTTAGACTGTAAGCACGACGGTCGTGGGTTCGATTCCCACTCGGATACAATGAAATGTTTAATATTTTGATTCCCTCGCTCTAGTAACGACGAAATAAGCGGTGTTGAGCTCCACCACACAAGACGCAATAAGTCAAGAACTCGGCGGAAAGTGAAGGACGGAAATGACTTAATACTAGGTTCCCATGTTCCCTCTACCTTGCCAGTATTGGTGAAGGCACTATTACGAATCGAACAAAACTAAAATTTAGGTAAACTATTCACTATCCAACTTTCGTTTATCTAAAAATATAGTGTTGTGGCGGACACAAGGCCACCGACCTTGTCTTTCTACGTCTATATATTAGAAACGAAAATAATTCCTTTCAATGTCAAACATTCGATATAAATTAAATTAAAATAAGGTTGACAGTCAAAAAATATTATTAATATAATGTAATGAGACAACAATACGATACATTAATAATACAAAAAATAAGTCAAGATCCGAAATAATAATTTCGACATCGAGTAGGTATTTCAGGTCAGTCACTAATAGCTATATTTCTTTACCACACGGGGTCACACCCACCGACATGGTTTGTACGTCCACTTCGGTGGAAGCACTTCTATTGAAATCGAAATCGGAATACGCGTACAAAAAATAAATTTATTTTTCTTTACAAAGTTGTTTAAGTACTAAATATATGTATGTATAAAACCAAATAAGCAAAAGGCCTTGACTAAAACGCTTGTTGTCCAAGTAAGGCGCGGGGTCAAATCCCGTTGTGCCCAAAAATTTTAAAAGGTTTTGGATTTTTAACAAATTTCTTAATATATAGAGAATATACATATACGGAGGCCAATCGTAGCGCATATATCATAGCGCATAGGATATATGCGACATTGTGGGTACGATTCCCACTCGGGGTAATGAAATATTTTCATTTTTCGCTCTGGTGTCGCGGCGTTGAGTTCCGCTGCTCAACACGCAACGCTCAATAATTTGGCGGAAAGTGGGGAGCCGAGTGTCTTACCACAAAGCTCCCTCTGGTTACCCTGCTGCATGCGTGATACAGCGTGAAGCTGTAAAAATACCTCTATACGCAGTATCTATTAATTATTATTTTAAAGACTCCTATCTATATTAAAAAATCTCACCGCATAACATTTATGTCCATAAATAAAATATTTTTTTACTAAAGAGCAATTCATCGAAGATCAATCGTTCACTATTGACATTTACATGTTTGTAATAGACCAACAAAAATAGTATCTATCGCTAGTCTGGTCACTGAAGAAACCAAGAATAAATTAAATTAGCTTTTTTTTTAAAAGCAGTGTCTTAACACTATGTACGTTCAGTATAGACTGCTAAATGCATAAAATTCAAGACGAAATAAAAAAACATTTACAATAACAATATTTTTTCCATATTTTCCATACTTTAAGATTAAATTTAAATGAAAAATGTAGACTCACTGGCGCTCACCGACGACGGTGAAGCAAGTAAGCATCGTAATTGCTGGAGTATGCTGTGATTGTTATGCTAATGGGTCGCTGTTTCAATGCATTAACTAAGTTTCCTTTCACGTCTCAGATAATGGCCGGCGCGGCAATGAGCAATTGACGTAACGCTTTTGTATAGAAAGAATTTCAAAAAATAAATTGCTAAACTACGGTTAGTTGTGAAGTGTTGGAAAATATCCCATTGAAAATGGCGGACAGATCAAACCAAACTTCATGCAAGTGTAAAATAACAGCGTGCCCTCTAGATTTCTTGATGGATCAAACATCAAAATATGATATATTTTATCATCTTATTTATATTAAGTTTACCTGTAGTTAGTTGATTTATAAAAAAAATGTATAATTTGAAACTAAATATAATAAGTACATAAAAATTTTGATGTTTGAATTCGATTTATGTATCTATAGTATTATGTATAATATTATAAATAAGTGTGCACGGAGCAACAATAATTCATTTTATTGATTGAATAAAATAATGAATTCTACCAGCTCATCATCATTATCTTTGCATTGCAATGCCGATAGTATAAATCCTTGCATTGATAAATAAATAAATCTTTAATGTATCATGAACCAATACTAAATGTATTAAAAAATATATGTTCTAAGCTTTAAAAAATTATATATATAATATCAATTTCATAATTTTTAGACATTCAGTATTATTTCATATATAAGATATGAAAATGCTATGTTACTTATATGTTGTGAAATATAATGGCTGTATACCATTTCATTCCAAAGATCTTCCGCTGTGAACCTTGATGCGTCAGGATTATGTCATCACTCAATGTCATGCACCTTAATGTCCTGGATCAATGCAATTTAATGTTAGTAATAAACCTAATATATATAGCTGTTATATTTTAGAGAAAGCATTATAGAATTAAATAAATATTTGAAGACACATATGATATTATAAGAAAATTATGTATCAAGGTTAATGGTTCCATTTCTAATTTTTATGTTATAATTGAGAAATAAGTTACTACACGTTCATGAAAGATTACAATGTCAGAATATTTTTTTTAGTTTTCAGTCACATTTAAAAATTTATATTTATTTTTTTTAAAAAAAAGGAAAGATTTGGGACCATTTGTAAAGTATTAAATTTAAAAAAAATAATTAAGTACAAAATATATTATATTTTTTTATATTTATCAAAGGATTTAAATGTATACATGGGATCAAAAATTTTCAAAATTGTTAAAAAATACAAAACATGGACTTTTATTTTGTTACAATTCAAATATCCTTCAACCATACATGTCTTCATTTATTTTAGTATTATTTGCTGGCTACCATTAAATGTTCTAAATTCAATTTCATTTTTGTTTTGGTAAAACAAAAGAGATCACTAAAAGGAATCTATTGTTTTGTATAAAAAGTATTCAGTTATTTCAAGATAAGATAATAATTCTAATTACACCAAAAATTTGTAAAATGACTTTATAGCTCCATCAATGTTGGTGATTATTTTTATAATAAATTAATTAAAAAACATAACAAAAATATGTTTTATTGCCATTTTTTTTAAATAATTTAGAAAATTTTAAAAGTGTACATCTACAAATTACATGATAAAGCACTATTAACACACTCATATCAAAGTGTTATCTTAAATCTATTGAACCTGAAATTACTATTGTAGTTATTGTTTATAAACTAATAATTGCTTTTCTTCCAGCTATGACCTTCATAATTACATTTTCAAATGTATACTTGTAATGAGACAATAATGTATGTTATTTGTTCCATTCTTTATAAATCTAAATTGTTTAGAATGTCACCTTTCAAAGTATGTAGTAAATAATAACAAAATGTATGTATTGCATCTATGAGAGCTAATATAAAACTGGGCAGTCCTTAGAATATAACATCAATTATACATGAGGTTTTGGTAAACAAATTTTGTCTATATTTCATGGGAGTGAGAAAGTAATAAAAATGTAAATCTACTAAGCCATATTAGAATATGATAATATAGGTGAATAATATAAGCAATTTCCGTTTATTAATTTGAATACTAATTAAAAATTTCGTGAAATGGTTGCCGCAAATAATACTTCATAAGAAACCAATTAGTGGTGTACCATTCAAGCGCTAATCTATTTTAGCCTCTCAAGCAATTTCAAATCCATAATATAAACAGCGGCGAAGCACTAGCATGCGAGCCTCCTTTACCTGACCGAGATTTCACACGGTGCCCTCTTCGGCGCTTAGGTACGCGCCCGGCGCGCACTCCGCTCATTTTAAACTAACAAAATTTCACTAAACAATTACCATTCATGGAAAACAACAGAATATGTGTGCGGTGTTCTCACAATTCGTACTAATCAGACTATGAAATATACAAATTATAATATAAAAAATATATATATTTTAATTTAAAAAAACAGAGGGTTATAAACTGGTTTTCACTTTTAGATTGTTCACAAAAATCTCAGTTTCACATTGCCGAGACAAAGACGTTGAAAGAAAATGAATGACAGATATAGAATACCGAGCTATGGTAAATTTGACATTGACATATAGTCCGTCTAAACTCTTATTGATAATCGGAGGTACTCGCGTAAAATTGCGCAAAATACGTATGCGCAGAAAACATTTGATCAGTGTTGCCCTGTTATGTTGTTTTACCCCACGCTTAGCAAATCATTATTAAATGATAATTAAAATATTTAATCATCTTTATATTCTAGTAAATTATACAAAATAGTAAAATATAAAAATTTTAATAAAAAAAAGGCCAGTCGTAGCGCAGCGGCACTAAGTGTGACTGTAAAATCGATTGGTTTTGGGTTCGATCCCCACTCGAGGAGATGAAATATTTACTTAAATTTATATTTCCACTTCTTCGCTCTGGTGTCTAGGCTAAGCACGGCGTTGAGTTCTGCCATTCAACACGCAATGCCTCCAGAATTCCGCAAAAAGTGGGGAACGGAGTGTCTTAACACTAGTGTCTTAACACTGCTTATAAGCAGAAGTTTATTTTAGTCTAATATCATATTTCATTAGTTATATATAACTAATGAAACATGATATTTATATATATACTATATACACCTATGTACAACATAAATTTTCATTATGTGTAATACACAGTACTATACAATATGGATAAAAAAATATCTGGCAATATTTTAACTTCTTAAAGATTATATTAAAAAAAAATATTGGGTAAATTATAAAAATCATTTTTGAGGCACAAAAAATTAAAGTCTAGTATCCCTTCGCCATATCGTGGTACTTGCGTCAGTGTGAACGTTACGTCCTTACAGAAAATTCGTACCCACACATCTTTATAAGTACAATCGAGCTCATATATAAATGGTTCAAACAAAAATATAATAAATTGTAAACAAAAATGCCTTTTACCGTTTTGATTGCTTGCTTTTTTATAAATGTTTTAAATAAAATGGTTATAAATATTTCTTTATTGATTTTTTTGATTGAATTGATGAAAATATAATTTATTAACTAAATTAATTTATTAAGACCTCGATTGATTGATTTTATTTTCATTTTATTTCTAATTATTTTTGTAAATTAACACTGTACCTGAACGCCATTCCTTTTAATTTTTGCGTGTTATGTAATATTTTATTTATTTAAACTTTATTTTTTACAATTTTTTTACATGTATTATAATTTTTATTATTTTTTAATTATATTTTTTATTGGATTTGGATTGATGAAAACTTGGATGTGGCCCCATTATAATAATTACAATGCAGTACTTTATTTAATTTGTAAATTTGCTTATCCATAACTTGATTTTGCATGTTGCTTAATCTAACACACTGATTAATCTATACAAAATTAATTAATATTATAATATTACTAAATAAATATGCTTTACTGCGCCATTTCGTATATACGACGCTATCATATGATAATATATTCATATTTAATAGTAATGAACTGACAGCGTTGCGCTCGACTGTACCGTAGTCTAGTGACCGCCCCGCCACACGCCGCACCGATTCCCCGCGAGCCCTAGCGGGGAATCGGTGCGGCGTGAGAGGGCGTCTATGTGCAGATATCAAAATACGCGATCTGCGCAATTCTACCGCGCGTGCTTCCCATACGCAATACCGGTTATGTCGGACTATACCTAAGTCGAAAAGTACAATGTATATAGTATATACGGTATACGTAGCGTATACAACATATTTATTTGCAAATTTACAGTGCTAGTAAGCCACAAACTAAAATCAATAATTAATTTATTGAAAGAATGCCTAAATAAAAAAAATACAATAAAAAGAACTGCAAACACGTTATAATTTATAATTATGAACTATATTATAAAAAATGGTTTTTATAAATAAATGCACGTGTATGTATTCGAGCATATTATATAATATTATGTCAACTGTCATGTAAATGTCACTTGAGCAGCTGATTGGGGAAATTTATTCGCTGTTACTGTTATTATTTATGTAACCAAGTCCTATATAACCTTATTATAAAGGTATATTTACTAAAAAAAATATTGTTTAAACATTAACAGTATTAACGTTATTAATTTATTATAAAATTTTACAGATGATTCGGAAAGTTGTAATCGGTTCTGGCTTAGTATCATTGATACCAAGCGTCAGTGCAGCAACTCCAATCCAGGAGTCAAAGGATCCTGTACAACCGCCACCTATGAAAGTCTCCGAATTGCCAATATATGAAGCGCCTCATGCAGACTACGGCGAGTACGTAATAAATAGTACATATAACCTTATTGTGGTTTAATATTGTTGGCAATCACGTGATAATAACTTATTTTCTATCGTACGAAGATGTCAATACATCAAGTATATTAAAAAATATATTTATTGAAATGTTAAGTATTATTTTGTTTATTTTTTTAGATATTTACAATCAAAGGCAAATGAAGAAAAGAGTAATTACTTACAATCAGCTCTCCTGTCACCAGTAAGAGCAGTGAGAGAGGAAGTACAAATTGCCTGGGCTCACACAGAATCTGTCAAAAATACAATTCAAGATAATTATTCAGAAGTGAGAGACAGAAGTGACTGTAAGTGATAACTTTCATAAAGTAATATAAAAAGAATTTTATTATTGAAAATATTAAAATTTATCGAACAATATGTCTATTATCTGTCCAATTATAGGGATTATTCAATACTTAAGGGAAGAAGAAAACAAACAAACAAGATATGGAGCTGTTGCAATGGGTGGTCTCACTGGATTCATATTTGGTCTTAGAGGAGGTTTTATTAGGGTAATTATGTAATTTTTTTCTAAGTCCACACTTTATATAATGTCACATCACATTTAGTGACAGAATGCTGTCCACCTTACCATAGCAGTGAAGTGAAAATAATTCATTCTTTCAAGTTAGAATTGAACCATGGTGTTACAATCAGATGCTCTCTGGCAGTATTAGACAGAAAAGTTTTTTTTACGTAAGTTTTAGTTACCCAGAGTGAGAATTGAACCCATAACCTGATGAGTTTTTAGTAACACGTTTTTGCCCCTGCACCAGAACTGTTGACTGTGAACTTGTTCACTTAAGTTTGTGTTAGTAAAAAAGTAAGAAGTGTATTGTAATATACATAAAAATAAAAAAAGTAAAAACATTATTTATTGATCTATGAATTTATTATCTTTTTTTAATTTTATACATTCATTTAGATTTGTGTTATATTCTTTTTATATTACAGAGAATATTCTATGCTGGTCTAGGAGCAACTGGTATGGGTTATATTTGCTTTCCTGAAGAAACTAAGGAAATAATGAAAGATAATGGTGCCTTTATTAAGCAATATATAAATATTGCTTACAACTTTTTGTATGGAGGTAATATTATTATTTATTTTCATAAATAAATGTCAGAAATGTTTGGTGTGTTATGAGAACAATGGCTGTGGGCTCAATTCCTATTCGGGAAAATGAATTTATTTCATTTCTTTGCTTTGGACAACAAGGCAAAAAGGAGCGAGGGGTCTGCTGCTCTCAAAAAAAGTGCAGTAAGTGAGGAGCAGAATGACTTAAGAGTATGTTCCCTCTACTGCTATCTGTGAGATATGGCGTGAAGTTAAAAAAACTCATTTAAGTCATGCAATTTAATATATACTAAAACAATAATTTATTGATTCAATCAGTAGTTTTTTTTATTTATTTATATAGTTAAACCTGGCGATCCACAATTGGAGGTTAAATTTCCTGAGTTGTCTTTTCCGAAAGACTTCTCTGAGTTTGTAGACTTGACAGCATCCTTGGCTTCGTCTGTCAAACAGGCAGTAATGCCACCTCCGTCAAAAGATGAAAAACCATCAGAACAGAAAGAATAGGTATTTTGGTTACCCAAAGAACAAACGCTTGTTTTGCTTGTTTTTTAATTGTGACAACACTGTATTCTC
This sequence comes from Heliconius himera, assembly GCA_021202915.1. Lineage (NCBI taxonomy): Eukaryota > Metazoa > Arthropoda > Insecta > Lepidoptera > Nymphalidae > Heliconius > Heliconius himera. Next base: position 231,201 of record JAJHJA010000185.1, on the reverse strand, counting down.
TGTTGGTTTTTTAAAGCTAATAATAATAACGAAAAGCTATGTGCATGTTTTTACTTTTAGTGTATGTGCTAATTTACTAATTGTTAATGTTTATATTGTATCCATTTAATTCAATTTATACACAAAGTAAGTTTTTATAACTGTTTTTAACTATGACAAGGCATGACAAGTTTCTGAACCATTTTTTAAAAAATACAATTCTCATATTATTTCCATTGAAGAAATATTTAAACCTTGCTGCTCCTTGAATTAGTTAAACATCAATCCCGTAATATATAATATTTATAATACATTTCCTTTTGAGACAAAATTTATTGACTGGTAAATAATAAAAAAAAAAAATCATTACATTTATATCAAAAATCTGAGGCCAGTCATTTTAAAATGTATTACAAATTATTTGTTGCTTGCTGTGTTTTGACAGTGCTTATTGAATGTACTATCCTACTTTTATACTGAATATACCTATATACTTTAATCATTTTTTATAAATGTTTTACAGGTTATGAAGAAGAAATAGACCAATAAGTGTGTAAGTATTAATGTGTCCCAAATTTTGCTATCACATTTAAAGACTTAATTTAAAAATTGTGATCGTTATTTTTGAATAATAAATGTTTAAATTTTCCCAATTCATATTATGTATATGTAGCACTTACAAATGTTTCTTAATAACTTCTTAGTCAAAAAAAAATAGCTTTACGCTGTATCCCGCACACAGCAGGGTAGGCAGAGGGAACATAGTGATAAGACATTCCGTTCCCTACTTTCTGCCGAATTCTGAAGGCATTGCGTGTTGAGTGGCAGAACTCAACGCCGCGCTTGACCTCGACACCAGAGCGAAGAAATGGAAATATAAATTTAAGTAAATATTTCATCTCCTCGAGTGGGGATCGAACCCACAACCAGTCGGTTTTACAGTCACACCTCGTGCCGCTGCGCCACGACTGGCCTCACTTAGTAATAAAAAAATTGTAATATACTCAAAAATGATAAATATTTTGTCGACATTATCAATATTTAAGGCAATATCTTGTTTCAGCATGAAGAAAAACAAACAAGGAGTTTTAGGAATCAATATTTATTATACTTGCAGTGTAACATATTCTACCACAATGAAGTTAATAAAAAAAATTAAATGAATAAAATGTTTCATTATACCTCAATACTGAGCAAATATATTATTTTTAGGCAAAAATCATTTCCTCTCTTCTCTTTTTTGTAACAACTGTTCCAGGTTTGTGTTGAGCTTCAGGGTGATTCATGAGCTCAGGAGGACATGTGGACACAGAACTTGCAAGCAATACTTGTTTTAGATCATAATAAATAGCAGAGTCCTCTTTAGTGACAAATGACACGGCTTTACCCGTCTTGCCAGCACGACCGGTACGACCAATTCTGTGTGTGTAATCTTCAATTGTCTTTGCCATATCATAATTGATGACCATACTAACGTCTTTGATGTCGATACCACGACCAGCGACATCAGTCGCCACGAGTATATCCTTAGAGCCATTCTTAAGCGAAGCCAGAGCAAAGTCACGCTGTTCCTGGCCTTTTCCACCGTGGAGAGTACACGCATTAAAACTAAGTTTCTCCAAACCTTTCGCGAGCACGTCGGCTCCTTTCTTTTGATTGACGAATATAATAATCGGCGGTTCAACGTTACGTTGTAATATTTCTGTAAGCTTCCTTCGTTTCTCATTCTCGCTAATCATGTATACAACTTGTTCAGTCCTGTCGACTGGCTTACCAACGGATCCTATGTAAACGATCGCTGGTCGACGTAAATAACTTCGAGCTAACCTTTCCACAGCCGGTGGCATAGTAGCTGTGAACATCACAGTTTGTCTGTACTTTTTCTTTGAGTTATAATTTGCAAGTAAAACTGAAGCATCCTCCGCTGCATCTGTATCTGGCTTGATATTAGACACAGGCATGTATTCTAGAATTTTCTGCACATCAGGCTCGAAACCCATGTCTATCATACGATCAGCTTCATCAAGGACGACATATGTGCAGCGGTTCAGAACTAAATATCTGTTCTCCAATACGTCAATAAGACGACCAGGTGTCGCAATTACAATTTCACAACCCAATCGAAGCTTAAAACCTTGTTCTTCCCTCGACAAACCTCCCACTACTACTACTGAAGTTATACCCAGTGGTATACCAAATTTGTTGGTTTCCTCTTCTATTTGTTGAGCCAACTCACGAGTAGGAGCTAATATAATAGCATATGGGCCTTGGTCAGCATCTTCCATACGTTCACTTTTCGGCAATGACTGAATCCATGTTAATAAAGGAATAAGAAAGGCTAAAGTCTTACCGGAACCAGTTTCGGCGACACCTATGATATCTCGATTTTGTAGTCCAATGGGAATAGCTTGCCTTTGTATAGGCGTAGGACTTTTATATCCAACTTTATTTATTATTTCCATTATATCTTGATGAAAGCTAGCTTCCTTCCATGACCGAATAGGATTTGGTATTTTACCACCTTTTATTGTTATGTTATAATCTTCTCTAAAGATTCGCCAATCCCTTTCAGTCATTTCATCGTGATCTTTCTCAGACCAATGCCTATCATCCCATTTTTGTTTATCTTCCTTCTTTTTAACTTTTTTAAGCCTTAACTTTTCTTGTTCCTTCTCTAACTCTGTTCTTCGTTTCTCCAGAAGATTTCCATAAAACTTGCTGTAATCTTTCTTTTGGGATTTAATATCAATACCAGCAATGTGACCTCTACCAAAGAATTGAACTTGATGTCTTTCTTTGTATAAAGCATTGTAATCATTTGAAGTGTCCTCAGAAGCATCCCAGTCAAAGACAAATTTCCTATCATTTAGCCGTCTCACTCTACGTTTTTTCTTAACAATACCTAAATAACGAGCTTTGATTGCTTCTTCCTCTCTTTCTTTATCCTTATTTTTATTATACTCTTCATTTTTCTCTTTCTTGTCATCTCTGTTTCGATCATTTGCAGACTTCCTCTCTTCGTATTTACGTTCTCTTTCCTTCTCTCTTTCACGCTCCCTCTCCTTATCTCTCTCGTCACGATACTTTTTTTCATCCTCCCTTTTGGAAGGTCCAGTTAAATCAATAGTGGTGACAGGAGGTCGTTCAATATTAGCTCGCATAGCTTCAACTTGTTCACGACGCTTTTCCAAAGCAAGTGCTGCTCTTTGTTCCTTTGTTAAGAAAACTGGTTTACTTCTGGCCTCTTCTTCAGCTTTCTTTTTAGCCAATAATTCTTCCAAAGACAGTGGTTCTCTTTTAACTGGCTTAGGTTGATCTTCTTCCATTTTAGTTTCTTCATCTTCTTGTTTGGATTCATCATCTTTTTTGTTGTTTTTATTTTTATCTTTGTCTTCAGTGCGACGTTCTTTACCGTCTCGTTTTTTAGGACTTCTGGAGCGTCCGCGGTCTTTTCTTTGCGGGCTCTTAGAGCGTTCCCTCTCCTTCCTTGGACTACGGGAACGTTGGTCTCTCTCTTTTCTGCTCGGACTTCGCGATCGGTCGCGTTCTTTCCGGGGACTTCTTGATCGCTCGCGACGCTTAACTCTGTCTCTGTGTGTTTCACGATCGTCATTACGATCTCTTTCACGACGTTCACGAGATCGAGATCTACGTCGTTCTGTACTTCGATCTCTTGCCATTATAAAAACAATAAACTTAATGCATTAATAAATAGATATTTATTGATATTATTAAGGTTAAAAGTAATTTTTCATTTACAGATTATTTGACAATCATAAAACACAACCACAAAAATAGACTAATATAAATTCTAGTTGACAGTTTTTTGCACAGAATACATATATCTAAAAGGTATTTGTGATATATTGAAAAATGAAAAGCAAGGAACATATGCTGAAAAGGTTTTCTATATTTATTTCAGGGTTATCAAATCATTTATTTAATCCAACATAATAAGGAAAATGAAACTAACTTATAGTTAGATTTATTATATGTTTTGTTATATGATAGCTTTTTATATTTTCTTTTTGTCCAGTTATGTAAGTTTCGTCAAATTTATACTATTCTATAATTCTTCACCTAATTTTAACTTTTGTTCATAGTACACTGAAAACTTGGTTTCTAAATCTCTTAAAAAATAAAATTATACTTTTTATTAACTAGTAAATAATTTCCAAAATCCCAAAATTAAATCCTGTATGGAGTTTAGTGTGAGGTATTAAAATAACAAGCAGGTAGATACTTATAAGTTATCATATTATAATCTTTGAGTTTGATAAGTGTAATCACTACGTTTGTTTTTGTTGTATTATCCACAGAGTATTATCACTTTGGGTATATAAGTATTGTGTTCTGTCATTCTGTGGTATTATAGTTGACGTAAGCGAATGGCGGTATGGTTATGTTTATCAATTTGAAATTGAATATATAATTGTCATATAAATGTGAATATTTGTTAATAGGTATTATGATTTAAAAAAAATAAAATTGCATATATATTCGTGTAAAATGGAAACCTCTATTAAATTAAAAATTGGATTAACGTCTGCTATTGCACTTGGTTGTGCCGGAATTACATACTTGGTTCTTAAAAAAACAAGAAAAGAAAGAAACGCAGCCGATGTACTGGATCTATCAATTAAAATTATAACATCAGAAGAAGAATGTGAAGAAGTTGTTTCCAATTTACGCAGGTATTTGTAATATATTTATTACCTCTTATCTATATTGCACAATAAATTTTCTAAAAACGTAAGTAATTTAAGTATTAGGATAATTACCTTTAGCTAAAACATAGTGAAAAAATTGGTAAGTCAATATAGATATTGATAAAAATAAAAAAATTAAATTAAATTAGCTTCACGCTGTATCCCGCACACAGCAGGGTAGGCAGAGGGACCCTAGTGTTAAGACACTCCGTTCCCCAAGCCGAATTTTGGAGGCATTGCGTGTTGAGTGGCAGAACTCAACGCCGCGCTTAACCTCGACACCAGAGCGAAGAAATGGAAATATAAATTTAAGTAAATATTTCATCTCCTCGAGTGGGGATCGAACCCACAACCAGTCGGTTTTACAGTCACACCTCGTGCCGCTGCGCCACGACCGGCCTCAATATTGATATATAGTTAAAAAATATGTACAATGTTTAAATAGTTTATGCTGAATATTTCTGCTGAATTAATATTGCACCATATGTTTATCATTGCAATCAAGAGTCACTAAAGCTGTTATATTAAAATTATTTTCATGCATCGGTAGATAGTAGAGCGACCTGTGGTAGAGAAATAGCAGCATTTAGTCAAGACACTTTATGCTATTTTGCAATGATTAGAGAGAAATCGGGTATTCTAGTGTTGTAGAATTAGATTTTCTCTAAAAACCTAAGCTGCAGTGTTAAATGGTATATTAACCCAACCAACATTGACAATTATTATTTCTAAATAAATATGTTATTTTTCATTTTTTAGTCGCTGTGCTGAATATCATGCAATAGGTTTTGACTGTGAATGGGTAACAATTAATGGAAAAAGATCTCCTGTAGCACTTGTACAATTGTCTACTTTTGATGGATATTGTGGATTATTTAGACTTTGTCAAATAAAATCTATTCCTCAGTGCTTGAAGGTATGTTTATTACATTACTTATAATTTATAAGTGAATTTATAATATTATTATTATTATATATAATAGTAATATTTGAGTGATTGATGCCAGTTGTGACGCAGGGCACAAAGTGTGACTTTAAAATCAACTGGTTGTGGGTTAGATCCCCACTGGAAATAAATAGATCAAAAATATCTAATATGACATCTCATAAAAGTATTACAAACTTCATTGCTAGAATAGTTCTTGAAGTATATGCTTATTAATATAATATGTATCTATCTTAATAAGCATATACTGCAAGAATTATTCTAGCTTAAGCCATATTACTTATAATAAATATTTATTTTGAAATTGCAGGATCTTCTACAAGATGAAGCTATTTACAAAGTAGGAGTGGCTCCAGCAGATGATGCAAAGTATTTAGCACTTGATTATGATATACATTTAAAGGGTACTTTAGATGTAAGGCATATTGCCATACTATGTGGTCTTGACGCTGGGGGTCTTGCTGCAATGTCAAAATCTTTGCTTGGCGTAATTCTGGATAAAAGCTGGAGGGTAATTTGTTTTCTTTTTCTTTCTTTAAGTGGTGAAACTCAATGCTGCACTTTGCCTCGACACCAGTGTGAAGAAATGTAAATATTACATATTTTATTTCTTTGAGAACCCACAACCTTTTACGCTTACAGGTACGCTATGTGCCTCTGCGCTTCAACTGGCCTCCTACGTAATGTATTTTTTAATAAATATTGTTGTGACACCATGGTATGTCTAAATCTAAATGCGATAGAGTAAGCTCAGAATCCTGACTTAAGGAAATGTTATTAGTGTATTATTTTCATTTCCTTGCTCTGGAAGAACAGAGTGCGGCATTGGATTCAGCCATTGATAACGCAAAGTCTCAAATTTGTCTAAAGCAAATAATGGAGTGTTTTACACTTAAGAAAAAGTATTGAATTAGGAGTTGATTTAAAATATATTAATTAATATTTTTTTATAAATTTTCTGCTTTCTTTGTTTAGTGATTGAATTGAAATGTTATTAAATTATTTCTTACAAACCTAAATAGAAATTAATGTAAAATTAAAAGCAGAAAAAAACACACACACTTACAAAAAAAATATTTATATTAGGAAGGATTACTTAATATCAACAGATCTGCTTATAGTTTGGGACTGATCGCAGATAAACTCAGAAAAAAAAAAAAAAATAAAATAAAATATTAAAAGAACTAAGTTATTTTTCTTATACAAAGATTCGCTGCAGTAATTGGGAGGCTGAAGAACTAACCGACAGGCAAATCAAATATGCAGCAGCCGATGCTCATGTGGCAATAAAGATATTTGTAAAGTTAATCAATTACTATCATACGCAAAGGACGCCATTTTGGAAATGGACTAGCAAAGAAAATGGTCAATGGGAAAATTTAAACAGTCTATGTTGGCAGTATACAGATATTTGCTTTAAAACTAAAACTGTTAAAAAAGATAAATATCATGAGTAAGTTTTTTTTTTCTTGGTATATAGGAAAAGCATAGTGTCAAGATAATTTTTATATTCTTTCTGATCATTTTAACAGATAGCCAATACTGGCTTTACAAATGATATATTTTGCCTAATGATGTCAGAATTTTTTTTTAATTTTAATATTTTCTCGTATTGGATACATTTCGATGTCATTTCAGAATAATGATATGCCGTACATAGGAAGTACCTCTCCATTAGATTCTTTAAAACTCTCATCTCTTAAGATTCTTATTAATATAAAATAATTAAAGTATATAAGTAGACATTATACTTTTAGCCATATTAAAGAATTTATCTTTTTTTTTTGCTTCTTTCTTTTTTTTTTATTCTGTATCCCACGCATAGCATAGGGAATCTGGTGTAATCTTTTACTTTTACTTCATTACCAGAATGGGAAAATAAAAATATTAAATATTTATTTAGATACCTGGTCGGTTTCCATGAGACGCGGGTTCGAGTCCCGCTACGTTCAAATTTTTAAACGTTTTCTAAATAAGTATTTTTCTTTCCTAAGTGTGGATTAACACTTTAAAAAAATGTTAAATTCAATTAAATCAGCTTCACGCTGTATCCCACAGCAGGGTAGGCAGAGGGAAGTTAGTGTTAAGACACTCCGTTCCCCACTTTCTGCTCAGTTCTGGAGGCATTGCGTGTTGAGAAATTGAAATGTAAATTTAAATATTTCATCTCTTCGAGTGGGGATCGAACCCACAACCAGTCGCTTTTACGGTCTCACTTCGTGCTGTTAAAAATATTAAATGTTTCATATTTTCTCAAGTAGTTATAAAAGCAATCTGAATTATTAAATGAATATTTATTCTGTTTCCAGATATAAACAAAAAGATGCAAAAGTAAATAAAGATGTGGTTATAGGAAAGAAATATCAACCTGTGACTCGGTCAAAACCGTTATACCACAACTGCTTCTTGCAAGCCCCAGACGGAGAAGTATTATGTACTTGTGACAATAAGAAAGCTATATGGTATTCATTTTTAAATTGTTTTAATGGTATATTATATCTATTTTTAGATGTCAGTAGTGGCGCAGGTGCACAAAGTGTAACTGTAAAATATACTGGCTGTGGATTCGATCTCCACTCGAGGAAATGAAATATTTATTTACATTTAGAGAGTTCCGCCACTCAACACCCAATGCCTTCAGAACTCGGTGGAAAGTAGGGAAGGGAGTGTCTTAACACTAAATTCCCTCTGCCTACCCTGATGTGTGCGGGATAAAGAATGAAGCTGAAAAAAAATGTATTTTCATCAATAAACGCTACAAAACTGCATTTAAGTTTTGCGCGAATTTAGTGGTAACGCTGGATGCCATGTTGTTCTGCTGTAAACGTAGTTGGTCTTGTGAATACACTCACTGATTGAAATGCACTTATCTTGATTACAGCATATTTTATTATTGTGAATAAAGAAGAGGCCGGTCGTGGCGCAGCGGCACGAGGTGTGACTGCAAAATCGACTGGTTCTGGGTTCGATTCCCACTCGAGGAGATGAAATATTTACTTAAATTTATATTTCCATTTCTTCGCTCTGGTGTCGAGGTTAAGCGCGGCGTTGAGTTCTGCCACTCAACACGCAATGCCTCCAGAATTCGGCAGAAAGTGGGGAACGGAGTGTCTTAACATTAGGTTCCCTCTGCCTACCCTGCTGTGTGCGGGATACAGCGTGAAGCTAAAAAAAAAAAAAAGTTATCTTGTTTGTGTAAAAAAAATGACATGAGTTATATTTTTTTTATTTTACAATTTCTAAACGAATTTAAACTATGTGAATTCTACTTTTTTTTCTCATATAAAGTAAAGTAATTTATTCAACAGATATCGATTATAATAATTTAATTTATACACAGCCCTGAATGCATAGAAAGTGTAGAACAATCCATTATTGATTTATCATTCCACAAGTTATTTCTTATAAAAATGTATTCTATAATTATTTCTGATTGCCCCCAGGTATGTTGAAAAGGAACTAGCAGATATAGTAAGTGAGGATCCTTTAACCGTTCGACTCAGGTTCGAACCCGCGGGCCGCTCTGTAGGCGACGTGGGACGGTACTACCAACTTACAAAGGAAAATAAATGTGTGGTGTGTGGCGCCAATGACTCCTATATACGGAAGAATGTAGTCCCTAGAGAGTATAGAAAACTTTTCCCAGGTTGGTTTGTGTTAATGAATAAATAAATAAATTTGTGAAATTAATATTTTTAAACATCAATTCAATTTCACCATAATCTTGATATATGTATATTTTTTGCCTGCAGAAGTAATGAAAGATCACTCGTCCCACGACGTAGTGCTTCTATGCGTTTCGTGTCACCAGCGCAGCAACATACTGGACCAGGCGGTGCGCGAGCGCCTCGCACGCGACTGCTCCGCGCCGCAGCCGTCGCGCGACTACTGCGAGTATGTGGAGGACGCGGACTGCAGGTGTGTTGATGGCTCTGACTCCCTCATTCTTGCTGCTGTCTGTCTCACTTACTCCTAGTCACCTTTGCAGCTTTCTCTGTCTCGCTCACTCTTGTTGCTGTCTCTGTCTGTCATTTTTGCAGCCATATCTCGTTCACTTTTTAGTTTTCTGTCTCTACCTAACTTATGCCGCTGTCATCTCACTTTAAAATATTTTAATTACTTTTAGCAATTCTTTATATTGATTACTCAATTGATTATTATAAAAAATTAACTATTAAAATTGCAAATCATTGATTCTGCGCTATAAGAAGGTTTTTTTAAATATGCTTAAATATAATATAAACCCCTACGTTAGGGGTACCATAATATGAAGAATATATAAACAAAACAAATTGTTGAAGGCGATCGACATCGATGCAAGAAAAAGTAGTATGCAAGGTTAAATAAGCAATATACACAAATCTATGCCCGATCATTGAGAATTACTTGGCTTTATTTATATTCACATTACTTATTTTACTGAGTACTCATATTTAATTTTACCTTCCCGCTGTATCCCAGAGCCGGGTAGACACAGACGATTTGGAAACCTACTGTTAAGGCACTTTGTTCCAATTAACACACTTTCTGCCAAATTCCTAAAGCATTGCATGTTTAGTGGCGGGGCTCTATGCTACGTGCTGCTTTGTTACCGAAGCCAGGAAATTAAAATATTAAATATTTCACTTCCCCGATTACAGTCGCACGCTATCGTATGCAAATAAAAAGATACTGCTGTACAAATTAATTACATGATTAAGAAAATATATAGCAATATGTAATATTAAGCGTGGCATTTGTGGGTTCGATCCCCACTCGAATGATCGAAGATGAAATATTTACTTAAATTTATATTTCCATTTCTTCGCTCTGGTGTCGAGGCAAAGCGCGGCGTTGAGTTCTTCCACTCAACACACAATGTCTCCTGAATTCGGCAGAAAGTGAGGAACGGAGTGTCTTAACACTAGGTTTCCTCTGCCTACCCTGCTGTGTGCGGGATACAGCGTGAAGCTACCTTTTATATGTAACTTAAAGATCTTGTTTTCCTCTTTAGAAAAATCCGTAAAGCAGCAAGAGCACTTCTATATCAATCTAGAAAGCACACTTTACCAGAACCTCGTAGAAAGGAACTTGAGAATATAATTCTACAACATTATCTACAGTATGACGAGATCACCGAGGAACTGTTGGAGGAAGCTGCGAATATACAAATTGGGTTAGAATTTTTTTTTATATACGTTTATTTTAAATGTTTCTTAAATTTTGTGTTATATTATATATGCAATACATATTTATAATGGTATAAAATATTAGGCCAGTTGTGGCGCAGTGGCACAAAGTGTGACTGTAAAAGCGACTGGTTGTGGGTTCGATCCCCTGTTGAAGAGAGATGAAATATTTAGTTAAATTTATATTTCCATTTTTTCGATCTGGTGACGAGGCAAAACGCGGCGTTAAGTTCTGTCACTCAACACGCAATGCCTCCAGAATTCGACAGAAAGTGGGGAACGGAGTGTCTTAACACTAGGTTCCCTCTGCCTACCCTGCTGTGTGCGGGGTACAGCGTGAAGCTGATTTATTTTATTTTTAACTAATATAGTAGCTGTAAAGTAGCTGTTTGACTGTAGATGCAATGGAATACCATTTTGTTTAAACTTAATAAAGTTTCATCCCCACTCTGGGGAATGATTATCTTTTTACTTGATATATAAGGTAGCAAAATATACAGTACAGCTGATGTGTTGTGGCCGTCTTAAAGTAAGGCTTTCTAAACTATTCCGCATTGTTCTCTTGGTAAGAAAATAATCAAAGGTACATAAAAATCTTGATATCCAATTTGCACAACAATCTACAGCTAACTTGAGAGCGGCCACAACTCATCGGCGGCATTGTATCTGTGAACACAGTATCTATCAAAACTATGTATGTCACTGTATAAGGCACAAAGTATTGAGATTAACTTGTTTTTACCTTTAATTTTTTTTTGATAATTGTAATTTCTGCTATACAACACAATATGCTGAAAATGGACGAAAAGTATAAGACGATAAAGTGTTTCATCGCTAGAATTTCCTGTATTTAAGAGGCATATACAGAAGAAAAGCAAAGCTTAGGAAATATAACTCAAAAATAAAAGTTTTATATACATTTATTTGTTTTAGATTCGAGAACACAGACTATGAGCCCCATGGTCAAAAGGTGGTTGAACATTACCTTGAAAATAAAAGTCTTCTCAAATTAGAAGAAATGTGGCGACAACACTTTTTAAACTCAATGAATCCTAAGTATATGCCCGAGTTGTGGTCCATAAATCATAATGAAGAAATGTAAATATATATTTTTTTACTATTAGACTAAAAAAAGATTAAAACTAAAATCTTTTCTTTTTATTGTTAATGCACAGAATGCTTATATGGTTTTTTGCCATCTTTTTTTAGCTTTACCCTGTATCCTTCACATAGCTGAGCAGGCAGAGAGAACCTGGGAGCCTAGGGCTTAGACACTCCTTTCTTATTAAGACTTCCGTTTCCCACTTTCCGCCAAATTATGGAGTTGTTACTTGTTGAGTTGCGAAACTCAACACCGTGCTTTATTTCGTTAACAGAGTGAGGAAATGAAACATTTAATATATATTTCATTTCCCTGTGTGGGAATCGAACCCACAACCTGTCGCGCTTGCAGTCGCACGCTTGTGTTCTTGCGCCCTACCATGTGCGGGAACATACAGAAAAAAATGTACAACATACAGGGAAAAAAATGTGTTTGTTATAATGTAATTTTGTTTTTTTTTTCTTTATTTCAGGTTAAAAATACGACTAAATGAAGGACGATTATCTGAACACGATACTAAATTACTTGGTCTATAATAATTATTTTTTTATATATTGAAAAAGCATTTTAAATAAGAGTGGAATATTTTTTATTATAAATAAAATATATTTTTATTTTTATCATTTTGTTTTATTTTTATCATATTTTCTAAAGTCATCATCACTGAGCCTATGCGCGAGTAGGAGCTGGCATGTCGCCTTGGTTTGACATCCAATCGGGTGTTAACCAAGGCTGCGCCGTGTCAGCTTGGTTGTTCAATTTTTATTTGGATAGCTGTCTCCAAGGAATGAAACAAAGTAATATGGGAATGGAAGGAGGTCACTTGAGGGTAAATTTCCTATTGTATGCAGATGATGCAGTGCTCATTGTATCATCAGAATGCGAGATGCAGGCATTAGTCACCACTCTGACAGAAGGGTGTTAAAATAATGGTCTGAGCCTGAATGCGGGTCAGACAAAGGTTCTGGTATTTGGAAGAATGGATAGAATTCAAGATCAGTGTAAATGGTTCTACCATTTATTAGAACTATTGAATAGAGTGGTATATTTGGGAAGTATGTTGGTAACAAGGTTAACGGAGCCTTAGCTGTATTAATGAGACGGCGAAACGTCAGCACAGCTGCGCGTTTGGCCGTACACGATGCAGTTTTGGTACCGACTCTGTTATACGGCAGTGAAACGTGGGTATTACAGAAGGAGAATGAAAGAAAGATGAATGCTGTGGAGATGCGATTCGTAGGATATGCGAAGCCAGCTTAGCTGATCGAATCCGCAATGAAGAGATACACAGAATGGCAGGAACTAGCGAGGATGTTACGGATATATGAGAATAAAGAAGAACGTGCTCAGCTGATTTAGGCACGTCGAACGAATGAGTGATGAAAGAATGGCAAACAAGATTTATGATAGAAAAGTGAGTGGTAAGAGAGATAGGGGGAGACCTCGGTTGACCTTCGAAGACACAGGATCAAAGATACTGAAGGAAGGTCACGTAAAAAGCATGAGGACCCCCCGGAGGGCATGTATGAAGAGGTTGATGACAGTGGACGAGGCGAAAGAGTTATGCAGAGACCGAAGCGTTTGGAGCTCCGTCTGGCTACCCCGCTAGGGATACAGAGTGAAGCTAAGTTTAGTTAAGTAACTTATTAAGAAAACGTATATAAATTTGAACGCAGCGGGATTTGAACCCCCGCCTCTTTGGAAACCCTCCAAGCGCTTTGACCAACTAAGCCATACGTTCTCATCGAGCTACATCGAAATTTTTATACGCTTGTTACCACTTATTTATGTTGTCAGCATCTCTGTAGGAAGATTTTTACAAATTTCCGCTACCCAAAGATGATTACTTAGAATTATTGTTTGGCAAGAGAAAATATGCTTAAACATATCTAAAATGTCATTTCACACTTAGGAAAGAAAAATACTTATCAAGAAAACGTATAAAAGTTTGAGCGGGATTTGAACCCGCGTACCTGGAAACTCACATACCTTACGACATATTTAAATTTAAAACTGCATCTTCATTCTTCTCAATGAATCTTCTTCTATTCTCAATGAAATATTGTAAAATATTTCAATACTAGCAATATTTTATCGAAACGAATGTAATAAAAATTACACATTAGTTATCAAAATAACAGCGAAATTCTATTTTTTTTTAATATGGCATCTATATTCTTACAATTTAATAACCATTGTGCGTGCTACCGACTGTGCGTTCGGTGTAGAGGACGCTCGTGTGCTTGTTGCGTAGTGCAGTGATGTGTAGTATAGTGTTGTGCTATGGTTCCTGCCCCGTCCGATCCAGGAGAGGTGTAACTAGTTAGTAGTTATTATGTTTCTATTTCTCGCTCTATTTTTATTCTCACACCTTCAGCGATTATTCTATTATCCGATATGGACGTATTTAGTCTTGCGCATCCGAAGGAAAACCTCGTCGCTTTCCTGAAGGACTTTCGCCCGTCGTGAACGCGTACGACGGTGATAAAGAAGGCGAAGATCATTGAGAAGACCGTAGTTTCGATACATATCCCCGCTCCCAAAGGGTAAGGCCAGCGTGCCGACGACCTATTCAATTGATGGCGGTTTGAGGTTAATCCAGAGAAAAGCATAGATGTCCTCTTTTCTCGTAAACGTTACGAAACCCTCTCTACTATTTACCTACCAGGTCAAATACCTAGATGTCGTACTGGATTCGAAACTCTCCTTCTGGCTACATACACCATGAGCATGCTGTACCCACGCATATGCAAGCGGAGTAAAATGTCACTTCGGATCAAGCTGATATTGTACAAAAACTTGAATTCGTCCTGTCATGACCTATGCTTATGCCATGTTCGCACACACCAAGATAGACCTCCTTCAGATGGTCCAAAACAAATTCCTGCGTATGGCATCTGGATGTCCATGGTACGTACGCAACGTGGACCTACACAAAGATTTTAAATTAGAATTGTTAAAGGAATTCTGTAAACTTAGCCAAGCGCTAGCGCGCGAGCGTACAGATTCCCACTTCAACCCACTCATTATCGGAGCGTGTAAGTATGCTCCTCATCGACACCTGCTTCTTCGACGCCCCCGTAGCGTCTTTCTAGATCCAATCACAGTCGCAAACGCCCAGTATACAGGCAGGATTCACTCCTCAGTTGTACCGAGAGTGTGTCACTCTCCGTCGCCATAAGATGAATGGCGAAGCTATCCCTATCTCACGGCGACGGGGCCCAAAGGATGAGGTACTCTAACAGTACCCTACCCCTACACGTCCGATGACGCTGTAAAGACCATCCCAGGTCAATAGCAATAAAGCCAATTCGAAATTTAATCTCAATAAAATTGATATCTCTGAGTGTGGTTCTTGCAATGACGTACAGTACAAAAAATATTTTTTCATAATATGGTGTATAAGAAAAGTAAATGTATAAAACTGGCAACATTGAATCTGTCATTTGTGAATTGTAAATAACAGTTGAAATTCAAATTAAGTTTTTTATATGTGAAATTCTTCGCTACTAACAATTTGTAATCGCAAAAAAATAATTAATAAAAAATAAACACTTTCACACAATATGACAAATAATAAGAAGCAGTTAAAAATTACTAAAATATTTCGTAAGGGTGGTAAGTTTTAACGTATCTTATATTACAAAACTTGCGATTGTAAATTTTTAATTAAGTACTATATATTTATTAAAAATTAACCATATTATGGTAATTAATAATTTTAATTTTTGGATAGCTGCAAAGTTGCCTGACGATAGTGTAGAACTACATGAAGAAGTACAACTATTAGAACAAAAATTGAGGGACAAACAAAATGAACTATTCCAGTTTCAAAGACATAGTTACAGAAAGAAACCATCTCAACCTAAAAAGAAAGACGAATCGTTTATTAGACCACAGGTATTTTAATATTATCGTTAGAATATTACAATATTTTAAAAATATTAGACTGTACATACTTAAAATATTGTATACATGTAATCTATCATATTATTAATATTATTACAATTTTGTATCGATTTTACTTACTTTTTAGAAAATAATTCTTGGTAACTCTGTGAAAAGCTTAGAACGAAATATAGAATTATTATCAATGCTAACCGGAGTGGAAGTCCAATCTTATATTGCAAATGAACATTGTTGTGTAGTGTATCATATGCAGCATAAATCAGAAAACTTAATTAAACATGGTCTAAGGATTGATATGGAAAGTGGTAATTATTTGTTATTTTTACTTAAACTTTAATTAATGCTTATGATCTTTTTTTTCTTAATTATTGTGAGTTTATTTTTCAATAATTTTCTGTTGAATATTAAAAACAATTACAAAACTAATTTCAATTGTTGTAATTGTAGTTTATACAAAGTAGTAGTAGTAGTAGTAGTTTATTGTAGTTTTTTTAGTTTTGTAGTTTTATTTTAGTTTTTTAATTGTATTGTATTTATTCTTACTTTCATATACATATTTCTAGGTGGTAATGTAATATCTAAGTCATCATTACCAATGGGATTCAACATAAAAGCTATAATGGAAGATTTTGATAACATCATGATGCCTGAATGTCTCATAGCAATAAGAAAAGGTTTAGTTGCTTACTATAATAGGATAGAGCAGTTCAAAAACTTAAAGGTAAACTAATAAATGTGGTTATGTATATTTTTTTATTGTTCCTGCCATTACGAAAGAATGTAGAGCGAGAATCTAGTAAACCACCTTCAGCTTATACAAAAATATTTTGTAATAATGCCATAGTACCAGGCACCTGGGGGTTAAAAAACAAATTGAATGCTGAATTTTTAAAATGAAACTTACTTGATTCATCACATATATTTAGTGATGTTCATTTTTAGCAACCCAATATTTTAAGCACTGCCATCAATGGTTGTGGGTTTTTGCAGTAGTCCTTGGCTTGGCATTAAAAATGACAAAAATTATATATGAATACTAATAGTATTTGAGTTGTTATTTTATTTTACAGAAACTTTTAAACATTGAAGCGGAAATGTTTAAAGTTTTGGACGGGTCTCACATTCAGGTATCATTCTTTGCCCAAGACACTACCGAAGAAGAGGATGACCAGTTTAATGTCACTCTTATTATGGATTATAGGATCTATGACATTAGACCTAAGACATATTATTTTAGGGAAATTGGTAATTATTTTGTATTTTTATTGAACAAATTAAAACTGCATCCTTCTTCTATTAGGCATAGAAAACTTTTTCTATTAAACTGTATGACCTCTAACACTTATGTAATTAAGTGATAAATTTTTTGATTTATTTAACAATACAGAAATACATATAAAATAAATGAAATAATCAGCTCCACTCTGTATCCTGCACACAATAGAGTTAGCTTACACTCGCATTTACAGTTACAGTTTGTGCCCCTGCACCGCGAATGGCCTCTAATTAAAAAAATATTGTCATATTTATTATTATTAATCACACTTTATCTTACACACAGCAGATTAGGCATGGGGAACCTAGGAACCTATTCTTAAGACAGTCTATAACTCTCAAGGCACTTCAGTTCCCCACTTTCCAATAAATTCCGAGGCAATGGCGTAAAAGCAAACTAACAATCTGTCGCGTTTACAGTCGCACTCTGCTTGCGCTTCTGTGCACGACTGGTTTTCCTGCTGTACTTTAATATTTTTTTTTCTATATACAGATTTGCCAGAAGGTGCCTCAGAAGTATTGAAGGAGCAATGCTCTGTGTTCAAAAGGAAACCTTTACATAAAGCTTTCAAAGAGGCTTTCCTAAACGATGTTGGTACATATAAACTTGTGCGGCAAGTGAGTATGATTTACCCGTGTATAGCAAGTTATGCAGTAGGACCCGGGAACCTAGTTTTAACACTTTGTTCCCCACTTTCTGCCGAATTGTTGAGGAATTGCGTGTTGAGTGGCCAAACCCAATGTTGAAAATATTAAATATTTAAAATAAATAAATCAGCTTCACACTGTATCAAAAACACAGCAGGAAACTCGTGTTAAGGCACTCCGTTCCCCACTTTCCGCTGAATTCTGGAGGCATTGCGTGCTGAGTGACGGAACTCAACGCCGCGCTTTGCATCAACACCAGAGCGAAGAAATGAAAATACAAAGGTTAATAAATATTTCACTTCTTCGAGTGGGGATCGAACCCACAACCAGTCGATTTTACAGTCACACTTTGTACCTCTGCGCCACGACCGCCCTCCATTAAATATTTAATTCCCTGAATGGGAGTCGAACCCCCAATTGCGTTCAGTCGTCTGTTGCTCTTGCGCCACGGCGGCCTATGAATATAAACTATGTAAATCTAGTATTTATTTTTACTAAATCTAATTACAGCTCGGCCCTCGTCGTCCAGAAAATGAAACCAGAAAAACAAAGAAGTTTAAATCAAATAAACAGAATTATAACAATGATGATACATTTCACCCGGATGACTGCTCCGACCAGGGGGAAGATGATGTTGTAGAAGCATAATTTTATTAGTTTTTTTTTAGTATTTAGCTTTTATAATAACTTTTTAATAATCTAAGTATGTATATAATTTTAATGATATTTCACTTACTACTTATTGATTTTTTTGTTGTCAATGACCTTTTTTTAAAAACTGTTTACTTTAAAGGAATTTACGTAAATTATTAAATAACAAAAATGTGAGTGTAAATATAGGTTAAAGCGTTTTTTTTTGTTTAATTTGATGCACATTTTAAACTTTTTTGCCATCTTCGGGAAATATCATGTTTACTGATAATATTTAAAATTGACTGAATGTGTTCATAATTTTAAATGTGCTGATACAGAACTAGTGTCCCATTCGCGGCTTCGCTCGCATACCACTTATAATTTTTTTATTATCTTGCATTGTCCATAAGATAATCAATATAAATTAAATAATTAATATAATTTATACATTTAATAATTTTGAGAAAGTGCAAACACTAACATGGCTGCTTGCTTGGCGCTGGACTCATGTCTATGCTTGCGGCCGTAAACGGAGCGTTGAATTATTTAAAATTTACATTTTCTCAAAAAGTATACGTTCAATTTACATGCTATAAAAGACAAAGCATTTCTTCATAAAAATTCCTTGATGATGGAATAACTTTCGCTCGAAAGTTTCAATATCTTTATCAAGAAAAAAACGTTGAAATATCACCTTGCAATTTTCAATTATTTTTTGTCGCAAAATCTTGTTGTGACTTATTTATAAGAGACAGATATACCGTATCGCGGACTTTTTTTTAGAACTAATAAAATAGAACATTTCTTCCATACAATGTACTGACATATATTTTACTATATTTGCAGCGCACGCGGTTACAGCAATTCGGTGGCGTTCATTATTATTATTTAAAGCTAACTAAGACGTACACCATAATATTCTAAAGATTGTAGCACTTCTGAAGAACGTAACTTTCATACAAAACCAAAAATAAGTAAATCGGACCAGTAGATCCAGAGATCTTAGCGTTTAAACAAACTCTTCCGCTTTATTATATTAGTATAGATAAAAAATAAGGAAATAAAAGACAACATTAAATTAATAATTTTATTCCATAAAAAAAGAATTTTTACATCATAAAATTTACAATTCCCATTCGTTCATTAGATAATTTTTATTTAAATTCAATCTATAATAAAGGAAAAACTTTTGTGCGAACAGTAATTAAATAAAAATAAAAAGAAATACAAAAAACATATTATTACTTATACTATTTTTTTATTAAAATAAAAGCTAATTTGTTAAAAAAAATTGAACACTAGCGCCATCTATTTGCATATAAAAATAAAAAGTTTAATACATAATGTTTTAGAACATTCAATGATTTTGTGACAAAACATCACAAAAAAAAATGTTTGTAATTGCATTTAATAAAACATTTATATTTATTTTATAATTACTTTGAATGTTCTTCTATTTATAGGAAAATTGTAATATATTTTTAACTATATATATACATATATATATAGTATTATATGAAATTATTTTAAATTTGAACACATCTACCGCATGCACTTCTTTTCATAACATTTGTTAGCTTTCAAAATTAAATTTCTAATTAATATTTATATAAGTTTTCGACAAAACAATCTCAGTTTTATTTAATAATTTCAATAATGACCTAATTATCAGTAGTATAATAAATTTTGAATTTATACATTTTAGAAATAATTCTATTAATATATGAAATGTGAATTTAAACAAACCAATTATCTAAGTGTTGAAGCCAAAATAGCCTATTTTTTTTTTCAATGCAATAACTTTTTAAAAACATAATTTTAAAGATATCTTTAAAAGAACCCTCCATACAAATGATTAGTAGAGGTAGATTGAATCTATATTTTGAGACCTAAATGGATGTTGAAGCTTGCTCGAGACCTAGGAAGGTCTAGGTAGACCTGAGGATATCTAGGAAGACCTAGAAGATCTCAAAGTCCCCGATTAGGAAGAGGTTTAACCTTATAAATTCTTACAAGCCAGTGTTCTGTAGTATACGCTTCTTCTAGAACATCCAAGTTGAAATCTTTGTTGCCTATTTCTGCGCCTCTCACACGATCGTATCCTGGTGGTCGACCTGGGGAAAATATTTAAAAAATTTAAAATATACAAACATAGCATACGAGTAGTTATGTTCTGCACTAACTTAATTGTTTTTCTATATATTTTAGAAAACATATAAAAATTTTAAGTAGCAGAATTTGAATACGCGTCTTTTCTAGCGCGACCACTAAGTCAATATATTTATCATTCATTCATCTAGTTACGTTGAAATACAACTTCTTTTGTTATTAGCATTTCTGTAGGAAGATTTTAAAGTATATTGTTCTTATTAAATTAGGAAAAAAAGTTACAATAATGTACCAACAATGTAAGATAAGTATATAGTATAGTATGGCCGTCTCTGAGATACTCACCGCCCTCAGTGTAGACGAGTCCGAACTTGTAGTAGCTCATCTTGTACATGAGGCAGTTGAGGAGGGTGTGCGAGCCGTGCGCGTGGACGCGGAACTCGCCCGCGCCCGTGTAGTAGTCGGCCTCGCGGATGTGCGGCTGTGTTCCTGTGTGCCTTGGCCGTCTCTGAGATAGATACTCACCGCCCTCAGTGTAGACGAGTCCGAACTTGTAGTAGCTCATCTTGTACATGAGGCAGTTGAGGAGGGTGTGCGAGCCGTGCGCGTCCACGCGGAACTCGCCCGCGCCCGTGTAGTAGTCGGCCTCGCGGATGTGCGGCTGTGTTCCTGTGTGCCTTGGCCGTCTCTGAGATAGATACTCACCGCCCTCAGTGTAGACGAGTCCGAACTTGTAGTAGCTCATCTTGTACATGAGGCAGTTGAGGAGGGTGTGCGAGCCGTGCGCGTCCACGCGGAACTCGCCCGCGCCCGTGTAGTAGTCGGCCTCGCGGATGTGCGGCTGTGTTCCTGTGTGCCTTGGCCGTCTCTGAGATAGATACTCACCGCCCTCAGTGTAGACGAGTCCGAACTTGTAGTAGCTCATCTTGTACATGAGGCAGTTGAGGAGGGTGTGCGAGCCGTGCGCGTCCACGCGGAACTCGCCCGCGCCCGTGTAGTAGTCGGCCTCGCGGATGTGCGGCTGTGTTCCTGTGTGCCTTGGCCGTCTCTGAGATAGATACTCACCGCCCTCAGTGTAGACGAGTCCGAACTTGTAGTAGCTCATCTTGTACATGAGGCAGTTGAGGAGGGTGTGCGAGCCGTGCGCGTCCACGCGGAACTCGCCCGCGCCCGTGTAGTAGTCGGCCTCGCGGATGTGCGGCTGTGTTCCTGTGTGCCTTGGCCGTCTCTGAGATAGATACTCACCGCCCTCAGTGTAGACGAGTCCGAACTTGTAGTAGCTCATCTTGTACATGAGGCAGTTGAGGAGGGTGTGCGAGCCGTGCGCGTCCACGCGGAACTCGCCCGCGCCCGTGTAGTAGTCGGCCTCGCGGATGTGCGGCTGTGTTCCTGTGTGCCTTGGCCGTCTCTGAGATACTCACCGCCCTCAGTGTAGACGAGTCCGAACTTGTAGTAGCTCATCTTGTACATGAGGCAGTTGAGGAGGGTGTGCGAGCCGTGCGCGTCCACGCGGAACTCGCCCGCGCCCGTGTAGTAGTCGGCCTCGCGGATGTGCGGCTGTGTTCCTGTGTGCCTTGGCCGTCTCTGAGATAGATACTCACCGCCCTCAGTGTAGACGAGTCCGAACTTGTAGTAGCTCATCTTGTACATGAGGCAGTTGAGGAGGGTGTGCGAGCCGTGCGCGTCCACGCGGAACTCGCCCGCGCCCGTGTAGTAGTCGGCCTCGCGGATGTGCGGCTGTGTTCCTGTGTGCCTTGGCCGTCTCTGAGATAGATACTCACCGCCCTCAGTGTAGACGAGTCCGAACTTGTAGTAGCTCATCTTGTACATGAGGCAGTTGAGGAGGGTGTGCGAGCCGTGCGCGTCCACGCGGAACTCGCCCGCGCCCGTGTAGTAGTCGGCCTCGCGGATGTGCGGCTGTGTTCCTGTGTGCCTTGGCCGTCTCTGAGATAGATACTCACCGCCCTCAGTGTAGACGAGTCCGAACTTGTAGTAGCTCATCTTGTACATGAGGCAGTTGAGGAGGGTGTGCGAGCCGTGCGCGTCCACGCGGAACTCGCCCGCGCCCGTGTAGTAGTCGGCCTCGCGGATGTGCGGCTGTGTTCCTGTGTGCCTTGGCCGTCTCTGAGATAGATACTCACCGCCCTCAGTGTAGACGAGTCCGAACTTGTAGTAGCTCATCTTGTACATGAGGCAGTTGAGGAGGGTGTGCGAGCCGTGCGCGTCCACGCGGAACTCGCCCGCGCCCGTGTAGTAGTCGGCCTCGCGGATGTGCGGCTGTGTTCCTGTGTGCCTTGGCCGTCTCTGAGATACTCACCGCCCTCAGTGTAGACGAGTCCGAACTTGTAGTAGCTCATCTTGTACATGAGGCAGTTGAGGAGGGTGTGCGAGCCGTGCGCGTCCACGCGGAACTCGCCCGCGCCCGTGTAGTAGTCGGCCTCGCGGATGTGCGGCTGTGTTCCTGTGTGCCTTGGCCGTCTCTGAGATAGATACTCACCGCCCTCAGTGTAGACGAGTCCGAACTTGTAGTAGCTCATCTTGTACATGAGGCAGTTGAGGAGGGTGTGCGAGCCGTGCGCGTCCACGCGGAACTCGCCCGCGCCCGTGTAGTAGTCGGCCTCGCGGATGTGCGGCTGTGTTCCTGTGTGCCTTGGCCGTCTCTGAGATACTCACCGCCCTCAGTGTAGACGAGTCCGAACTTGTAGTAGCTCATCTTGTACATGAGGCAGTTGAGGAGGGTGTGCGAGCCGTGCGCGTCCACGCGGAACTCGCCCGCGCCCGTGTAGTAGTCGGCCTCGCGGATGTGCGGCTGTGTTCCTGTGTGCCTTGGCCGTCTCTGAGATAGATACTCACCGCCCTCAGTGTAGACGAGTCCGAACTTGTAGTAGCTCATCTTGTACATGAGGCAGTTGAGGAGGGTGTGCGAGCCGTGCGCGTCCACGCGGAACTCGCCCGCGCCCGTGTAGTAGTCGGCCTCGCGGATGTGCGGCTGTGTTCCTGTGTGCCTTGGCCGTCTCTGAGATACTCACCGCCCTCAGTGTAGACGAGTCCGAACTTGTAGTAGCTCATCTTGTACATGAGGCAGTTGAGGAGGGTGTGCGAGCCGTGCGCGTCCACGCGGAACTCGCCCGCGCCCGTGTAGTAGTCGGCCTCGCGGATGTGCGGCTGTGTTCCTGTGTGCCTTGGCCGTCTCTGAGATACTCACCGCCCTCAGTGTAGACGAGTCCGAACTTGTAGTAGCTCATCTTGTACATGAGGCAGTTGAGGAGGGTGTGCGAGCCGTGCGCGTCCACGCGGAACTCGCCCGCGCCCGTGTAGTAGTCGGCCTCGCGGATGTGCGGCTGTGTTCCTGTGTGCCTTGGCCGTCTCTGAGATACTCACCGCCCTCAGTGTAGACGAGTCCGAACTTGTAGTAGCTCATCTTGTACATGAGGCAGTTGAGGAGGGTGTGCGAGCCGTGCGCGTCCACGCGGAACTCGCCCGCGCCCGTGTAGTAGTCGGCCTCGCGGATGTGCGGCTGTGTTCCTGTGTGCCTTGGCCGTCTCTGAGATACTCACCGCCCTCAGTGTAGACGAGTCCGAACTTGTAGTAGCTCATCTTGTACATGAGGCAGTTGAGGAGGGTGTGCGAGCCGTGCGCGTCCACGCGGAACTCGCCCGCGCCCGTGTAGTAGTCGGCCTCGCGGATGTGCGGCTGTGTTCCTGTGTGCCTTGGCCGTCTCTGAGATAGATACTCACCGCCCTCAGTGTAGACGAGTCCGAACTTGTAGTAGCTCATCTTGTACATGAGGCAGTTGAGGAGGGTGTGCGAGCCGTGCGCGTCCACGCGGAACTCGCCCGCGCCCGTGTAGTAGTCGGCCTCGCGGATGTGCGGCTGTGTTCCTGTGTGCCTTGGCCGTCTCTGAGATACTCACCGCCCTCAGTGTAGACGAGTCCGAACTTGTAGTAGCTCATCTTGTACATGAGGCAGTTGAGGAGGGTGTGCGAGCCGTGCGCGTCCACGCGGAACTCGCCCGCGCCCGTGTAGTAGTCGGCCTCGCGGATGTGCGGCTGTGTTCCTGTGTGCCTTGGCCGTCTCTGAGATACTCACCGCCCTCAGTGTAGACGAGTCCGAACTTGTAGTAGCTCATCTTGTACATGAGGCAGTTGAGGAGGGTGTGCGAGCCGTGCGCGTCCACGCGGAACTCGCCCGCGCCCGTGTAGTAGTCGGCCTCGCGGATGTGCGGCTGTGTTCCTGTGTGCCTTGGCCGTCTCTGAGATAGATACTCACCGCCCTCAGTGTAGACGAGTCCGAACTTGTAGTAGCTCATCTTGTACATGAGGCAGTTGAGGAGGGTGTGCGAGCCGTGCGCGTCCACGCGGAACTCGCCCGCGCCCGTGTAGTAGTCGGCCTCGCGAATGTGCGGCTGTGTTCCTGTGTGCCTTGGCCGTCTCTGAGATAGATACTCACCGCCCTCAGTGTAGACGAGTCCGAACTTGTAGTAGCTCATCTTGTACATGAGGCAGTTGAGGAGGGTGTGCGAGCCGTGCGCGTCCACGCGGAACTCGCCCGCGCCCGTGTAGTAGTCGGCCTCGCGGATGTGCGGCTGTGTTCCTGTGTGCCTTGGCCGTCTCTGAGATACTCACCGCCCTCAGTGTAGACGAGTCCGAACTTGTAGTAGCTCATCTTGTACATGAGGCAGTTGAGGAGGGTGTGCGAGCCGTGCGCGTCCACGCGGAACTCGCCCGCGCCCGTGTAGTAGTCGGCCTCGCGGATGTGCGGCTGTGTTCCTGTGTGCCTTGGCCGTCTCTGAGATACTCACCGCCCTCAGTGTAGACGAGTCCGAACTTGTAGTAGCTCATCTTGTACATGAGGCAGTTGAGGAGGGTGTGCGAGCCGTGCGCGTCCACGCGGAACTCGCCCGCGCCCGTGTAGTAGTCGGCCTCGCGGATGTGCGGCTGTGTTCCTGTGTGCCTTGGCCGTCTCTGAGATAGATACTCACCGCCCTCAGTGTAGACGAGTCCGAACTTGTAGTAGCTCATCTTGTACATGAGGCAGTTGAGGAGGGTGTGCGAGCCGTGCGCGTCCACGCGGAACTCGCCCGCGCCCGTGTAGTAGTCGGCCTCGCGGATGTGCGGCTGTGTTCCTGTGTGCCTTGGCCGTCTCTGAGATACTCACCGCCCTCAGTGTAGACGAGTCCGAACTTGTAGTAGCTCATCTTGTACATGAGGCAGTTGAGGAGGGTGTGCGAGCCGTGCGCGTCCACGCGGAACTCGCCCGCGCCCGTGTAGTAGTCGGCCTCGCGGATGTGCGGCTGTGTTCCTGTGTGCCTTGGCCGTCTCTGAGATAGATACTCACCGCCCTCAGTGTAGACGAGTCCGAACTTGTAGTAGCTCATCTTGTACATGAGGCAGTTGAGGAGGGTGTGCGAGCCGTGCGCGTCCACGCGGAACTCGCCCGCGCCCGTGTAGTAGTCGGCCTCGCGGATGTGCGGCTGTGTTCCTGTGTGCCTTGGCCGTCTCTGAGATACTCACCGCCCTCAGTGTAGACGAGTCCGAACTTGTAGTAGCTCATCTTGTACATGAGGCAGTTGAGGAGGGTGTGCGAGCCGTGCGCGTCCACGCGGAACTCGCCCGCGCCCGTGTAGTAGTCGGCCTCGCGGATGTGCGGCTGTGTTCCTGTGTGCCTTGGCCGTCTCTGAGATAGATACTCACCGCCCTCAGTGTAGACGAGTCCGAACTTGTAGTAGCTCATCTTGTACATGAGGCAGTTGAGGAGGGTGTGCGAGCCGTGCGCGTCCACGCGGAACTCGCCCGCGCCCGTGTAGTAGTCGGCCTCGCGGATGTGCGGCTGTGTTCCTGTGTGCCTTGGCCGTCTCTGAGATACTCACCGCCCTCAGTGTAGACGAGTCCGAACTTGTAGTAGCTCATCTTGTACATGAGGCAGTTGAGGAGGGTGTGCGAGCCGTGCGCGTCCACGCGGAACTCGCCCGCGCCCGTGTAGTAGTCGGCCTCGCGGATGTGCGGCTGTGTTCCTGTGTGCCTTGGCCGTCTCTGAGATAGATACTCACCGCCCTCAGTGTAGACGAGTCCGAACTTGTAGTAGCTCATCTTGTACATGAGGCAGTTGAGGAGGGTGTGCGAGCCGTGCGCGTCCACGCGGAACTCGCCCGCGCCCGTGTAGTAGTCGGCCTCGCGGATGTGCGGCTGTGTTCCTGTGTGCCTTGGCCGTCTCTGAGATACTCACCGCCCTCAGTGTAGACGAGTCCGAACTTGTAGTAGCTCATCTTGTACATGAGGCAGTTGAGGAGGGTGTGCGAGCCGTGCGCGTCCACGCGGAACTCGCCCGCGCCCGTGTAGTAGTCGGCCTCGCGGATGTGCGGCTGTGTTCCTGTGTGCCTTGGCCGTCTCTGAGATACTCACCGCCCTCAGTGTAGACGAGTCCGAACTTGTAGTAGCTCATCTTGTACATGAGGCAGTTGAGGAGGGTGTGCGAGCCGTGCGCGTCCACGCGGAACTCGCCCGCGCCCGTGTAGTAGTCGGCCTCGCGGATGTGCGGCTGTGTTCCTGTGTGCCTTGGCCGTCTCTGAGATAGATACTCACCGCCCTCAGTGTAGACGAGTCCGAACTTGTAGTAGCTCATCTTGTACATGAGGCAGTTGAGGAGGGTGTGCGAGCCGTGCGCGTCCACGCGGAACTCGCCCGCGCCCGTGTAGTAGTCGGCCTCGCGGATGTGCGGCTGTGTTCCTGTGTGCCTTGGCCGTCTCTGAGATACTCACCGCCCTCAGTGTAGACGAGTCCGAACTTGTAGTAGCTCATCTTGTACATGAGGCAGTTGAGGAGGGTGTGCGAGCCGTGCGCGTCCACGCGGAACTCGCCCGCGCCCGTGTAGTAGTCGGCCTCGCGGATGTGCGGCTGTGTTCCTGTGTGCCTTGGCCGTCTCTGAGATACTCACCGCCCTCAGTGTAGACGAGTCCGAACTTGTAGTAGCTCATCTTGTACATGAGGCAGTTGAGGAGGGTGTGCGAGCCGTGCGCGTCCACGCGGAACTCGCCCGCGCCCGTGTAGTAGTCGGCCTCGCGGATGTGCGGCTGTGTTCCTGTGTGCCTTGGCCGTCTCTGAGATACTCACCGCCCTCAGTGTAGACGAGTCCGAACTTGTAGTAGCTCATCTTGTACATGAGGCAGTTGAGGAGGGTGTGCGAGCCGTGCGCGTCCACGCGGAACTCGCCCGCGCCCGTGTAGTAGTCGGCCTCGCGGATGTGCGGCTGTGTTCCTGTGTGCCTTGGCCGTCTCTGAGATACTCACCGCCCTCAGTGTAGACGAGTCCGAACTTGTAGTAGCTCATCTTGTACATGAGGCAGTTGAGGAGGGTGTGCGAGCCGTGCGCGTCCACGCGGAACTCGCCCGCGCCCGTGTAGTAGTCGGCCTCGCGGATGTGCGGCTGTGTTCCTGTGTGCCTTGGCCGTCTCTGAGATAGATACTCACCGCCCTCAGTGTAGACGAGTCCGAACTTGTAGTAGCTCATCTTGTACATGAGGCAGTTGAGGA
This sequence comes from Heliconius himera, assembly GCA_021202915.1. Classification (NCBI taxonomy): domain Eukaryota; kingdom Metazoa; phylum Arthropoda; class Insecta; order Lepidoptera; family Nymphalidae; genus Heliconius; species Heliconius himera. The sequence continues at coordinate 203,195 of JAJHJA010000185.1, read as the reverse complement.
GGGTGTGCGAGCCGTGCGCGTCCACGCGGAACTCGCCCGCGCCCGTGTAGTAGTCGGCCTCGCGGATGTGCGGCTGTGTTCCTGTGTGCCTTGGCCGTCTCTGAGATACTCACCGCCCTCAGTGTAGACGAGTCCGAACTTGTAGTAGCTCATCTTGTACATGAGGCAGTTGAGGAGGGTGTGCGAGCCGTGCGCGTCCACGCGGAACTCGCCCGCGCCCGTGTAGTAGTCGGCCTCGCGGATGTGCGGCTGTGTTCCTGTGTGCCTTGGCCGTCTCTGAGATACTCACCGCCCTCAGTGTAGACGAGTCCGAACTTGTAGTAGCTCATCTTGTACATGAGGCAGTTGAGGAGGGTGTGCGAGCCGTGCGCGTCCACGCGGAACTCGCCCGCGCCCGTGTAGTAGTCGGCCTCGCGGATGTGCGGCTGTGTTCCTGTGTGCCTTGGCCGTCTCTGAGATAGATACTCACCGCCCTCAGTGTAGACGAGTCCGAACTTGTAGTAGCTCATCTTGTACATGAGGCAGTTGAGGAGGGTGTGCGAGCCGTGCGCGTCCACGCGGAACTCGCCCGCGCCCGTGTAGTAGTCGGCCTCGCGGATGTGCGGCTGTGTTCCTGTGTGCCTTGGCCGTCTCTGAGATACTCACCGCCCTCAGTGTAGACGAGTCCGAACTTGTAGTAGCTCATCTTGTACATGAGGCAGTTGAGGAGGGTGTGCGAGCCGTGCGCGTCCACGCGGAACTCGCCCGCGCCCGTGTAGTAGTCGGCCTCGCGGATGTGCGGCTGTGTTCCTGTGTGCCTTGGCCGTCTCTGAGATACTCACCGCCCTCAGTGTAGACGAGTCCGAACTTGTAGTAGCTCATCTTGTACATGAGGCAGTTGAGGAGGGTGTGCGAGCCGTGCGCGTCCACGCGGAACTCGCCCGCGCCCGTGTAGTAGTCGGCCTCGCGGATGTGCGGCTGTGTTCCTGTGTGCCTTGGCCGTCTCTGAGATACTCACCGCCCTCAGTGTAGACGAGTCCGAACTTGTAGTAGCTCATCTTGTACATGAGGCAGTTGAGGAGGGTGTGCGAGCCGTGCGCGTCCACGCGGAACTCGCCCGCGCCCGTGTAGTAGTCGGCCTCGCGGATGTGCGGCTGTGTTCCTGTGTGCCTTGGCCGTCTCTGAGATAGATACTCACCGCCCTCAGTGTAGACGAGTCCGAACTTGTAGTAGCTCATCTTGTACATGAGGCAGTTGAGGAGGGTGTGCGAGCCGTGCGCGTCCACGCGGAACTCGCCCGCGCCCGTGTAGTAGTCGGCCTCGCGGATGTGCGGCTGTGTTCCTGTGTGCCTTGGCCGTCTCTGAGATACTCACCGCCCTCAGTGTAGACGAGTCCGAACTTGTAGTAGCTCATCTTGTACATGAGGCAGTTGAGGAGGGTGTGCGAGCCGTGCGCGTCCACGCGGAACTCGCCCGCGCCCGTGTAGTAGTCGGCCTCGCGGATGTGCGGCTGTGTTCCTGTGTGCCTTGGCCGTCTCTGAGATACTCACCGCCCTCAGTGTAGACGAGTCCGAACTTGTAGTAGCTCATCTTGTACATGAGGCAGTTGAGGAGGGTGTGCGAGCCGTGCGCGTCCACGCGGAACTCGCCCGCGCCCGTGTAGTAGTCGGCCTCGCGGATGTGCGGCTGTGTTCCTGTGTGCCTTGGCCGTCTCTGAGATAGATACTCACCGCCCTCAGTGTAGACGAGTCCGAACTTGTAGTAGCTCATCTTGTACATGAGGCAGTTGAGGAGGGTGTGCGAGCCGTGCGCGTCCACGCGGAACTCGCCCGCGCCCGTGTAGTAGTCGGCCTCGCGGATGTGCGGCTGTGTTCCTGTGTGCCTTGGCCGTCTCTGAGATAGATACTCACCGCCCTCAGTGTAGACGAGTCCGAACTTGTAGTAGCTCATCTTGTACATGAGGCAGTTGAGGAGGGTGTGCGAGCCGTGCGCGTCCACGCGGAACTCGCCCGCGCCCGTGTAGTAGTCGGCCTCGCGGATGTGCGGCTGTGTTCCTGTGTGCCTTGGCCGTCTCTGAGATAGATACTCACCGCCCTCAGTGTAGACGAGTCCGAACTTGTAGTAGCTCATCTTGTACATGAGGCAGTTGAGGAGGGTGTGCGAGCCGTGCGCGTCCACGCGGAACTCGCCCGCGCCCGTGTAGTAGTCGGCCTCGCGGATGTGCGGCTGTGTTCCTGTGTGCCTTGGCCGTCTCTGAGATAGATACTCACCGCCCTCAGTGTAGACGAGTCCGAACTTGTAGTAGCTCATCTTGTACATGAGGCAGTTGAGGAGGGTGTGCGAGCCGTGCGCGTCCACGCGGAACTCGCCCGCGCCCGTGTAGTAGTCGGCCTCGCGGATGTGCGGCTGTGTTCCTGTGTGCCTTGGCCGTCTCTGAGATAGATACTCACCGCCCTCAGTGTAGACGAGTCCGAACTTGTAGTAGCTCATCTTGTACATGAGGCAGTTGAGGAGGGTGTGCGAGCCGTGCGCGTCCACGCGGAACTCGCCCGCGCCCGTGTAGTAGTCGGCCTCGCGGATGTGCGGCTGTGTTCCTGTGTGCCTTGGCCGTCTCTGAGATAGATACTCACCGCCCTCAGTGTAGACGAGTCCGAACTTGTAGTAGCTCATCTTGTACATGAGGCAGTTGAGGAGGGTGTGCGAGCCGTGCGCGTCCACGCGGAACTCGCCCGCGCCCGTGTAGTAGTCGGCCTCGCGGATGTGCGCGCCGCGCTCCGTGCTGCCGCCGATGCGCACCATCCACAGGAACTTGTTTATGTCTGGGGGGGTTCCACACATATTAACAATACTATGGAGAATCAGCTTCACGATGAAACTTGCACACATCAGGAGATGCAGGGGGAACCTTGTTTTAGGATGTAAATTAAAAAAAAAAATATTTCCTGAAGTGGGAATCGAACCCACAACTAGTCGCGTTTACAGTATATATAACATATACAGTATATAATATTTGTATCAAAATTAAACCAGCATACAGCGTGGTGTGTGATCTGTCACCGAGACCGGTCGTTACCTGCGCACGCTAGTGAATTATTCCACGAGTGCATTTTTTCTTTTTCTACCCTCATTGTGTAAAGTGACTAATGATGGAATCGGACTTTTTGTTTTCTCAATAAGTAACAACATAGCTACTTTGATATTGTTTCTGACTACAGGAACAAAATGAATTCCCAAACGTCTGTCAATAATCACAGTTACGCTACTGTGACACAAAACACCATGTTTCCTAAAAAGGACCAAGCAATTATAATCGATGCTTTAGAAAATGTACAAATCAAAGATTATGCTCAAGCTCTAGGAAGGGTAATCGACCCATCCCAAATCCGTTTTCTGTCAAGAATATCAAACAATAGAATTTGCATCTACGTTTCATCAAAGGTAATCGCTGATGAAATAATTGACAAAATAAAATATGTCACAATTCAAAATCAAAAACTACCCATTCGACCGCTGATTAGCAGAAACAAACGTATTATCATATCCAATGTGTGTCCCATTATACCGCACTTTGAAATTGAAAAGAAATTACTAGAAATGAATATCACGCCACAGTCACCCATCTCTTTCCTGCGTGCTGGCTTCAATGAAACGGGCTACAATCACATTTTAAGTTTTCGAAGACAAGTTTACGTAACTCCTGAAGATTTCACCCGACTTCCAGATAAAATATCTATGGATTTTGAAGAAACGAATTACTGGATCTATTTCTCATCAGACACAATGACTTGTTTCATTTGCAAAAAAGACGGTCACGTAGCCTCTAAATGCCCGGAAAATAGCAACAACACAAATGTTTCTAACCAAAAAACACTGGACACTACGGAGACACCAATTTTCAAGCGTCCACATCCACCCACTGAATCTTCAAGTACAGCTGATTTTATTGAGTCCGAAACAACAAAAGAAAACAGTGACGAGGACTCGGATGATAAGTCTTCCCAGTCCAGCTTAGACGAAACTTACAAACCCAAGAGTGGAAAGAAACTCAAAAAAACCCATGACGATCTGTCATCAATCGATTGGGACTACGTGGAGAACTTTATAAATATCTCTAGTAAAACGTACCCACTATCCGGAAAACAAGTTAAAGAGTATCTTACACACACATATGGGGTTAAAGACGTATCAGAAATCACTTTCAATTACACAGAAGAAATTGATGCCTTGATTGAAATGTTTAATAACTTAATATCGATTATCTCATATCGCAGTGTTAAAAACAGACTCTCACGTATCGTAGGTAAATTAAAGCTCTTATCTCGTATCAAAAAAATCGAATATAAATAAATAAGTTACTTTTAGGTAAGTACTACTCTATTTCTTGTGAGATTTAATGGCCTTGACTATAGAATTTAAACTTAATATTATACAATGGAATTGCCAAAGTTTGATACCAAAGTTAAGTGAATTGGATTCGTATCTACATAATGAAAAAGTTCATATATGCGTTCTTTTTGAAACTTGGCTACAATGCGAACACCAAAATAACTTTACCGGTTACTCTGTCTTTAGAAAAGATCGAGCAGATGGATATGCAGGCTTAGCTATCCTGGTTCACGAATCTATAAATTGTCGTCTTAAAACTATTCCAAGTAATTATAATAATATTGACATTTTGTGCCTTAAAATCCTTAATAGTAATAAACTTCAGTATATCATAGGGGTCTATTCGCCCGCAAATATCACAGTCAGCGTAGGGGACTATCAGGAGCTTTTTAGCTACTTTTCTGAGAAAACCTCTAATAGTCGGAGACTTTAATGCTCATCACACGGCTTGGTCATACATAACTGACACACGGGGTAGACTTTTATCGGACACTAGCATAAATTATAATTACGTATTTCTAAACAATGGAGACTTTACCCGTTGCGCTAAGCTTAATGATAATACAATATGCACATTACCTGATATATCTTTTTGTAGTGCTAATCTCTCTCTCGACTTTGATTGGAACGTCACTAAAGAATCTCTTGGCAGTGATCACCTAATTATTTCTATTAAAACGATAGACAGTACTCAAAATAGCCCCGAATTAAAAAGGAACATCAAAAAGGCCAACTGGGTGGAGTATACACAACACATAAAATCAGCATTTGAGCGCGTAGATTACGGAAATGATGTTCAAAGTGACTATAATAAACTCATAGAGGTAATTGAGGAAAGTGCTACTAAAAACATCCCTTATATTAAAACCGGTTTCAACCCTAACAAATTCAAACCAAAACCATGGTGGAATCCTGATTTATCGAAGGCAGTAGCTGAGAGACGATTATCTCTTAAGAACTTTAGAAAATTACGCACCGTCGAAAATTATTTAATTTATAGAGAAAAAGTAGTTATTGCTCGTAAATTGATAAAACTTGCTAAAAGGAATTCCTGGCAAAAGTTTTGTGACAGCATAGACTGCAACATGCTCAGTTGTGAGGTTTGGAGGAAACTCAGATGGCTTAAAGGTTACCGAAACCCTAAACATTACTTACCAGAAAGTACCGCAGTCTCCTTTGTAACAGAATTCACTCCTGACAGTGTTTCCTTCCCACCCCTAGATTCCAATATTGATAGTTCCAACCCTTTGTTTTTCACATTTTCAGAACTTACTATGTCTCTTAAAAGAGTAGATACTTCGGCCGGTTTAGATAATATAACTTATTCTATGATTAGTCATTTACCATATAACGCAAAAAAATATCTCCTGCACATATTTAACACTATTTATAAAAAAGGCGAGATACCAGATCAGTGGCGTAGGATCAAACTTATTGCCATACCTAAAAGAAACATTGATAAGTATCGTCCTATCTCACTCATCAACTGCCTTTGTAAAATCTTTAATTTAATGATTACTCGTCGTCTTGAACATCATTTCGAAAGCAACAAATTATTTAATGATAGCACTTTGGGTTTCCGCCGTGGACTTTCTTGTCAAGACAATCTTAGCAGGTTTATTATAGACACAGAAACTGCTTTTATACACAAGAAATACGTTTTGTGTGCGTATGTAGATATAAGTATCGCCTATAATGATTTGGCAATCGAACCTCTTATTACCTCTTTAGTCGAATTTGATGTCGATCCGCTCATATGTAGATACGTTAAGGAATTTTTAAAAGAAAGAACTCTGATATAACTCTGATATATATCGGCTATGGGATGGTACAGAAATAACAAGAACAAGCAGACAAGGTTTAGCTCAAGGTGACCCAATGTCACCCATTTTATTTAATATTGCTACAATTAAATTATGCAACACACTTGTTAAGACAGTCAAGGTGTCACAATATGCCGATGATTTCGCTTTTTACTGTATTAATCAAAGTATTGATTTTTGTGTAAGTGTTATTCAATCAAGTCTTAATATCCTTATAACAATGTTACAGGAGATAGGATTGGAAATATCTCTAACTAAGACGAAAGTGTGCATCTTAACTAGAAAATATAAAGTGCCTTCTATTAATATAGGAATAAATAACACCGAAATTAAGCTTACGAATTGTACAAAGTTTCTGGGCGTATGGGTGGACAGTCGGCTGAATTGGACCCGACATGTTTTAGAAACTGCTCAAAAATGTATTGCATTCGTCAATATCCTTAGTTCCATAAGCAGTTCAAAGTGGGGTGTCCATCCAACTCACTTAAGAAGACTTTATTTAGCACTGGTGCGATCTCGACTCGATTATGGAAGTATTATTTACGGTAACGCCAACTCTAGGCTCTTACAAAGGTTGGACGTTATTCAAAACCAATGTCTTCGGCTTTGTGGTAGTTTTATTCGGGATACTCCAATTTTTGCAATGGAAAGCGAACTATGTATTCCACCCTTAAGTCTTAGAAGAAAGTATCTAAGTGATAAATACTTTCTGAAACTTTCTTCCAGAACATCCGACTATTTGAATAAACAACTGGAAGCATTAGACAAGACTTTAAATTCAGGTTTAAGATATTGGCGCAAAAACCAAATTCCACTTCTGCTTGAGAGTTTCAGAAGGTTTTCAAACATACCTATGTCAAGATTTGCCCCAATTTTTGCTTTCTTTTGATGTTAAAACATTCCCCTGGGATAATATTATCGTGCATAGAGTGAATACTATTAATGAACCTAAAGCTCAACTACCTATTCACGATCTTAAGCAACGTACGGAAGATATGATAGATGCACAGTTTTCAGATTGCATTAAAATTTACACCGACGGGTCCAAAACAAGAGACGGTTCTAGTTGCGCGTTTTACGATGTAGCTGCGGATTTTGGGGCCAAATTTCTTATTGAAAATTCATGTATACCCATAATGGGAGTTGAAATGACAGCTATAAATGAAGCAATACATTACGTAGAGTCGACACCATACCATAAAATTGTAATCTTTACAGACTCGAAGAGTAGTCTACAACATTTGTTGAAAAGTGCTAGGGGCGGTTGTGTCGGTAGAAATGAAGCTTATCTCATTATTAAATGTATCTATAGATTGATACGTAACGGGGTTGAAGTTCGTCTACAATGGATTCCTTCACACGTGGGCGTCAGGGGTAACGAGGTAGCAGACTCACTTGCATCCAAAGCTCTACAGAACGGCATACCTCTCGATATCGTACCGCACTTTACTGACTATCTTCCAAAAATAAAAAACGACAATTATATTAAATTTAAATCTTATTTTAATGAGTGTTCTCAAAACAAGGGCCTATGGTATAGAACCATTGTAGACGAACCACCACGCGAACCTTGGTTTGCGTCAAAAAACCTCAACAGAAAATTTTTAACCATTTGCTTCCGAACCCGTACATACCACATCCCACTTAACAAGTTCAATTTCGTTATGAAGAAAAGAGACGATCCAAATTGTAAACGATGTGAGAGAGAGGAGGACCTCCTGCACTTAGTTCTTGAGTGTAAAATCAACGAACAGTCTAGGTTGGTTTTTTTAAAAGAAACTCGATGCTCTAGGGGTGAGTTTCTCTTCTTTCTCCATCAAATCTTAAGTTCAGGCTTCACCGCCGAACACAGTGGTAGATTTGTAAGTTTCATCATAGACTCATTGTATCTTAGATCTGACTATTATAAAAATAATCAATAAGTAGTAATCCTAACTGTTAACGTAACACCTACAGTATAAGCAGTTTTGTTATTAATTTTAAGTCGACTTAATCACTTGATGTATGACTTATAAAATAAATAAGATTAAAAAAAAAAAAAAAAACCAGCATACAGTATGCAAGTTGCAACTAACAGACATCCGACCATTGGAATTGTAAATGGTCGTCACGTGCGCAGTTTCTTATTTTATACATTATTCTCTGATTGTGCTTTGGAATGTTGACAAAATTTCTTACCCTTTAATCACTAACATATGTATATTTAATAATGTGGCGCAAGAGCACAATATGTACTTGTTGTACAACGGTTGTGGGATCGATTCCGACTCGAGAGAATAAATTATATTCATTTTCTTATTTTGCTAACAAAATAAAGAGCGACGTTGAGTTTCAACACCCATTGTGCAATCTCTCGAAAATTGGGCCAATACTCGGAAAAAAATGTTAATTTTTTTTCTGCCACTTTACTAATAACTTTTATAGTAATTTGACCATTTAGGAGCAACAACCTCCACATTACCAACATATTCCCCACCACTCACCATCAGAGGAGTACCCGACGAGCCCCCCGAATATGACGAGCACGTAGTCCACGTCCAGCTCCGTCATGATCTCGTAGGCGCGCTCCTCGCTGGACGCCATGGCCTGCCCCACGCGCGAGATGTGCGTGTTGTTCCACGTGTTGTTGTCCACTATCACGGTGCGGTTCGCCATGGCCGTTATCTGGTAGCCGTAGTCCCACCACGACATTACTTTTGCGTCCTGAATTAAGTTAATAAAATATTAATATATTATGTTAATAGATATAATATTTACAGGAAAAAAATCAATATACATGTTCTATATGTTTAAAACTGAACCAGAAATATGTTTTTCCTTCGTTTTTTTCAATCTCAAAGTATAATCCGACTGGTTGGTACTTATAGTATGGTCGATATACGCGGCAGCCCTGAAATTAGCTACTGATGGTTGTGCAGGTTTTATTAGAAAGCGTTACTTCAACGCGGCCAGGGACATCATTTCACATTTACATTCACATTAAGTTGGTGTAACGAATAACCTCTTCCAGTGAAAGAATTTAGTCATTCTTTTTCTAAGCACAAAATAAAATGAAAACTAAATATACAGGATGGAAGAGGCAGCGCTCTTTTACGGAAACAGCATATAGTTTAAAATATGTCAAACCTATACCTAAAGAAATTAATCAAGATGCGTCAACAGTTTGGACGTAGGATTTTTTTTTCATTTCACGATTTTTATCCATACCTGTATTTCGTGTGACACGATTACGTGTAGATCCCAATAACATACTTACTACTACAAAAATACTACTAAAGGTTAAACAACTATGAACTTTATCGCCAATACCTACGACTCGATTTCGGAATGAGCCGTGTGCGGCGATGTTCCTTTGATAGGTTTATGTGTGAGTGCGTCATCCTTACAAATGGCGTTTTATTTTAAAATGACAATTTTATTATTTATTTTGTTTGAAAAAATAACTTTTTCATTTTTGGGAATTTATTTTTTTCTGATTTATGTTAGGCTTTTATAGAGTAGTTAAAACTGTGGTTTCATTTAAAGTGGTGCTTACACTTCCACCCTGTATATGTTAAATTCCTCACTTGTTTATGCAACCAATTACGTTTTTTCTCACCTATTATCAAGAACTGAAACTCTCAATAATTATAAAATATCATAATTACAATAAGTAATTAATTCATACCTCTTTAGTATTCATCTTCAACCAAGTGTAGGCTTCACGGAAGTCATCAAATATAATCCTGGCTCCATCATGAGCTCGAGCTGAGAGTACAATGGAGGGCGACGAATAAGCCTCCGACGTGACCCACGTACAGTGGAACACATAGGAGATTAGAAGACAGCTTAGAATGCAGACGAATAGAGCGCCCACCTGGAAATATTATAAATATAAGTTTTTTTTTTATCTTTACATAGTATCCCGCACATAGCAGGGGAGGCAGAGGGAATCCGGGAACCTAATGTTAAGACAATTTGTTTCGATTCAGACATTTCAGCTCACTGCCGAATTGTGGACGCGTTGAGAGATGAATGGCGAAAGTTAACACCGCGCGTTACCTCGTTACGAGAGCGAAAAATCCAAAACATAAAAAATCTCATTTCACCGAGTAGGAACGGAACCCACAACCTGTCGCGCTCGCAATCACATATTTGTACTCCCTATTGATTCCCTCGTATTTTTTTGTATTATGTGTTGTGTGATAGAACTCAATAACACTGTTCAATATTATATATAATAATAATAAAAAACAGAAAAAAACTACTGGTTTGAATTTAAAAAAAATGTTTATTGGATAGTCCATTTATCGAGAAAGACTATTAGCCTTTCGTAATATATTATGTAATATTTAAATAATAATATATTAAGTGATATATTACTTCAAGTTAATAATAATCTAATCAGCTTCACGCTGTATCCCGCACACAGTAGTGTAGGCAATATAGTGTTAAGACACTCTGTTCCCCACTTTCTGCCGAATTCTGGAGGCATTGCGTATTGAGTGGCAGAACTCAACGCCGCGCTTTGCCTCGACACCAGAGCGAAGAAATGGAAATATAAATTTAAGTAAATATTTCATCTCCTCGAGTGGGGATCGAACCCACAACCAGTCGGTTTTTCAGTCACACTTTGTGCCGCTGCGCCACGACTGGCATCAGTTCAAGTCAATCAGTGTAATCCAATGTATCTACAGTCAAAATTACCTCACGCATTAAGACTGCACACCACAGTAAAATCTAGTTATAAAATTAAAAAATACTAACCTCAGATCTAAAAACTAAATTATTTTCATGTTTCTTCTTCTTATCATGTTTCTCAACTTTAGGCTCGATATCTTTCACGTGTAGACTTAACAGACTTGAAGCCGCGACCCCCGATACTATACACATGACCGGCGCTAGTACTAACATAAGACGCACCATAACACCCTAAAAAATAGGGAAAAAATGTAAATTTTGGACATATTTTAGAGGATTTTGGGGTAAAACTGTATAGTTATCAGCGATCAAAGTGATTTGGTCACAGCGCGGAATGGATGGAGTGAACTCAACATCCACTCAACACGCTCAAAGCTTCTTGTGTCATCATTTGTAAATGAAAAATATTATATTTAGAAATAAAAGAATATGATAGATATAGTTAATATAATTACTGATAGGATTTGAACTCCCAATCTTCTAAATCAGAGCTAGGACCAAACTACAATTATTTTTAAAAAAGAAGTAAAAAAGTAGTGATGAACACACGTTTTTTTTCATAAATTTCAGATAATATTTTCCAGTATTGTTACTAATTTAATAATTTTATATCTAAGTTGTATTATTAACTTTAATTTAGATTAGTTTAATGTTTTATTCATCTAACAGACAAAACATTGTGAATACATACATTTAGACATATTAAAAAAAAATCACATTTATACACTAATTTATAAAATAAAACAAAAACTCACCGCAAAATAAATACTAAGCACGCCATACAAAATTATAAATATATTAGCATCAGTTAGTTTAGTGAAACAGAAGTAGAGTCCCGCTGGGAACAGGAACACTAGCACTTGGAGATCGAAGTAGAAGGACGACCATGATGTGGGCTGATGTTCTGATACAGAGGCTGGAAGAAAGAAAATTAATGTAAAAAAAATCTTATTTGAAATAATGTATTTTTTTTTGTTTCACGCTATATTTCGCACATAATAGGGTAGGCAAACGGAATCTGAAAACATAGTGTTAAGACACTGTGTTCCCATTAAGACACATCTATTCTCGACTTTTCTCGAATTATGGAGAGACTGTGTATAGAGTGGCGGAACTCAACGCCGCGATTTGTCCCTACCAGACCGAGGAAATGACAATGTCTACATATAATCTGCGCAGCTGCAACAACTCGTGGAACATACTATGCTTACTAATAAAAACATATGGGTGCAGCAATTATTCGAGAAAAAAAAACAGTTTAGCGCCATGTCTACACTCTTATGCTTTTTCCAGGCTTAACAGGCTAGTTGAAGAAACCTACAGTAAATCATAATATTTTTTAATAATAATATTTAAAACAATACATACCAATAATAGGGATGTGGTTCTTGGCATACGAGGGGTCCAGCAAAGAGTAAAACCTGCCAGTCCATGGTGAGATTTTACCTAAAAACAAAAAAGGTATTAATTATGCTTACTTTATATTTTAAAAAAATATTGAAAAATAATGGTTTAGGCTAAGGCATCCTAGGATATAACCTGAACTTTCACATTGAATTTAAAAAACAACAACTATTAAACTTTAACAATATTTAAATTTAATATGAATTTAAGCTAAATAAACTTATTTATTGACATAATTATTTTATATTTAATAAGTTCTTTGATTTTCACGTTTATTACACATTTTAAATGAAACTAATTTAACCGAATTAATCGCGTATATTTAAGATTTTACATTTTGGAAACCCGACGTTATCATACTATGTGATATAATAATTATGTCAAATGACAGTCGAATCAGCCTCAGTCTACCCGTGACCACAGACTACAAAGTGCAAAGTGTTCGAAACGTCGGGTATCCAAAATGTAAAATGTTAAATATACGCGATTAATCCGATTAAATTAGTTTCATATTTTATAGTTGTATACAAAAATCTTACCAGTAACAGTCAGTACTACAACGGCTGTTCCAAGGGTTGCCAACAAAGTTGTCAGTAAAGCTTTGAAAAGTAATTCAAAGTTGGATGGGGACAAATGTTCTTTTAAATACTGAGTGAAGGCATATAGTTGACAAAGGCCAAATGTGCCTAGAGCCTAAAAACATAAACACATTGAAATATACAAATATCCTTAATAATATAATTATTTCTTAATTGCTAAAAAATTATTCGTTTTTCTCTCTCTCTCTCTCTCTCTTATACAATTAATATAATATAAAAAAAATAAAAAATCTATAATATAGGATATCTTTAAAATACGCAAATCGTAGCGCAAGAGCCCAAAGTATTAGATTTGACCCAAACTCCATTAGTTGTGGGTTCGATCTCCACTCGAGGAATTATTTTTTCATTTCTTAGCTCTGGTGTCAAGGCAAAGCGCGGCGTGGAGTTCCGCCACTCAACAATGCCTCCAGAACTTGGCGGAAAGTGGGGAACGGAGTGTCTTAACATTAAGTTCCTAATGCCTATCGCACTGTGCGTGGGATACAGCGTGAAGGTGATTTAATTTGATTTAATCTTTGAAAATTTCATCGATTTTTTTTCCATTTTCATTTTAGGACTAGAAATAAGTACTATTGTAATGCAGCTCATTTTTGTATTCAAATAATTTAATTTTAAACATGAACATGTTTATAGTATGTTTAACAACTGTAACACTTATGTTACAGTTATAAAACTTATTGTTCAGGCCAAACGCCTGTTATATTTTTATAGCAATCCTTTCTTAATTACACATATGCTCATATGTGATAAATAATATTTTTATCTTACAATTACCCTACCATAGCATTATTACTTTTTGGTTCAACTCGAGAATTACACGTGTCCACCACATAAAATTTGCTGTTTTAATTACTACTCTAAGAAGTAAACCTGATAGAGGGAGAATTCCACTACATGGTCCAGCGAGCCGCATTGCCCAAAAATAAGGGAAGTGATCAGTGTTTAATTATAGGAATATTATTAATATTAACCCATTACTCTTTTCGATTCAGGTTACTAGTATTTGCCTATTGCATTAATTTGTGATTTTAAAGTAAAACTATGTATATTTGGTGAATTGTTTATTGCCAATTATATTTAATTGTTATTATTTTAACAATATTTCATAGTTTTAACAGGTATGTACTAGATTATTCTTATAAAACAGTAAAAGTTAATTTCTCATATAATCATCATTTATTTTTAAATTATATAACTTTAAATGTTTAGTATTTCATTATTTAAACATTATTAAATAAAAATGATTTGCCTATTGTGTAATAAGTAATTTGATAAGTGTTAGCTAGTTTTGTTACTGTATTAATACAATAATTATATTGTTTTACAACTTAATAAAAGCATATGAATAGTTTACATCTTTATAAAATATATTAACTGAATTTTGTAAAAAATATTAATTCTTTGATTTTGTTTTAATTGGTAATTGAAAATAAATAAAAATAATATAAAAACTTACAAAATATTAAGATAAAATTCAAATATTTAAATAGATATTTTAATAATAAAAAATATTTGTGTATTAAAATTAAACAAATTTATTTACATGCTTGTAAGTACTCATATATATAAAAAATCTTAAATCAGTTATACATTGTATGCAATTTCAATTTCAGGCTTGTTTACTCCCGAGATTCCAAACATGTCGGAGAGAGAGGAAAAAGAACTTATTAAAAAACGAGCTAGTTATAAAGGCCGGTTGACTAATTTTACTAAGTACGTAAATGAATTATCTGGTTCATTGAGTCTACAACAGGTAAATGAATTGCAGTTACGAATAGGTAAGATCGAATGTTTATATGATCATTATGATGAAGTACAATTAAAAATTGAGTGTTTAGTCGATGACATTGATGCCCAGTCAAGCGAAAGAAATGATTTTGAATCTTTATATTATCAATCACTTTCAAAGGCTCAAGAATTAATATCTTCTAATACTAAAATATTACGATGTGATAATGTGGATAACTCTCGTTTAAGTAATCATAATCTAGTTAAGTTGCCTACTATTGATTTGCCAAAATTTCATGGTTCTTATGACAATTGGCTTGAGTTTCATGATATGTTCACCAGTCTCATACATTCGAACGATGCAATGGATGAAATAAATAAGTTTCATTATCTTAGGTCGTCTCTGGAGGGGTCTGCGGCTTTGATCATTCAATCCATGGAGTTTTCGGCTAGCAACTATGCTATTGCATGGGAATTATTATGTAATAGATTTAACAATAAACGTTTGCTAGTACAAAATCATGTTAATAATTTATTTAATGTTGATTTAATTAAAAGTGAATCTTCTATTAATATAAAACGATTGATTGATCAATTTAATAAAAACTTACGTGCTTTGGAAATGTTAGGCGAGCCGACTCAACATTGGGATACACTCCTCATTCACATTATGACTAGGAAACTCGATCAGAAAACTTTTCGTGAGTGGGAAGAGTGTAAAGGTAGAATAAATAAAAATGACCCTATTTCGATGTCTGTGTTTCTGGAATTTCTTCGTAACCGTGCTGACCTATTAGAAACTATGGAGCTGTCTCGTAATAACGGCATGATAAATCCTAATAGAAACGCGCATAAGCTTAGGGCAATGATTTCTTTAGGTAATAATGTTTCTAGACCAGTATGCGAAGATCATAATTGCAACTCATCTATAAAGCCATGTCCTAAATGTAAAGGCGATCATAGTTTACATAATTGTTCTCTGTTTCTTAATTTAACCAATGAACAAAGATTTGAATTAGTTTCCCAGTATAAAATATGTTATAATTGCCTTCGCCCCGGTCATTATTCAAATAATTGTAAGAAACCAGGCTGCAAGGTGTGTAAGCGCAAACATAATACGTTGATTCATATATCTAATATTAAAAAGCCCAATCCAAACATTTCAGTAAGATCAAGTGATCATGATTTTAAATCACCATCGCAATCTTCATCCAACAATCAAGCGGAACAAACACTCACGACGCTGACAACATATTCCGATGATGTGCATTTAAAACTGGAACAAGATGTTCTATTGTCCACAGCTTTAGTTAAAGTATTTGATGTTAATGGATGTGAACGCGTTATACGTGTTTTATTAGATTGTGCAAGTTCATCGTGTATTATTACCGAAAGCTTACGTCAGTCACTGAAATTAAAATATATAAATGTAGATAAGCCTATATATGGAATAAATAAGACAAAAGTAAGTACAACTAAAAGGTGTCGCGTTAAAATTCATTCCCTATCTGAGAATTATTCCAAAGATTTAAGTTGCTACGTTTTATCAACTATAACAGATAGCATACCATCGCGTTCAATTAATATTTCACATTTAAATATACCGCACAATATTACTTTGGCAGATCCATATTTCTTTAAGGCTGGTGATATTGATATGATTATTGGCACAAACATATATTGGGAATTGCTTGGTTCGGAGAAAATTAGTTTAGGCACAAATCAACCCATTCTTTGGGAAACCAGACTTGGATGGCTGGTCTCAGGTCCTATTAATGGACGATGTACGTCGTCCCCCATAATATGTAATTACAGTAAAATGGCAGATAATAATTTTAATAATGAACCCGTTTTATCTGCCTCTGAGAATGACGACATTTATAAAATGATATCACGTTTTTGGCAACTCGAAGAAGTTAGTCACAAGTCATCGTATTCTTTAGAAGAACGAATGTGCGAAGAACATTTTATTAAACATACTTTTCGTTTAGAAGATGGTCGTTTTTGCGTTAGAATTCCGTTGAAAGAATCGCCTGAGGTACTAGGAGACTCATTACAACGAGCAAAACGATGTCTTTTATCTCTGGAACGGAGACTTATCAATCAGCCTACTTTGAAGCGTATGTACGTTGAATTTTTATCGGAATATGAAGCTCTTGGGCACATGTCTAAGTGCGAAGCTAATTATAATTTAACTCCGTACTTTATTCCTCATCACGGTATATTGCGTGAAGATAGCAGTACTACTAAATTGAGGGTCGTTTTCAACGCTAGTAGTAAAACTACATCAGGGCTGTCCCTAAACGAAATTCAGATGATAGGTCCTAAGGTACAAGACGATTTGCTTTCAATATTGCTTATATTTAGATTTTATAAATTTGTACTGGCCGCTGACGTAGAAAAGATGTATCGGCAAATAATGATTAATGCATCTGACCGACATCTTCAGCAAATAATTTGGCGTAGCCATCCATCAGATCCATTTAATGTATATCAACTTAACACGGTTACATACGGTTGTGCGAGCTCTAGTTTTCTTGCTACTAGATGCCTCAAGCAAATTGGCCTTGAATGCAGGGATGAGTTGATATCCAGCATAATAAAACATGATTTTTATGTCGATGATCTGCTGACCGGTGCTGATTCCATTCTAGAATCTTTTAATATAAAAAATAAAGTCACCGCTGAGCTTGCTTCAGCTGGTATGCCTTTACGTAAATGGAAATCCAATCATGCTTCACTTGTAACTTCTTCTACAGTTGGTTCGTCTTTGGATTTAAATATAGGGGCTATTGAAAACGCAAAAACTTTAGGACTAGGATGGCAAACAGAATCTGATGAAATTTGTTTTTATATTAATCCTTCAACTCTAAAAGAGCTTACGAAACGAATTGTATTATCAACAATTGCGCAAATTTTTGATCCCATGGGGTTAGTTAGCCCATGTGTTATTACAATGAAAATTTTATTGCAAAAATTATGGCTTATTAAATTAGCATGGGATGAACCATTGCCCACGGAGACTTTAAGAAATTGGTACGATGTCTTGAAAAATCTTCCTTTATTAAGTAAATTACGCGTACCTCGTCTCGTGGTCTGTGATTCATACTCTTTGTTGGAATTTCATATTTTTTCTGACGCATCAGAAAATGCTTATGGTGCCTGTATTTATGTTAAAAGTGTAAATAATCGTGGTGAAACTTCGGTACAGTTATTATTGGCCAAAAGTAAGGTTGCACCTTTAAAGCCAACAACAATACCCAGATTAGAACTTTGCGGTGCGTTGCTGGGTGTACGGTTATATGAAAAAGCTATTTCGTCACTTCGTGTTAAGATTAGGCATACAACATTTTGGACAGACTCAACTATCGTGCTAGGTTGGCTTCAAATGTTACCAGCTAAACTTCAGCCGTTTGTTCGTAATCGTACTGTTGAAATATTAGAAAAAACCGTAAGTTGTTCTTGGAGACATGTCCCCTCTGAACAAACCCTGCCGATTACGTATCACGTGGAGTTGACGTTAATGACTTGCCAACACTTAACCAGTGGTGGTAAGGTACTAACTATCTTCAGCAAGATAGCTCGTGTTGGTCAGATAATTTTGCAAATATTGAAGAACTTCCAGAAACGCGACCTGAAGTTTCGTTTTACGCCATGTCTAAACAGGACATATTAATAAATTTTAATCGCTTTTCTAATCTTCTTAGAATGCAGCGTACTATTGCTTATGTTTTTAGATTTATAGCTTTATGTAAGGGTAATTCTTTAAAAACTACTTATTTAAATACTTCTGAATTACAATGCGCATTAAACTTAATAATAAAACTCTCTCAATTAGAATGTTTCCCTGAATATAAGATATTACTTCAAAATAAACCTATACCGTTAAATAGTAAATTAAGCAAGTTAAATGTTTTTATGGATGGAAATAATATAATGCGTGTTGGGGGTCGGTTAGAAAATGCCTCCATGTTTTCGTATGATAAAAAACATCCTATTATTTTACAGTCCACTCATATTTTTACAAAACTTGTCTTTAAGTCGGAACATATTAAATTATTGCATGCGGGTCCTCAATTATTATTAGCTTCGATAAGAGAAAGATATTGGCCTCTTGGTGGTCGTAATTTAGCTAGACTGACTTATTATCAGTGTGTTAGATGTACTCGTATGAGAAGTAAAATAACTACTCTGCTTATGGGAAATCTGCCTACCCAGCGTATAACTCCAGGGGGTCATCCCTTTGACTGCGTAGGGATAGATTATGCTGGTCCTATTTCATCAGCAAGTCGCCAAGGCCGAGGTTGTAGAATTGTTAAAGTGTATATAGCAATTTTTGTTTGTTTTAAAACTAAGGCAATTCATATAGAACTAGTAGGCGACTTAACTAGTAACAGCTTTATGTCTGCTTTACGTAGGTTTATATCACGGAGAGGAAACCCAACAGATATTTATGCTGACAATGGCACAGCGTTTGTGGGCGCTTATAATGATATATGTAAATTTTTAAAGACTAACTGCAATTCATTATCTGAGGATTTGGCCAATGAAGGTATAAATTTTCACTTTTGTCCACCTTACTCTCCTCATTTTGGGGGTCTCTGGGAGGCTGGTGTAAAAGCTGTAAAATTTCACTTAAATAGAGTATTGGGAAATTGTCATTTAGTTTACGAGGAACTGATCACTGTCCTAACACAAATAGAAGCTATCCTTAACTCTCGACCGCTCACCCCTCTTTGTAGTGACTCAAATGACCTCATGCCGCTTACACCAGGACACTTTCTTATTGGGAAGCCTTTAACAGCCCTGCCAACACCTGATTATAAAGACAGCCCTGCCAGCTGTTTGAACAGATTCCAAAGATTGGAGCAACTACGTCAACATTTTTGGATCAGGTGGTCCAAAGAGTATATTAGTGAGATGCAACAACGAGTAAAATGGCGCTCAAGGAATTCAACGTTGGAACTTGATACTTTAGTTGTCATTAAGGATGACAATCTTCCACCATTGAAATGGAAAATGGGCCGAATTGTGAATGTTCATCCTGGAGCTGATGGCATTAACCGTGTGGCTGACGTCAAAACCGCAAACGGTATCATCCGAAGGTCATTTAGCAAAATATGTCCCTTGGTTAACCAAATTGGTTGAAAGGCATGCTTTCAACGTCCGGGGGCATGTTCAGGCCAAACGCCTGTTATATTTTTATAGCAATCCTTTCTTAATTACACATATGCTCATATGTGATAAATAATATTTTTATCTTACAATTACCCTACCATAGCATTATTACTTTTTGGTTCAACTCGAGAATTACACGTGTCCACCACATAAAATTTGCTGTTTTAATTACTACTCTAAGAAGTAAACCTGATAGAGGGAGAATTCCACTACACTTATGGTAAACTAATAATTAAGTCACGCATTTATTGATAATAAATTGTTAACATACATTTTTTAAATATTATTGATTTTTTTTTTGTAGTTTTGAATTTAATTGTATTTTGATGTATATAAAAACATATATTTTATTAATTTACACTAGACATATCTCTCAAAAGTTGTATTCCATAATATGTATTCCATAAAATAAAACCATTCAAGTCAAAAATTAATGAAAATGAAGAAATTGTTCTTTTAACTATAAAAAAGAACTACAACTATGTATATAAATTTCAATATGTAACAGATTTAATTAGAGAAAACCTATTAAACGAAAAAGTGGCTTACAAGAGCAATATAAAAGAAAAATAACATCTCAAAAATAATAAAAAAGAAATAAACAGTTTAACACTCACCAACATGTGTTCGGAGCTCTGCACCGGCTGGAATCCCACAAAAGATATCTGCATAGACAGTATGGTACCAACGCAGTACAATGTACTGTACGCTACGTAGACTCTAGCAGAGAAGCGACCGAGCAGCATTAGAGCTAATACATGAAGTGGTATTAAGTTGATTAGGAACACGTAACCACCCCATGATGATACCTTAAATTAAAAGAGAATCTAGATTTAGAAATGTTAATTAAAGTTAAGTTAAGAAGTTTAAGTTCTTGTACACATATGATATACCTGATTACAAATTTGACCCATGCCCACCATACAATAGACTTGTGCCCACCCCAGATATTTTACTAACAAAAAAAACCCTTTTCACCACCATAAATGTTCAAAACTAAAGTCCAGGCCCCGGCAAGATGGATCCCTGTCTGTCTGTTTTAAAGGGCATGTTAAAGCAATTCCTTATAAAAAATTGTATGAAAGTGCAAAAACAAGTATACAATTTTTTTATAAACTTGTATGAAGCTTTCATCTTCTTAATCTATGATTGACAGATTTATTATTGTAATGGTGAACAAACAATAATCAAAAGATTTGTACAATCAATAAAAGAATTATACAATATTATTTTGCATACTGCACGAAACAAACAGAGAAATCTACTCAATGCACTAAAATATGAGTGTTTGTCAATTGGCTTTTTTTTTTTCAGCTTCACGCTGTATCCCGCACGCAGCACGCAGGGTAGGCAGACGGAACCTAGTGCTAAGACACACTGTTGCCCACTTTCCGCCGAGCTCCGGAGGCATTGCGTGTTGAGCGCCGGAAACGAACGCCGCGCTTTGCCTCGTCACCAGAGCGAAGAAATGAAAGTATAAACTAATAAAAGTAAGAAAATATTTTATCTTCTCGAGTATCAAGACCACAACCAGTTGATTGTTCATTATGTGCCCCTGCGCCATGACTGGCCTCTTGGCTTATTTCAATTTTGTTAAAACGGAGATTGGTCATAACTAAATGTATGATTGATAGTCATTGATCTATTGCTCCAATATATAATATATTTATTTTAATTATAATATTTGAAGACATTTTTTATATAATATAATAAGTCAAAAGTACTCACCATGTAGAAGTAAGCTAAAGCAGTTAATGTAGCCCATAAAATAGTTCCGGTGTTTACAGCTTTAATCCAAAAATAGTATGTGAGTAACATACAGAATATGGCAATACCCTCGTTATCGTAGCTGCCGGCCACTGAACGACTTATGTACCCTGGAACTATTGCTATCATGGCCGCCGCTACGAGACCTGCTCCTTCATCCTACAAAATTTTATTTAATTAATATAAATTTAATAAATGTACAGCATTCAGCAATGTGAGCACCAGTGTGGGTTTAGTCCCTATTTGAAGGAATTATTATTATAAAATATTTTCATTTTCTCACTATGCTAAGCAATACTCCGTATTAAGTTCCATCTCACGACGTGCAATATCTCTAAAATTGGAAAGGAAGCGGGGAATAGGTTGTCTTAACACTAGTTAGTGATCGATGATTGTGATGTTAGATTTCAGCTTCGGCCAGTTTTGGCGAAAAATCATAGTTTCAGCCATAGCTTCGGTTTTGGCCAAAAAACGGCCGAACCTTCAGCCTAGCCGAAACTAACTAACTAAAGCTACGACCTTTAGTTATAAAAATAAAATATTTATAACAAATGTATGTAAATCTTGCTTGCAAAGGTTTTTATAGTTGAGTATCTACATCCTAAAAATAGTTTATTTGTTGTATTGTGAACTGAAACAAAATTGTTATTTTTATAGCATATGATCTATACCTTCGAAGATGATAAGAGCATGGTTAATTCTTATCTTTTTTGAAATATGATTTCAGATATTAATTTAAGAGACCTATACCATTTACTTTGGTAACCTACGCAATATAAAATCAACATTTATGTTATTATATTTACCATTTTTAAATGTTATTTCTAACTAAGGATAGAAAAATATTTTTAAGAAGTGTAAAAATTATGGCATATTGAGAACTGAGACTAAACCCCAAGGTGGAAACTGAGACTAAGCCCCAAGGTTCGGTTTCGGCTGAAGACCTTGTTTTAGTCAGACACTACTTAACACTATGATCCATCTGTCTACTATATTAGAATATGAAACATTCTAATATAGTAGACAGATGGATCTATCTATACTTTAAAATTAAATTAGCTTCATGCTGTATCCCCGAAACAGCAGGGTAGGCAGAGGGAACCTAGTGTTAAGACACTCCATTCCCCACTTTCTGCTGAATTCTTGAGGCATTGCGTGTTGAGTGGCAGAACTTAACGCGCTTAACCTCAACACCAGAGCAAAGAAATGGACATATAAATTTAAGTACATATTTCATCTCCTCGAGTGGGGATTGAACCCACAACTAGTCGGTTTTGCAGTCACACCTCGTGCCGCTGCGCCACGACCGGCCTCTATACTTTAAAGCATATTCAATTTATAATTTTATGATTTTTTTTAAAATTAATCTCTATTAAAATTTGATTTGAAGGCAAACAAACAAAATATATGAGGGTATTGATGTAATCTATTTATGTAATTATATATTTGTTATCTTAAAATATAAATGGTGTAAATATTGATATATTTTAGTATAAATTTGGAAATTTAGATATTTTTATAGAATTTTGTATGAGTTAAAATGCAAGAATCTAAATGTTTTTAAATTACATTGATAATTGATATTTGAAATATAACATATATATTGTTTTAAAATACATTACAATATTTAGATTGTTATGTAAAAAAAAATTATAGTAATAAAAATAAAAGTTTATTTATAATTTACCTTCAATTCCTTAGTCAATAAATAAGTAACAATAGTAGTAAGTGAAGAGAAGAAAGGAGCAAGGAATACACAGACATTTCTTATGTCTATTGTAATATTCAAGAACTGCATGACATTGTACAATGTAGCTGATGTCACCATCAGGCCAGGGTAAATGGTACCTAGAGGAAAAGAAACAAAAAAGTGATGAAACCATTATATAACAATTTTAACTATAAATGCCAAGAGGTTGTTGTGGCACAATATTTGAGTGTAAGTATAATGGTGGGTCCAATTTTCATTTAGGGTAGTAAATTATTATCAATTCCCTTCTCTAGCAAGAGAAAGTATGGCATTATGTTCCACTATTAAACACATAATATCTTAAATTCAGGTAGATTCTCTTTGCCTACTTTGCTATATACAGAATAGTGTGAAGCTACTAAAAACTATCTAGAAACTCTCTACTAACTATAAATAAAGAATATATTATGATTTATAACTTACCTCCAATAATACGTCCTAAAGGATACCATGCTCTATCATCAAACCAATTGTGAAATTTATAAAATCCTTCCTCTGTAAGAAATCGTGTTGTTCTGTAGTTGAAATACGGATCAAACTCGTGAATCACGCTCTCGAATCGTAAAACAGAAAATAGACGCGTCGCAAACGCTGAAAAGCAAATATAGAATATAGATTTTTCACATAATTAATATACGATAAGATATTAAATACTCTATCTTCATTGAAAGTTTTTATGTTAGCATGCTAGTCGCCATTCGTTATCGCAGTTGGACCACGTCAGTGCAAAACAAAAATAAAACATTATTTAAATAAAAGGGAGTTTTAATTTATTGATTTTTATATTATTGGATTTAAATAAAACTCATAATCTATACACATATTATTATACTTACATAAAATTGCTGCCATTGATAAAACAGCTAACTTTATAAACGTGAGTTGTTTATCAGACGTAAGCTGAGACAGCCTCGCCTTACTCTGCACCTCCACAGTCATCTTGTTTGATTAATTTTGAAAGGTTTTCTTAAAGCATAAATAATAACACTAAGAAATAGAATAATTAATCTAAGAAAATTTTCGCCGGCAACCTAACATGAATTTGCCGACCAAGCAACTTGTGTTGCCGTTTTGACGTGACAATTAATTTTTGACAGTTCATAAACGGCGTGGCATAAAGAGTTACCATTGTAAGAAAAACCAAATGATGTTATTTATTAATTGCTAATGTAATACGATATGTGCGAGTGGGTATATTGATGGCTATTTACTACCATAATGAACAATATGCACAAGTAAATTATGCTACACAAGAATATAAACCAATAAAAAACGTATTAAACATTATACAATATATGTATATTGTGTTTGAATATAAATTATACACTATATACCGTAGGTAAAACAACTTTTACGTTTAAAACACGCAAACAACTCAATATTGTATAAATCAGTCATATATCATAACTTTTCTTATTGCTATATTAATTTATTTATTTGTAGGACTTATTTTACACTTTATACTTTACTTTACACTTTACAACTTGCTTATTTTTAATACGGTACGGTAAGGTTGGCCTCACCAGTCCAGAATTCGGCAGAAAGTGGGGAACGGAGTGTCTTAACACTAGGTTCCCTCTGCCTACCCTGCTGTGTGCAAGATATAGCGTAAAGCTGATTACAGAATTAAATTTGACGTAGCAATACGTGTAATTACCTTGTAAATATTACATTTATAGTTCTGCAAGCAAAATATTTGAATTATTTTAATATTTTTTTTATTTAAAGTTTTATGTAACATTTTCCGTATTGAAATAAAAATTAGTTCATCATTAGCTATTCATTTTGTTTTAAAAAATATATCAGATCAGTCAACTGTCATATGGTATTGGCAAGTTGACATTGACAAAGGGAAGCTGAGCAAAGTTGCTAAAATAAGCTCGTTTAAGATTGCTTTTCTAGTCGTCTCATTACTACCTTCACTTCGTTGGCTTATTAGTAAAGACTGATTTTTCCAATTTATTATCACGTAATACGTGGGTACTTAATTTAAGTAAAATTTAAATAGTTTTCATTGGTAAAAAAGGGTAATATTCATAAAAACAGGCCTTGAACGTTTAACAGCAGTTGGCACCTTTCGTGCTCATGACTAATCGTTTCAAAACTTAAGTTAAAGCATGATAAGTTGGAATAATTATTAATCATTACATACAGTTTAGTGATACAGTGATTTGAACGTTCAGTGAGTTTTATGTGATGTCTGACGGAGATCCTTCTCTCGAGGAAGATATCCCAAAGCCTTTGTTGGAGAGGCCTGAAGAAAATGTCTTTACTCCTAAGATAGCGACTCCTATATTTGCTGGAACCGTAAAACTTCATCATAAACCGTCAGACGCGGCGGAAACCGAGTCATTTTTGTCGGATGCCCAACGCAATGAACTTGCGCTCGAACAGCTATTCCAGGATGGAGATGGAACATTTTTCGAAGTAAGTGTATAAGTTTTATATATGTACCTTTTTAGTTATTGAAAAATTTAATGTTTCATTTTTCTTTATACACTGTTAGAATTACTTAAATATATTTATATTCTGTCTTTAAATATACTATACTATTTACTTTGAATCCTACTGAGGCCTGATTTCTGGGTAATATTTTATTTTCCTTACTAATATTATTTAATTTTTAGTTAGCTAATAAATTAATAGAAAAAATTAAATATATGTAATAACAAATACTTTATGGTGTACTTCTGCATAGTACTATTTATTAAAAAAATGTATATTAAGAAATTAAAAACATCTAGTATATAACCTCAACAATATTGATAATCTTAATGCTTACTTATGGATTTGATATAATTAGCTATATGACTCATAAAGTTAAACAATCTTATACTTTAAATTATCTATGTATTAATTACTTATCTGAAACAAATAATAAAAATAAGGCAGTACCTATTGTCTTTTATATTTCAATAATAAGGTTACAACAAACAAACAAGAAACCATAAAATTTTATAAAAAAAGAAAATTAAGTTATATACCTAATTTTTTTTTTTATTTTCTTAACTTAATGTTATTTAGTTACTTTAACTTAATTTTAATTTTCTTTTTTAACAGTGCTAGGTTATAGAAAATGTTCAGATTAATTGAATATTACATTAAATACATAAAATAATAATAAAAAACTATATTCAATTTACTATTGCAATTACTAGTAAAATGTTAAGAGAAAAATATTTATTTTTAATAAGATTCAAAGTGCAATTTATTATAGTCATAAACAGATTACAATTTTTTAAGATTACAGTTTTTTTGCTTTATGACGGCAAAATATATAAAAATTATTCACTTATGAGTATGTATTAAATTAAATACTTTATGTTATTTACCAGTATAATAATGCTATATATAGGCTCTTGTGACCGCAAATGTGATGGTGGTGGTTTCAAATCCCAATTCGGGGAAATTTATTATTTTTATTTCCCTGCTTTGGTAGTAATAGTTCATTATGTTCTCTTCTCACATCTAGTTACGTATACTACATAAATAGCGAATTAAAAAATGCTTACAACTTTTATGTTTAAATTAGTTAAATTTTCAAACTATGATATCTTTTTTTCTAAAATAGTCCGATAATGTGTGGTTAATTAAAGTAATTGGTTTCATTGTATTTTTAAAACTGCAAATCTCGAAGGACTTCACCAAGGACTTCGCCGGATTACCAGCATTTAACTAAATTAGTACACAATATATGGTTATTCATGTCATACAGCAAAAATTATATTCAGTTGTTAAGTCAGTTTCGTTTATAGAGGTTGTGTTATCTTGTTTAAATATTATCATAAAAAAGTATAAAGTTTGTTGTTTTTGTTAAGTTATTTATTGCAGAAGGAGAACAATCATTTGAGCCCTAAAATATGATTATAAAAATTTTGTTTTAACAAAAGAAAAAATAATTGTGTGTAATACAATACACTTAAATGTCTCTATTTATTTTATATTAGTACTTACATACATAATTATCACTTCCCACACTACAACATACAATTTCAAATGACTAAGTAAGATCAACATTGTAACTATTACTATTTATAACGATAAAAGAAACACTTAATTAAGAAAAGTTGCCATTTTAAACTCATCTCTCAACACAACCGAGATAAATTTCCAAATAAGATTTCTTATCAATTTTATTATATAATGTAACACAAAAAAGATACGCTTGTAAAGTGTGGCAGTTAGCAATGGATGCTAATCAAACATTAAAATGATTCAGAGTTCCACCAAGACAGTGTAAACGCAAGGTCGGTAGTTTCTTACGATTTTTCCAGCAATACAGTCGATTTTAATGTTAATAAAATGATAGCGCGATGTTTTATAGAAGTTATATCTTACGTTGTGTACGACGCCGGTGGTAATAGAGTCTTTAGAAAACGCATGAGGTGCGGAAATGTTAAAGTACGAATAAATATTTAGTTTTAACTTCCCTATTGTATTATGCTGTATGAAGTAAATATAACTCGTGTGAACTCTTTAAATGTGTATGTTTGTTGTTTTTGTAATATCTCTTGAACGTTACGTTTATTTATATTTATAAATGTTTTTAAATCGCTAGTCTTTGAAATACTTCGCGTTTTTTTGCGATAGTATTTAGTATTTAGAATGGTGACAAGGTCGTTGAGCCTAATCTCTACCCACAGTATATGTACATACGAATATCGACATTAAACAAGTAAATTTTTTTGGCTTGTTTTGGTTGATCTGAATGTTTTTGGATCAGAAGGAGAAAGCGGTGGAAGAGAGGATCGCCGACTTGCAAGCAATGTCGGTGTTGAGTACGTACCAGGACAATCTTTCACAGGATATGAACACCGATAGGTGAGTTTAGATGCCAATGACATCGTGTATCCGCAACTGTAGTTGTTTTTAAGTGAAAGAGAAAGGAGGTTTTAAAACTTTTTTATTTAGCTTCTCATATGTTATTTTTGTGGTATTAGTATTAAAGTTAAATACATCAATATATTTGTGAATTGAATAATAAGAGTTGAGTGCAATTGCAGTGCAGTGGCAGTCTTTTAAATGGATATTATGGTTGTGGGTTCGATCCCACACAATGGATTGATCGTGAATGTCAATCAGAATAACATATATTATTTCTCCGTCTGATTGAAAAAAAGTGCAGTGTTAAGCTCCGCCGCTAATAAAACAGCGGGTATAAAATGAGCGAAAACATTTTTACTGTATAATTGTGTTTTTCTTTCGATTTTTACTGCCTTTCCTGTAAAATATCTGAGATGCATAAAGATATTATACGTTTTTTTGTCTGTAACTAAAACCCAGACGGCCACTACTCATTGTTCTGACGCTTCATGTATGCGGGTGTGTGATGTCATTGGTCTTTTTGTCGTGTGTCGCATGTGTTTGTTAACTGTTCGTTTAACTTTTAAACTTTCATTGATGCGAAACTATCGATATTTTTAATTATAACTAATGAGGTGATAGGGACGTTTAAATAAATGATATAAAGACTATTTTTAATATACTCCTGGTATTATGTTGTTTTGAAACGTATTTTTTTTATTCATTATATATTCATTATAATTAATTAACATAGCTTAATCTTTCTTGTATAGAAACTTTAGGGGAGCCTTCATTTTTTTCTAAGCCTAAGTATGGCATAACGGCGGTTTAAAGTAAACCTGCTAACATACTATTAAGTAAATTATCGAGAGATACAGAAAACATCATTAAGAAACTATGAAAATCTAGGTTAATTTAGTTTTTTTTTACAATTTCGAATGGTGTGTAACATGTACATAACGATAATGCAAAAATGGATTTAGCAGGCTTATATTCTTAGCCGACGATATACTAAGGTTAAGTATATGAAAAATTAAAAGTAAGAATTTCACATTCGCTTCATAAGTTCATAAAACGCTTACTGTATTGTAAAACTATTTAAAAATAAAATCATCCTGAAACTAGAGCTTTCAAAATAATTTAGTCCTTTGACTATTTTGTAATATCTATTAGAATTATAAAAAGCTGAGATAAATAAGTGAGCGATTATAACGTTATTTATATATAACTTAAATATCTAATGACCTTGTGAATGTTTTTTATAACCTTGAATGAACCATTTAGACAAAATAAATTGCATATAATATATGACCAAAATATTTTGGTCATATATTATATGCAATTCATTTTGTCTAAATAGATAAAATGTAAGTTATTGATATTTATTATGTGGGTATCAGCTAAGGGGCCATTCAAGTATTACGTAAGCACTGTAGGGGGGCGGGGGGGTCTTGGCTTTGCTTATTGTTGACGTTTTCAATGAAATATTTGTAAGAGTATTGCTAATTTTTGATGACATTAGGGGGGGGGGGGGGGGTCAATAATTGCAAAAAAACTGCTTACGTAATACTTGAACGGCCCCTAAGACAGGTTTTATTTTGTAGAAAAGCGGGATTTTTAAACGTTTTACACAAAAAAGCGGGATTTTTCAGTCAAAAGCAGGACATGGAAAAATTGTAATAAAAGTTTTTTTTACATTTTTAAAGTTTTATTCCAGACTTAGGAAGGAAAAATACTTATTTAGAAAACATAAAAATTTTATCGTAGCAGGTTACTCGAACCCTGGAAACCGACCAGAACCTGGTCTGTTTTTTTATTATTATTTGCTCGTAATTTTTAAGCGAATAAGAGATTTTTTTATAATATTATTCGACGCACTGTCATATTTATTGTTGGTTATAAAACTATTTGTGATTCACATATTAAATTGTTTGTGGTGATGTGAATAATGCAATGTTTAGACATTAAACTGGGAAACAGTCATAAGGAAAATCTATTATAAGATCTAATTATACCTGCTGTTACGTATTTAATTATTAAGATTTTTAATTTTATACAATAGGTACAGTTAAAGTTAAAAAAAATCAAATCAACTTTACGCTGTATCCTGCTCTTAGGGTAGGCCTCTGCCTAGTGTAAGAATAAGCCTACCCTATGTGCGGGAAGTTTATATATATGTTACCGGACAAACCCGATTTTAGGACAAACTAGTTTGGACTAGGATGTTCTAGTTTTTCCTGACCACACTAGGATAAACTAGTTTGGCCTTATTGATTACAGGCCGAACTGGTTTGGCCTAATAGCGTTAGGATAAACTAGTTCAGCCTGGTAGAACTGTTAGGCCGAATTAGTTTGGCCGGGTAGCGTACGGATAAACTAGTTTTGCCGGGTTGTTTAAGGGTAATGAATTATTCACATTTCGATATTCTGAGGAACAAAACTAAACGTGTTTATTGATTACTTATTGTACTAACCTAACCTAACCTAACCAAAAAAAATAATAATTTAGTGTGTCCCCATTCAACATCACTAAAAGAAAATCGTTTTTAAAATTTAACTACCGCAGCCAAAGTCTCCGTTCTCCACGACGGAGGTTGCAAGTATTCAACATTATAAAAAAAAAAAAAAAACCTAACCTAACCTAACCTAACAGTTCTACCAGGCTGAACTAGTTTATCCTAACGCTATTAGGCCAAACCAGTTCGGCCTGTAATCAATAAGGCCAATCTAGTTTATCCTAGTGTGGTCAGGAAAAACTAGAACATCCTAGTCCAAACTAGTTTGTCCTAAAATCGGGTTTGTCCGGTAACATATATACCCTTGTTAAGATATCTACTCTGTTCCCACTTTCCGCCGATTTTGTCAAGGGATTGCGTGTTGAGTCGCGGAACCCAACGCCAGACTTGTGCCTTGATGCCAGAGCGAATAATGAATGAAAAATATGGAAATATTGACAAATAATAATTCATTCCCTCGGGGATCGAACCCACAACCGTCGCGTTACAGTCAAACCCCTCAGTCTCTGCGCCATGACGGCCTCTATATTAAATTTTAATAAAATCAGCTTCACGCTGTATCCCGCACACAGCAGGGTAGGCAGAGAGAACCTAGTGTTAAGACACTCCATTCCCCACTTTCTGGCGATTTCTAGAGGCATTGCGTGTTGAGTGGCAGAACTCAACGCCGCGCTTAGCCTCGACACCAGAGCGAAGAAATGGAAATATAAATTTAAGTAAATATTTCATCTCATCGAGTGGGGATCGAACCCACAACCAGTCGGTTTTGCAGTCACACTTCGTGCCGGTGCGCCACGACTGGCGCAATTTTAATTATACCTGCTATTACGTTTTTAATTCTTGAGATTTTTAATTTGATGCAATATACTATAATAGGTAGTTAACGGCACGGTTAAAGTTTGTTTGAAGGAAAAAAATATTTTTTCATAGTGACTTAGGTTTACTAATGTAAAAAAGGTTTACTAATTTAAAGTGTTATTCTAAATTTAGGAAAGATAGATCTACAAAATATTTTGTATAAATATTGTAGACAAATCTGTTAGTTATAGAAATTTGGAGAGAATAGCTTTAAATATATTCTATGTTGTCTAAATGAGGATACAATGTACAGGTTGAGGTACAGAGAAGAGTTAACAATTAAAAAAAATATTGCAATACAATTAATTAAAAAAAAACATATGTTACCTATTGATTTATTCACATAAAGACTTTTTTCTTAAAAAAATATATGTGAAAAAATCTTTTTTTTAAAGATTTTTTTATAGAATTCAACTGAAATAACTCAAAGTACTTTTTTTAATGACATTTGTTAAGTATTTTTGAGGACACGTTTCATTTATACATAAAAAAATCTATCTAGAAAAAAGAAATAATGATTTTTTGGCCCACCCTAATTAAAGTACATACAATAAATAGTTTCCTAATTTTTAAACATTTTTGTTTTATAATTTTGTTAGTTCAATCAGTTTTGTTTTATAATTTTTAAGTGTTATTCCACACTTAGGAAAGAAAAATACTTATTTAGAAAACGTATAAAAATTGAACGTAGCGGGAGTCTCAATAAGTAGTTTCTTCATATCAGTGCATTAGCCTTATGTACATTATTAGACGATAATCGATGGCGTCATCAATTTGCGATTCTATCCGTTTGCAAAGTGATGCTCATTCTCTCGTTTTCTCTGAAAATTAAGTTAATAAATAAATAAATATGTTAAAAATATATGAATAGAGGCCGGTCGTGGCGCAGCGGCACATGCGTGTGACTATAAACGCGATAGGTTGTAGGTTCGATTCCCACTAAGGGAAATGAAATATGTTATATTTTTATTTCTTCCATTGAGTTCCGTCACGCAACACGCAAAAACTTCAGAACTCGAGAACGGAGTTGTCTTTACACTTTACACTAGGTTTTCTCTGCTTACCCTGCTGTGTGAAGAATATAGCGTGAAACGAAAAAAAAAAATAATAATATGTAGATACTCGAGCACCATTACAGCGTAAGCGCATAGGATTGATTGTAAATATTAAGGTGCGGCGTTGGGTTACGCCATAGCACATAAGACATGCAATGTGTGTGGGGAAAAAAGAGCTATCGTAAAATATGTTTTCTGTTGCTTGAATAATAATAAAGTCTTAAAATTCATGTAACAGGTTAGAATACGATCAATTTTATTTATTTAACAGGCCAGTGTATCTTAAATAAATAATTTTAGTTATTAATATACATATATTGTTATAAATAGGATATAGGTCAAGCAACTTAATGGATAAGTTTATTTAACGATATCTAAGAAGTTCCATTAAAAATGTTTTTGATAATTACAATGTATTTGTTCTTTTAAACTTATCTAAGCGTCTATTTGAAATATTTACTTAAATTATATTTCCATTTCTTTGCTCTGGTGTCGAGGCAAAGCGCGGCGTTGAGTTCTGCCACTCAACACGCAAGACTCCCAGAACCCGGGAGAAAGTGGGGAACGGAGTGTCTTAACACTAGGTTCCCTCTGCCAACCCTGCTGTGTGCGGGATACAGGTTGAAGTGGATTTATTTGATTTATTTATTTTATATTAAAAAGGGTTTTAAAATAATTGCAATGTATTTGTTCTTTCAAACTCATCTAAGCATCTATTTACAGATGTGAATCAAATAAAATCAATACGTAGTAATTGGTACAAGGACAGGATACTAACTAGGCGAATAGATTATTTATCTATCATAGGATATTGAGTATAATTTACGTGTATTATATGATGGAAATATGAAAGAGAGATATCTATTTTTTTTTATTCAATCTAAAAAAAAATAACGTAATCTTTATATCTTTGTAGTGACTAACTTTACAGGAATAATGGTAAAAAAAATGAATTAACATTGCCTTTAAACCTGCTTCATATATACTTAACTGAATTTTTAAACTTAATGTTATTTTTTTTATGTGATTAAAATATGATCTACAGTAAATTATTTATTATAATATGAGTCGTAAAATTTAAATACATCATTTATATTCATCTATCATTTGTTTTAAAATCACAATAATTAGTACTTTAAAAGTATTTTCATTTTCTTTCATCTTTCTACATCATACGGGTATCTATTAACTCATTTACTTTTAGAGAGTTTGTAATATTACTAATTATATAAATGTAAAGACAATGCTCGTTCGATGAAATGCTTATATTGAACTTATTTACATTTCTCCGCTCTAATAAAACGAAGCGTGGCGTTGAGTTGCGTCACTCAACAAGCTACGTCTCGAACTTGGGCGGAGAGTGGAGAAAATACTATCCTAACACTATTATATAAAGTAACCATCGTATAGAAGCGTAGCAACTAACTTTACAGGGACAATGGCAGCGATGCATCCACTCGTCCGGCGGAAGAGTGTGGATGTGGGGAGCCAGTCCAAGATGTCAACGTTAACAATATCAAACCCACGGCCAACCATTGCTCGTGAGTAAGATACAAATAGGTTTATGAATATGTAAAAACGTAGCCATTTCATTTTATTTCCGTATGAAATATTTGGAATTTGTTCATAATTACCAATTCATTTCGTAAGAATTTTTTTTTATACTCGTGGAGTTGTTAATTTAAAATAAAGTGTTAAGTTAAATGTCACTGTTAAAGCCAATCCGCCATATTGCTTTTTCAATAACGGTTTTATATCTAAAGTAATCGGTATATTTATTATCTGTGCGTCAATGTGAGCTAGCTAGCTTAGAAACTTATTTTATTTTCGGTCTTTATCATATTCTCTATAAAAAAACTTATGAAAAAATATTTTAATAATAACATCATTATTATATTCAGCGATTATTTTAATTAATTAATATTTTATTTTTTTATAAATGAATCTTATTTTGTAATATATATTTTAATTTACGCCTAACACATTAACAGCAATAGTTTATATAGAAAATTGCACTCGTGATTGTTCTTGGGCTATGAAGCGTGTTTTACATTTTCACAGATCGTGTTTTATATCGACCTTATATAAAAACATAATGCACAATGCACATTGAAGTCAGCTTGTACGCACTTAAAAGAGCACCATTTTTTTATTTTATGTTATAATTGCTTTTGTAATATTTATAATTTGTTATTATTCGTTTTTTAATATAATATTATGTTTTATGAAAAAACATTTTTTTATTAGAGCACGTACGGTTTTTTTATAACGCAAGCTATTGAAGTTTGTCTATTAGAAAACCGTAAATAAACAACACGACGTAAAAAGCATTTGGAGGGAAATAAGAACTTTGGTGTAGTATTTATTAGAAACTTGAGAAAAATGTTAAATCAAACGAACAAAAATATATTTTGTTAGTTTTCCATTATCAAGTGTGCGATACATGCCTTAATTATTTAAAATAATATTTAATTATTGTAATGCAGACAAAAAATATATAAAGTTATTGCCAAGAATATTTAAATATTTTTGGCTTGTAATTTTTAATAACTATAAGTAGCTTAGTTTTAGAGGCTGCGGCCCACTCGGGGGAATCGGACTAGGTATATAAAAAAATAATTAAACAAATTTTTACATTGACATTAATTAATTTGAGGCCAGTCGTGGCGCAGGGGCACAAAGTGTGACTGTAAAACCGACTGGTTGTGGGTTCGATCCCCACTCGATGAAATGAAATATTTATTTAAATTTATATTTCCATTTCTTTGCTCTGGTGCCGAGGTAAAGCGCGGCGTTGAGTTCTCTCACTCAACAAACGATGTCTCCAGAATTCGCCAGAAAGTGGCGAACGGAGTATCTTAACACTAGGTTCCCTGTGCCTACCGTGCTGCGTGCGGGATACAGTGTAAAGCTGATTTTATTTTATTTGATAATTAATTAGTATTATTTAACACAAATGATATAATTTTACAGTATAGAAATAGAAATTAATGCTGTTACTACTATGATGTTAGTTACAATTTTATATATTTTTTTAAATCGCGGTAGAATAAGTATAATATCCGCTTATGTCATCCCGTTTAAGATTAGATAAGTGGTGATTAAACAGACGCAAACAAAGCATATAACTTTATTCTTTCATTACCATATAAATTTAAACAAATAGGCCTTTATATGCATAGTACAATAAGGTTGTATACATGTATGTTTATTAAAAATGTGCCTTTCTTAATATAAATATTTATTTTTTATTGTTTTACATATTGTTTCGAAATTTCCATTGTTAGTACTATAAATGCTAACATTGGGTTATTGACATGTCCGCTTTGTTGGTCCCTGAGGCGAGGTGTGGTGGTATTGTAATATGAAAATATGGGGTTGAATGTGGTTCGTTGATTAATTTGGGTCTACGCATGTCTAAATTTCTTGAAACTTTATTTTCTATTGTTCGTATGAAACTATATATTAGGTTTTAATTTGTACATTATTAACGCAATTGTTGAAAGTTATAGTTATATTACAATATGGGATGGGATAGTTGTAAGTTCCATCCCCACTAAGTATTAAAAATACATATATTTTTGTTGTCTCGGTCGGGTTAGACAAAGTGCAGCGTTAAGCTCCGACATCCTAATGTCTCTAAAATAGTATAATCCGAAAACGGAAGAATTTGTTAATATAAACTTATAAAATATATGAAAATTTGACAAAGTTTTCTCATATTCAGGATCGTAATGGGCGGTATACTAAATAACCCATCGTTGACCTTCAACGACGGTGTGAGGTCAGTCGACTTTGTGCTAGTATGGGAATCGGGGAAGGACAATGCGATCACACCAGAGGCGTACGCGCACAGAGAGATATTTGAGCAGAACTTGGAAAACGAGGGCTTGCAACTCGAGAAGGAAGCTCCTGAGAATTTACATGGATTGCATTTTATAAAGGTTAGTTATTTACAGTTTTTTTAATTGTGATGAGGCCAGTCGTGGCGCAGGGGCACAAAGTGTGACTGTAAAACCGACTGGTTGTGGGTTCGATCCCCACTCGAGGAGATGAAATATTTACTTAAATTTATAGTTCCATTTCTTCGCTCTGGTGTTGAAGCAAGGTGCGGCGTTGAGTTCTGCCACTTAACATGCGATGCTTCCAAAATTCGGCAGAAAGTGGAGAACGGAGTTTCTGACACTAGGTTCCCTCTGCCTACCCTGCAGTGTGCGGGATACATCGTGAAGCTGATTTTTTTTAAGAATGGTGATAAATTATGTTATTATTGGGGGCATTACGTGGATTAGAACTTCGGCCAGGCCGCGGAGACTAATGATTTTCACCTCCTTGCTCTGAAAGTACAGTGCGGTTTAGTTTTACACTATACACTATACTTACTATACCGCCACTATACCGCCACTTTTACACTATAGTAAGAATTATTTAAAAATATATGCAAAAAATAATTTGAAGTAGAATTGTAAATTTTATCCTATCTTGAAATATTTTTTCCATATTACACAGACAGTACAGCGTTGAATCACTACGTAACTGTAGTTCATTTTATAGTTATACGTGACAAGTGGCAGAAGCCAAAAGCTTGAATATAGTGTATACTGTTATATGGGTCCGTTCCGAGTTCTTTTTAAAAAAAGATTTTATTATTTTTCACTACATTTATTTGGTAGAAATTAAAACACAATAATTAAAACACAATTTAAAATGAGACTTAGTACAAAATAGGATCGAGTCACAATGATACAGCGGAGATACAGCGGAGATAGGAGAATGTGTGGCTGTAATGAGAGTTCCGGGTAGACTGGCCGCGCGTCTCCCAAAGAGTACTTTTATATTAATGATATAATGTATACATAGCGTTAAACTAATGCAATGCTGCATGTAAGGGTTCAAACCCTGTATATAACAACCCCCCGTTTAAGTAAAAACTTACACGGTTAAGGCGTGAAGTTTTATATTAAATTTAAGTAGTCCTCAATCGAGGCTGAGAAGGAATCGAGATATTATCTAATTCTATTTCAATAGCGGGATTTGATTTAATTCGGAATTTTCCTTTAAAAGCCACGCATTTTCCTTTACAGAAATAACAAATTAAAATTAAAATAATTATTGTAGTAATTATTACAGTTGTTGAATAATAGGTTTCATATTTAATTATATGAGGCATTTCCTCTACTAATTGTGTATCCAAAAGTTGTTTACTTAATAAATTTCTCTCATGCTTTAAATTATCTAAATTTATATTTTCTAAATGGATAGGGGAAACACTTTCCTTAATTTGATTAAATTTTAACCTATTACAACATGGGTCTTGTATTAAATTAAATTGGAAATTAATTGTTGGTACAGATATATTTCGATTAATTTTGCTTATTAGAATAACATTTTTACTATAACCAATACATAGTTCAGGCAAATTTAAAATGCCTGTTCCTAATAATATTTTTTCTTGATTTAATTTCAAATTTGAACATTGTATAGTTACCTTTCTAGGTTCTGACTGAACAAATAACCATTTATTATTATTAATTTTTTCCCATATATTTATTTTACCATAAATGAATTTAGTTTCACATTGATTAGGCATTTTAGTTACAACTTTCGACAATAATTCACTTTCACATACAGGTTTATATTCAGATGTGTAAACATTTGCAACATTACAAATTAAATTATTATAATTAATTAAAATACAATTATTTAAGTTATCCAGATTAAAATAATGATTTTTATCAATTGTTATGGCGATATATTTCGCGGTTGGTATTATTAAACTAAATGAATCTGGTTGCTCAGAAATATGTGGAATAGGTAAAGGAATGTTATGGTAAAGATTATATTCCATAGTGGATACTAGTGGGATTTGTAACACAAATATTAATTTATTCTCCATATAATAAGATAACACCTTTGATATGTTAGTCATAGTGTGTATCATATTTAATTCTAAAGGTGTAGGCAATTCTAACCCTTGTGGTAAATTGCGATAATTATTTATGAGCTCTTTATAAAGTTGCATAGGAGTTATTATTGAAGGATGCAATTTATTTAAGCTACTGAATACTATGGCATTTATAATATCATCAAGCTTAAAAGACAAAGTAATTATAGATATTTCTAAACTACTAAAAATATTATTAATACTTAATTGAATTTGATTTCGTTCTGTAATTACTGATATATTCTTTAATATTAAAGTAAAATTATCAATTGCTTCATTTAATTGATGTTCATTTTGCTGAAGCTTTAATATAGTTTCATTAAATTTTGAAATAATGGAATTTGTTACCAATATATTTTCTTTAACTAACGACGATATTTTATTTTCATTATTAAAAATAGATTGTATAGCATTATTATAAACTAATGCGTCTTCTTCATCTAAAGTTCCAAATATA
This sequence comes from Heliconius himera, assembly GCA_021202915.1. Lineage (NCBI taxonomy): Eukaryota > Metazoa > Arthropoda > Insecta > Lepidoptera > Nymphalidae > Heliconius > Heliconius himera. The sequence goes on along the minus strand of JAJHJA010000185.1, from coordinate 164,265 downwards.
TTTTTCATTAAAGATCCAACTCCTGCAAACCATGCACTTCTTTTATTTTTTGATTCTATTAAATGAGAGATAGAGGAAAATTGCTTCTCAATTTCCTCGAACCGCATCATAAGGGGTTCAAAAATATTAATACATTCCGGTTCTATCCATATTTCCTTACAAGCTTGTTTTACTGAGTTAATTATTAAATTTATATTATCTATATGAGGCTTAATAAAAGATATATCTAACGGAATAAGGACGTGTAATTGTCCTTCAATAATTTTAGTACTACCTACGTGGTCAAAATAAATTCCAGGACTTTTGGAAATTTGTTCAACGAAGTCTGGACGCGTTTGTACGGATATGCTGAAAATATATCGTTAATATTAATTATATTTTTAAACATATTTTACTTCTATACTTATACATGTACTATAACTACTTTACTATATAATAGACAATTAGAAAAAAGAAAGAATTATTCGCATGGAATTACGGCTAATTTGACTTCATCGAAATGGTGTTTTACATGACGCCGATTGATAAGTAATGATAAGGTGTTATTTCCATGCACTTTAATTACTTTATATGGGCCTTTCCATATAGGGGATAAAGCTTTACGAAGTCTATAGTGAGCTTTTAAATAGACAAGGTCACCTACTTTGTATGTGACATGACGAGAATGTTGGTCATAATAGTTTTTGGATCTTTCCTTTGATATAGAAATATTTTCAACAGCTTTTTCCCATGAGAATTTAAGGCGATGATTTAACATTCTTATATATTCATGATAAGTATCGGCAGGACCAACTTGGAAAATGGAGTCAGGGAGATAGGGTTTGTGACCAAAAAGTAATTCGTAAGGAGTGAATTTTGTAGTAGTGTGGATATTGGTATTGTACGCCAATATTGCCGTATAGACGTACTTGTGCCAATCTGTTTGTTTTTCATTTACATATGATTTTAAATATTCTTTCAGAGTGGAATGACTTCTCTCGAGTGCACCCTGGGTTTGAGGGTGATAGGGTGATGACCACAGTGGTTTAATTTTCAAGAATTCACATACCTTTTTAAATAAGTCTGATGTAAAGTTTGTTCCTTGGTCCGTGAGAATCATTTTTGGGATTCCAAAAAGAGAAATAAAGTGGACGAGACATTCACAACATTCTTCTGCTGTTATGTTTGTAATGGGATAAGCTAAGGAGTATTTTGTAAGATCATCTTGTAAAGTTAGAATGTATCTGAGATTGAGTTGACCAGCGTCAGGAAGAGGTCCAACAATATCTAGACTTAATCTTTGAAACGGTGTAGTGGAAGTGGAAGTAATTTGCATTGGAGCCCTATTTAATTGTCGCAATGCTTTATTGGATTGACATTGAGAACATTTTTTAATGTAATTTTCGATGTCTGTTTTCATGCCTTTCCAATGATACCTTTCTTTAATGCGGTTATACATTCTATTTATACCGACATGACCGGCAATAGGTATATCATGATTATCTTTAAGTATTTTGGGAATTTCACTGGGTGTTGGAAAGATTACAGTGTTTCTATAAATTTTAATAACTATATTGGTATTATGAAATAGAAAATTCAAGATGTTGTAAAGTTTCGTATAGGATAATTTAACGAAAGGGTCCTTAAAATCGGAAATGGCAAATTCATTACAGGATCCAGTGATTCCTATCAACAATTCATTGCGAAGTTGTTTTAGGGATTCAAATAAGTCAGGATATGGAAGATTATCGAAATTATGAACTTTAGTAAACAAGAAATAGTAACACTTAGAATTTGTTTCCAGTTTAAGGAATGAATATAACTTTCTCTCTTTATTAAGGAAATCAGCGATGTCACCTGCGTTAGAGAGAACTTCTTCGATATAAGGGTTTGTTTCATCTAGATCAATGGAAGTAGGTATAATAATTGTTTTAGAATCAGTGGACAATAAATTATTGGTATATTCATGAATTTTTGTATTATGAGTTGATTTATCAGTGGACATAGCTTTCAGAAAATCGGAATATGAACTACTAGGAGTTTCCGGACTTGGCAAAATAATAGGTAAATTATCATTAAGAATAGTAGGAATGGAGTCAAGATTAGGACTTGGAATATTCTCTAGGTGAGTATCAGGAGTTGGGAGATCATCGACAGTCCGTGAATTTGTAAGTGGTATGTTATTTTCTGGTTCAATATTAAGATTTTCAGGATTAAAAGGAGATTCTGGAAGTTCATTAGGTGCTAATAAAGGATCTAGAAATGGTAAGTTCCACTCATCTGGATTCGGTGGACTGGAAATGAGTTCCATGTCGATGTGTTCTGGATTTGGAGGTTGAATATTTTGAGAAGGATTAGCAGGACTTTGTGGATCGTTAAGATTAGGAATAGGATTTACTTGTGTACCTATTATATTAATAGGAACTGCAGAGTTAGTAGGATAACGAGACAGTGCATCTGCAGCGGAATTTAATTTGCCTTTTCTATATATTATTTCATATTCATATTCCTCTAGCTTAAGCCTCCACCTCTGGAGTTTGCTAGAAGGATCTTTATGATTGAAAAGCCATTTTAAAGGGCGATGATCTGTTATAATTTGAAACTTACGACCATATAAATAAGGTCTAAAAGTTTTACAGCCAAAGATGATTGCTAAGAGTTCTTTCTCTGTCTTACTGTAGTTACTTTCACTACGATTCAGTGTACGTGAAGCAAACGCTATAGGCCTATCTTTGCCAATAGCACCTTGAGAGAGGACAGCGCCTACTGCATAATTTGATGCATCACAAGTTAATATAAAGGATTTAGTAAAATCAGGATAGCATAATACAGGAGCAGTGGTTAATTTACTTTTCAGTTCATCGAAAGAGATTTGCTGTTCATTCTGCCACTCAAATGGAATATCTTTCTTTAGAAGTTTAGTAAGAGACTTGGCAATTTTCGAAAAGTCGGAAATGAATCGACGATAGTAAGAGACTAGTCCTAAGAAAGATTTGATATCTTTAGGGGATTTGGGAACTGGGAATTCTACTACAGCTTTTATTTTCTCAGGATTTGGTTTAACACCTTCCTCAGTTATAATATGTCCCAAATATGCAACTTCTCTCCTTAAAAACTCGCACTTATCGGGTTGTAATTTGAGATTAAATTCTCTTAATCTAGTAAACACACATTTTAAGTTATTAACAGCAGAATTAAGATCGAATCCATAGAGAACTATATCATCTAAATAAACGAAACAGCGGGTGCCTTGTAGGCCTGATAGAGCAGTGTTCATCAATCTCTGGAATGTGGAAGGAGCATTTTTAAGGCCAAAGGGCATGCGGGTAAATTGATAATGACCCTGAGGTACAGAGAATGCCGTTTTAGGCTTATCTTCTTCTTCGACGAGAATCTGGTGAAATCCAGAAGAAAGATCTAATGTAGAGAAATATTTGCTGGAACCTAACTGATCTAGAATTTCATTGATATTTGGAATAGGGTAGGTATCGCCTATGGAAATGTCATTAAGTTGACGGAAGTCAATGACAATGCGCCATTTCTTCTCACCAGAAGCATCTACTTTCTTTGGTACTACCCAAATAGGAGCAGACCATGGTGAAATGGATGGTTCTATTATACCTTGATCTAACATTTGATTAACTTGTTTTTGAACTTCTTGTTTGTGGACTTCAGGGAAGCGATAGGATTTGACATGAACAGGATTACTAGACGTTGTTTTAATGGAATGCTTTATAGCATTGGTATGAGTAAGTATTTCACCAGGAAGATGAAATATGTCGGAAAAAGAAGAACAAAGATTATAAAGAGCATCAGTTTCTTCTGAGTTTAAATGAGATACACGAAGTTGTTTTAAGACTTCTTGAGTTCGTTGATATGCATTAGAATATAGAACACTATTAATAGGATACTGATTAGATTCATCTTCAATTTGAGAGGTAGACAAGGATTCACATGGAATTAGAGTAATATTTAGATTTGAATTTAAGGAAATAGGAGATTCAGAGGTGTTAACGACGGATAAATTGATTCTGTTATTGTTTTTTACTTTAACGAGGCAATTTGCAATAAGAAGATCCTTGATTTTATTTTGATTTAGTACAAGTCCTTCTTGTATCTCTGGATTGGATACAGAACATTCGACAATCATTTCTGTTCTAGCAGGAATAGAATAAATTGGTTCATTATATAAAAGTTTAATGTTGGTGTTACAGATCCTTAAAATATTCTTATTATAATCTATGTTGCAACCAAAATGATTCAAAAAATCTGTCCCTATAATACCATCATAGGGAAGGTCTATTTCATTTATGACGTGGAATTTATAAGATATATGTTTATTAAGGGAATTAGAGATTTTTAATTTTAATTGAAAGTGTCCAGATGTTTTTGTGGTACACTTAACAGGATCTATTCCTTTTAGATTTATTTTCTCCTTTATTAAATTTTGAGGATTTTGAATAGAGTTAGATTTTATAAGGCTAACAGAGGATCCAGAGTCAATTAAAAGAAATAACGGAATATCTGATGCAGAGGAATAAAGAAGGACATGAGGTAAGAGTATTTTATTTGGATTAGAACTGATTTCATATATTTTAGTTTCTTTTTCAGGTACTGGAGAAGATATAGAAGATACAGCGGACATAGTAGATACAGAGGAAATAGTAGATACAGTGGATGTAGTTGATACAGCGGATACAGTGGATACAGCGGATACAGTGGATACAGCGGATACAGTGGATACAGTGGATACAGTGGATACAGTGGATGCAGTGGATGCAGTGACTGCCACGGAACTAGTGGGTACAGTCGATACAGTGGAGACAACGGATACAGTGGATGCAGTGACTACCGCGGAATTAGTAGGTACAGCCGATACAGTGGAAACAGCGGAAACAGAGGATACAGTGGATGCAGTGGTGCCGGTTTTCATAAGAGTTTGGTGTCCCGTACGACACCGATACGAGACATGTTTCAGTTTTTTGAATCGTCAACTTCGTCTCTACCATAATCATCGGTCTCGGTCACGTGATTTACTCGAGATTGAGGCGTAAATGAATTGCTTGGGCGATTGCGATTATTAAATTCACGTTTGCGGCACTTTTCAATGGTATGACCTACTGCTTTACAGTAACGACATATTAAATTACCAGGAACAAAGTTACGATGGTCGGTTGGTCTGTCGGTCCTTTGTGAGCTAGGTCGCGGGTTTGATTTTGAAAATGACTCTTTCGATTGATAATTATTTGTAGAAGAATTAAATGTAGAAATAGCAGATCGATTTTTATAAACGGATTGCATAATGCGCTCCTCACAAATAGCAATATTTATAGCCTCGTTTAAGTTCTTTGGAGATTTACATCTTAAAGTTAATGACAAATTAGGTTTAAGACCCATTATAAAATGATGTAACGCGAGATCCTCCATGGCGGCTGTGCGCCCAGGAATCTCAGAGAGCTTGTGATTTGACAAAGAAATTTCTGTGAGCAATTGCGATAAACATGTCTCTATTTTTAAAGCATATGAATTAACGGACTCTGTCTGACCTTGCCTGCTTTCTTGAAGTACGGTTAAAAGATGTGAATAATGTTTTCTGTCGGAAAATTGAGTTTTGAGAAAATCTTTGAGTTGCTCCCAAGTGTTAAACTCTTTAATGGAGCAGGCGAGCTCAGCTTTTCCCTCCAATTGACACAAAATAAACTTAAGTAAAATAGGTCTTTGTATTTCAGACGCCAGTTCAATTGCATTGTTACAGTTTATAATAAAAGAATTTAAACATTCGCGATTGCCATTGTATGGCTTAATAAATTTAAATAACGTGTTAATATCCATTTCAATTTTATTTTTCTGTTTTATTATTGGAGATATAATTGGCGATTTTGGTCTATCTAATTCGTGGATGTCCACTTTTAATTCACTTTCACTTATAACAGACTTTGGCATAGTAATAATTAAATAAAAAGTATAAAAAAAATAGCAATAAATGATTTGTAACAATGGAATTGAATATTATAAATTCATACAGTTCGACTTACAATAATGTAGCGATAAGGTACAGGTGCATGATTATTGGAATTCCGTGGGTGGATGCGACGTGACGATACGGAGAACGGTGTTGTTGCACTTACGATGAAACTAAGGCCTTAGGACTTAGACGGGAACGGCGAAGATCGCTTGGCGATTGAGAGCTTGTTTTGGCTCTCTGATTAGAATTACAGGAATTGTTCCATCACTTTTGCTTTTAATTTCTACACTTTTCACTAGAACACTTTCACTAATTCACTGATTCACTAGGAGATACGGAGACCCGAGGATACTTAAGAATTTGTATCCCTTCACAGCTGCCACCAAATGTTATATGGGTCCGTTCCGAGTTCTTTTTAAAAAAAGATTTTATTATTTTTCACTACATTTATTTGGTAGAAATTAAAACACAATAATTAAAACACAATTTAAAATGAGACTTAGTACAAAATAGGATCGAGTCACAATGATACAGCGGAGATACAGCGGAGATAGGAGAATGTGTGGCTGTAATGAGAGTTCCGGGTAGACTGGCCGCGCGTCTCCCAAAGAGTACTTTTATATTAATGATATAATGTATACATAGCGTTAAACTAATGCAATGCTGCATGTAAGGGTTCAAACCCTGTATATAACAATACGTTGTTATATATATTTGTTTTTATGAGGCCAGTCGTGGCGCAGGGGCACAAAGTGTCACTGTAAAAGCGACTGGTTGCGGGTTCGATCCCTACTCGAGGAAATGAAATATTTATTTAAATTTATATTTCCCTTACTTTGGTTTCAAAGCACAGCGCGGCGTTGAATTCCGCCACTCAACACGCAATGCTTCCAGAATACGACGGAAAGTGGGGAACGGAGTGTCTAAACACTAGGTTCCCTCTGCCTATCCTGCTGTGTGCTGTGTGCGGGATAGTGTGAAGCTGATTTATTTATTTTGATTTTGCTCGAGTAGCGGCTTGACTTCTGGCAGCTACTTTTCTCATATTAATTGCTCTACAATGGTAATATATATAAAAAAAAATTACAATTTCAGATCCACGCGCCATTAGCAGTTTTGAAAGATTACAGCGAGGTATTAAAACTTAGGATGCCAATGAAGGTAAGTTTGTATTTTTATTATTATTAAATTTAATGAAAAAATGTGTTAATTTTGGGTATCAGTTTAAATTAGATTTTGGACATGATTGTGTCTGTCTTTAAGTGGCTGTAGAATGTTTGTTAATATACCTAAGAGGCTGATTTAGAAAAGCTTTTATTTACAAAATTTAGCTTTTATTTTTACTTTATCTGTTTATTATAATTATTTACTTTTTAATTTATATTTATATTTTTTAGTTATATATTTGTGTATTTATCACCCTATTATTGTATTGTTTGTGTTTGATCGCACATTGTTAAAATTATTTAATTGAAATAAAGTATTTATACTATAAATATACTATAAATTAAATAAAATATAAATTTTAAAATTTATATGCAAAATTAAATTGACTTAAAAGTTATCTGTCAAATATTATAAAATTAAAAAACAGATTGGCAATTTGAATGGCTTGGTGTATAAAAACAGCTTATTGCACTATAAGCCCTCGTCAAAAAAAGTAAAAAGAAATATCAAAATGAAATCGTAACATCGTAATCGTAACATAAATGTAGTGGGTTCAATTCCCATTAGAGGCATTTATTTTGAATTCTCTTATTTCTGAGCCCTGGCAAGAGGAGCGTCACGTTGGATTCCGCAAAGCAATATTTCAAAAATACACTCAAAGTGGAGAACAGAGTGTCCTATCACTAAGTTCCGTCTGTCTACCCTGCTATGTGCGGGATACAGCGTGAAGCCAAAATAAAAATATACTCGTATATTCGTAGGAATGCAGTAAAATAAGAAAAGGTGGGAAAACGAACGCAATACTGAACGCTGCGATGTATATGTCTAAGGTATGCGGCTGTCGTGACTGCGGACGTACTGCTTCGCTAATAATATAGCTTTGGTTTTTAAGGGACTATTCTTTGGGGACATACAGACGTAAAAGGTTTTCTTTATATATGTATACGTATGTATGTAATTGTATGTAAGAAGTTTTTTTTTATTTTCGCGTCTTTAATGAATATTTCTCTTCTTGAATACTTTGGATTGGACGAAGAAAGCTCGTTTTAGAAATATTTTACGAAAAAAAAGTACAATTTTAGATGCATCTCCATATTTTCCACTCCCGTTTTAGTTAGTAAGCGTTAGTTAGCGCCAAAGGGCCGTATTTATGAATAGCTCTTAACTCTGAGATCGATATTAAGATGCTGTTTCCATTTATAGATATAATTTAATTTAGATTTTTTATAAAAATTATAAATGATGAATGAAAACGGCATCTCAAGATCGATCTCAGAGTTGAGACCTGTTTATAAATACGGGCTAAATGCATAAGAATCATTTACGTTGGCTATTCCTTTATCAATTATTCAGTATTATATCAAATTAAATGTTTTTCGGTTTCGTTACTAGACTTGATGATTGATTGATGTCTTATTATTATGAAAAAAAAATGATAAAAATTATTGCAAATGATAAAGTATATCGTTAACTGTAAGCAAAGTATTAGGTACTTTAATTTTATTGAATTCTGTCGACTTTTTATATATAATTATTTATTTAAAAAAAATTATGGCCTTGTGTTATTTGTTGTAACTTTTTAATAATATAAATGTGAAAGTTTGAGAGGATGGATGTTTGTTTTACTTTTAAGTAAAAACTACCGAACGGATTTAAATAAAACTTTACAGTAATATATTATATATCAAAATACATCTGAGTTTTGTATAATTTGGCTATAATGAGCTTAGCAGATGAAACTGCGTACAAGTCGCCAGTAGGTATATAAAATAAAAAAAATATACTCTGTATGTCTTCAAATGCGGTAAAATTTTGCTGTAAGAATCGCTATATTAACATGGGATTTTTTATATAACAATAATATTATGTGATTGGTGATGGTACTCACTAAATATCTTATCATATAAATAATATTTATAACATAAAAATAACAATTAAAAAAAACATCTTTTTGTTATTTTTTGGTTAATTCGTCTCGTTCTTACAATTTTTTTATAGATATTGTGATGCAGTAGTGGTGTTTAGTGCATGTTTATCCAAATTTTTCTCAAATAATTTCCAGTTTTTTTTTTTCAGTTTTTTTTTAAATATGCAGATTTAGAAGTAAAGTAGAAATTAATTAATTTAACTATTACTAATTAATTAATTTAACTAACTACTTTTTATAGCTGAGTAAAGTGTGTATAAGTAGCCTTACTCGATTTCCATTCCATTCCAATTAACCTAGATGTAATTTTGCTTGAGCAGCCAGTAATAATTACTAAAAAAAGTAGAAAAAGACCTAGTCTGTATAATGTATCACATGCATGATTGGTACATATATTTTCAATATTTTAGTTAATTTCATTAAAACAAGGTACCCTGATCCTTAGAGAATCTCAAGTATTATTTTAACATTAGTATTTTTTTTTAAGTACGAAACGTAGTGTTCGAAGCTGCCATATCACTAGAGGTATATAAAAAAAAACTAAATAAAAGCAAATTAAAAAGTTTATTTGACACTTCTTATGATTTAATTATTTATATTGATTTTGTATTTATTATATTTCCAAATATTTCTTGCGTGCAAGTGTTTTGTTAATAACATTTTATAATGTGTGCTTTTATGTGTATAATGTTCCTAATGTGTCAGGCGGCTACTAAATGTAAATACTTTTGGAGTAGATGTATGCGTAGATGTTCGTATTTGTGCCATGTTGTTTAGAAAAAAATAAATAATAATTCACACAAATATAGCATGATTAAAAACTGGGCAAGCCAGGGTTCCAAAAATTGGAGGTGTCGAGCTTTTTCTGAAATTGAGGCTCAGCTTAGCCAGAGCCCTTTCATCTGATACCTCACTTGAACTAGCGGCTTTAATACCAAATTTTTATTTTACTACAATTTTATAGTTTCAATTTTTTCCTGAACTAATACTACCTGTAGATGCTAGCTGCCAAATTTCATAACTCTAGGCTAACCTAAAAAAGTACCCTATTAATTTTGATTTTCTTTATAGTGTCGAAATATGCGTTTTTTTGCTTTAGAAACGGCCATATCTTTATTTAAGTAAATGTAGAAATATGTTTATTTTAGGAAATCATGGGGCCATGGGGGTATATAGTTTGAATTTATTGATATCTCCAAGCGTTCCTGAGATAAAGGCTCTTGACACACAGACAGACAGACGGATATAGACAATAATTTTACATAAGATCTTGGGATCATTAGTCACAGATTAATACATACGAATTTACTAATGAAATAATTTATCAATTTTCTATAATTATCGATTCAATTTATAATATTATATTATAATTATGCTTCCAGTTTACAGCATTAAAGGATGTACACGAAAAAACAAATAGTTTTTTGGACAAAATGGAGGAATGTTGGAATCAAGTTATGTCTAAAATAAGAGTTGACCCCGCCATGTTCCCTGAGAGGAAACACAGATTGACAGCGATATATTCTAAGGATAAAGAATATTTGTAAGTATGACTGCAATGGAGACTAGGTGAAATGATTTATTTATTCATTATTCAAAATATGTAAAAAAAATAAAAAATGGTAATCTTTTTGTAACCTAGTCTTAATTTTTTTGTCTCTGATATATTGATAAAAGGATTCCCTGAGGTGACATAACTAAATTGTAGGAAGATGTTGGTCGAAGATTATTAATACTTTTTTTTTAGTGATTTTGGTACTAAAAATTATTTTTCTTTCCTAAATGTGGAATAACAATTTAAAAATGTAAGAAATATAAGTTTCAATATCATCAGCTTCTTTTTAAATAAAACACAAGTAGGTTGCGTCACGTCTTCAGTGTTTTTTTGCGCCATTATTATTTTTATTTATGGATAACACGAGAATTCACAAGGAATTATTCATATATTTTTTTTATTAACTTTATTATTGTAATTTGATAGTAACATAATTTTTTGAAGTTTCTTCGAATTAAAACCTGCTAAAAACTATTTAATATGAAAATTATATATTAATTTCATCTTTTTTTTCCACTTTATCAAGATAACTCAATTCCATTTCCACAGATTCGATACATCAGCGGAATGTTTTTGGACGCCATCGATACGTTCTCGTATAGTTCAGTTTATTCTGGACAGAAAGAAATTCTCTAGGGCGGCCAGTGACGACTTCGCGTTTGGAATAGCACGCCTTATAGCTAACAATACCTATAGTGCCGCTTATCCTTTACATGATGTGAGTATATAGAATTTAACTAACTTGCTTAGCGTTGGTTCCAAGTGAAGGTTGTGGGTTCGATTTCTTGTTCGGGTTGTGGGCTAAATTTCACGCTTTCATAAGATTTGATTTCGGGCTGATGTTAGTGTCTTAGTTAATATTAGTCTTTCCTTGAACAACTTGAGAATAGAGTGTGAATTTGAATACTTTTTTCTTAAACTTGTTTGTGGGTTTGTTTTTTTATGGTTCGATTCTTGACTGACTATTTTATTTACCTAATATATGTATCTATAATAATTTACAGGGTGATCTCAAAACTCCAGGTTCAATGCGACACTTGCTCTATACTGAATGGGCGAGTGTCTCTAAATGTCTCAAATACCAACCTTTAGACTATGTTAAAGACTATTTTGGCGTTAAAATTGGTGAGTATTATAAGTATTTATGAATATACTTTATGATCTCCATTAAAAAAGCATGACATGATCAAATAGTTGCCAATTTAAAAAAAGAATTTTGACAATTTAAAAAAGTAATACTTTGGTCTAGTTTAACAATTGAGAAATATGTACTACAAATTGTTTTTAAAAATTTTCATCAGTGATTCGTAAATAGATGAGTTATATTAATACTTCGATAATCGAGGTCATTATTATAATAATATTATTTTTATTATTATTAGAGGCTATCGTACTGCAATGGGACGGCTACTTACTGTAAACATGTTGCTTGCAGGTTTAACCTTACTCTAGGTACTAAGGTTCTAGAGTTCTTCTGCATTTATCTTAGTTGTATTAATAAATATAGTTTTCTTCCAGGTTTATATTTCGCATGGCTTGGTTTTTACACTCACATGTTGATTCCTGCGTCTCTAGTTGGTCTCATTTGTGTTATATACTCAGCGGCCACTGTGTTCCAAAACAAACCTAGGTAAGGATTTTTTTTTATAAAAACAAAGTTCAGCTTCACGTTGTGTCCCCCACACAGCAGGGTAGGCAGAGGGAACCCAGTGAAACACACTCCGTTCGCCACTTTCTGCCGAATTCTGGAGGCATTGCGTGTTAAGTGGCAGAACTCAAGGCCGCGCTTTGCCTCGACACCAGAGCGAAGAAATGGAAATATAAATTTAAGTAAATATTTCATCTCCTCGAGTGGGGATCGAACCCACAACCAGTCGGTTTTACAGTCACACTTTGTGCCGCTGCGCCACGACCGGCCACTTTCTGCCGAATTCTGGAGGCATTGTGTTAAGTGGCAGAACTCAACGCCGCGCTTTGCCTCGACATCAGAGCGAAGAAATGGAAATATAAATTTAAGTAAATATTTCATCTCCTCGAGTGGGGATCGAACCCACAACCAGTCGGTTTTACAGTCACACTTTGTGCCGCTGCGCCACGACCGGCCTCTAATATAAATTAAAATTTAATATAAATTTTCTTTTGCAGCGAAGACATATGTAATTACAATTCATCAATAAAAATGTGTCCTCAATGTGATTATTACTGCGATTTCTGGGATTTGAGGGCGACATGTCTACAGTCGCGGATAACTTACCTCTTTGATAACCCAACTACTGTGTTTTTTGCTATATTTATGAGTTTTTGGGGTATGTATAATTATGTATAATTATATGTGATAATATTTATTAATATAGTATATCGTATCTACTAGTGATTCACCGGCGGCTTCGCCGGCTTAAATTTCTTCATATACAGGGTGTATTTATCACTTTCAGTAAGGCCATATTTTTTACGACTATGTAAATAAAAAATATTAAAAAAAAAAATATCGTTATAAAATAAAACGCCATTTGTGAAGAATGGTGTTGACAGCCACTAACTTTTTTGATTTCTCTTTGTTAATATTTGTATTGTCAGTGTCAATTATTAAAAAATATTGTCGTTACTGTACATTATTAGATGTTAACGTATTTAGGACGGTGAGGCCGGTCGTGGCGCAGGGGCACAAAGTGTGACTGTAAACGCGACTGATTATGGGTTCGACTCCCACGCGAGGAGGTGAAATATTTATTTAAATTTATATTTCCATTTCTTCGCGCTGGTGTCGAGGCAAAGCACAGCGTTGAAGTGGGAAATGGAGTGTCTTAACATTAGGTTCCCTCTGCCTACCCTGCTGTGTGCGGGATACAGCGTGAAGCTGATTTTAAACGTATTTAGTTTAAGTATTTTAATTTTTCTCTTTTAAGTTTAAATATAAAAAATTATAAGTCTACATATATTCGCACATAAATACATTCTAGTGAAGTAGAAGTAATAATATAAAACAGTTAATAATAATAAAATTAATTGTTATATTTTTTTTTACAGCTGCCTGTTTTCTGGAACTATGGAAGAGATATTCAGCGGAGATGACGCACCGGTGGGATTTAACTGGTTTTGACGTGTATGAAGAACATCCGAGGCCGCAGTATTTGGCGAGGCTAGCTCACGTTAAGAGGACACAGGTTAGAAGTCTAGAACGTTTCTATATTCATCTACCATTAGAAACGGAAAGCATGTATATTTCGAATTTAGAATATTTTTTTTCTGGTGTTAAAATATGATTGTAGCGGGATTCGAACCTGTTACTCTTGGAAACCGTCCAAGCGCTCGAGCAAATTAAAACGTGCCAGTAAAATAATTCTATACAGGGTGGAAGTGTAAACACGACTTTAAATGAAACCACAGTTTTAACTACTCTATAAAAGCCTAATTAATATATCAGAAAAAAATAAATTCCCAAAAATTAAAAAGTTATTTTTTCAAACAAAATAAATAATAAAATTGTCGTTATAAAATAAAACGCCATTTGTAAGGACGCCGCACGCACACATAAACCTATCAAAGGAACACCGCCGCACACGCCATATTCCGAAATCGAGTCTTAGGTATTGGCGATAAAGTTCAAAGTTGTTTAACCTTTAGTAGTATTTTTGTAGTAGTAAGTGTTTACGTTATTGGGATCTATATGTAATCGCGTCACACGAAATACAGGATGGATAAAAATCGTGAAATGAAAAAAAATCCTACGTCCAAACTGTTGAGGCATCTTGGTTAATTTCTTTAGGTATAGGTTTGGAATATTTTACCCTTTATGCTGTTTCCGTAAATGGAGTGCTGCCTCTCACCCTGTATATGTGTCTATCTTTCACGAATTGCATAATATAAAAAGCTCGAGATATGAATTTTGAGACGTAATTTACTTCTTTCTACGCTATTTATATTTTCTCTTTTCTTCGGCTGTACATTAAATAATATTATTTTCGAAGACTTGATACCCAACGCTAAAAGTCCACAGCTGAACGTAGTGACCGGTGAAAGAGAACCAATGGTGCCTTTCTGGAGGATGCGACTTCCCGCCACGCTAATGTCATTTAGTGTTGTGGCACTGCTGATTTTACTGGCGCTAGCGACGGTCCTCGGCGTAGTGTTGTACCGCATGTCTCTGCTCGGCGCCGCCATCTTGCGGCAACAAGACAATGTGCTTATCACATACAGCCCTATCATGTTTACGACCGCTACGGCGGCGTGTATCAATTTGGTTTTTATATGTATTTTTAATTATGTGAGTATTGTAATTAAATATATTTAAATAAATATTTTTTATTTTACGAACTAATAGTGATGTAACTTAAAAAAATTGAAAATAATCAGTGATAAACATCTATTAATAAAATATTGCGGTCTTCTTGTAATCACATACATACATTTAAATTTAAGTGTTGTAACAAAATAGTTTATATAAAACCTTATAAATATAGAATATAAATTGAAAATTTCAGATATACCAATACCTCGCAGAATGGCTCACAGAAAAGGAACTATTAAGAACCCAAACAGAATTCGACGATTCTTTAACACTCAAAATATATTTACTACAATTTGTTAATTATTACGCGTCGATATTTTATATAGCGTTTTTCAAAGGCAAGTTTGTGGGGCGTCCCGGTGACTATGTGAGATTCTTCGGTCATAGACAAGAGGAGGTAGATATCTTTTTTTTAAATATAATTATTAATATTTTATTTAAATGTGAATTATATTTGCCTTTACTTTTAAGAAGTATTTTTAAAGCTATCGTGATACAGTGGGTTGACGTGCAGTTGTAAATACGATTATTGTGGGTTCGATTTCTACCCGACCCAAAAGTGGAGAATAAGAATTGAATTCTCTTTCACCATGCTATATGCAGCATACAACATAAAGTGAAATAAATAAAGTTATTATTCAGGAACAGCAAGTTCAAATGTTGCTGTTTAGTTATTCTAATTTTGTTACTGTAAGTGAACACTTATATAGTCTGCTGTTGTTTTTTAGTGTTCTCCCGGCGGCTGTCTCTTAGAACTATCAATTCAATTGGCCATCATAATGGTGGGCAAACAATTCATAAATACTATAGTTGAAATGATGATGCCATACTTCCTGAAATGGTGGAACATTATAAGGACTATTGGTAGGAAAAAAACGTAAGTAATACTAGTATAGTGCGTATATGGATGTCT
Organism: Heliconius himera; assembly: GCA_021202915.1. NCBI lineage: Eukaryota > Metazoa > Arthropoda > Insecta > Lepidoptera > Nymphalidae > Heliconius > Heliconius himera. The sequence goes on along the minus strand of JAJHJA010000185.1, from coordinate 148,471 downwards.
TATAATAGTAATTGAATTATTAGAAATAAAATTCATGGCTTACAACTTTCTTTAAAATATATAGTTTGTATAACATTTTTGTATTTCAGGATAAAAAGTCCAATGCAATGGGTAAAAGATTTTAAATTGGTAGACTTTGGTAATATGGGCCTATTCCCAGAATATTTAGAAATGGGTGAGTACAATTTTAATATTAGTGTATATTTTATATACTATCTTGAATTTTAACATTGTTTTTTGTAGTTTCTTTTATAAATTCATTAATAACTCATTTCATAGCTATAAAGAGTAGTTTAACCTTCATCAATAAATTAATAAAATATAATCAATTATTAATAATAATAATATGTTTTTCCAGTACTTCAATACGGTTTCGTAACGATATTCGTAGCGGCATTTCCCTTAGCTCCGTTATTTGCACTAATAAATAATGTACTAGAAATGCGTCTAGATGCTAAGAAGTTCCTGACCTGTTATCGTCGGCCGGTGCCTCAGAGGGTCACTGATATAGGCGTGTGGTATCGTATTTTGGATTCCATTGGGAAACTTAGTATTATTACTAATGTGAGTATTATTTATTAAATTGTTGTTTTAGTAATAATATTGAAATTTTGTAATAATGGTATGATTTTAAGCTTTGCGCAATTATTTTTAAGCTTTACGCTGCATCCTGCACATAACAGGGTAGGCACAAGGTGAAACGTAGTGTTAAGACACTCCATTCCCATTAAGATACCTCAGCTACCCACTAACCGGCGAATTCTGGAGGCTTTGTGTGTATAATGGCAGAAAAGGAAGATGAAAAGATTACATATTTTTATTTCCTCCAATGGGAGTCGAAGCCACAACCGTTGGCGCTTACAGTCGCACGCTTGTATCCCCGATCAGTTTAATGAAGTCGTCTGTAAGAAATCGCTTTTATTAGCGTCAAAAACGATGCGTAAGAACTTTCAACGATTTTTTTACATTTTTAAAGTGTTATTCCACACTTAGAGAGAAAAAGTTGTTAGCTTTGGGCAGCGGAAATATAAGAATGTCGACGTAGTTCGATGAGAACGTAACTAAGCCATTTTAGAGTTCAGCTGGACGGTTTCTAAAGAGGCGCGGTTTCAAATTCCGCTACGACCAAGTTCTTCGAAAGTTACATATTAAGGAAACGTATTCTTAATATGTAACTTTCAAAGCTACTGTTGTTACTTTGACAGTTGTGTTATTGTAACTTTAGTGTGAAATAAACAATTATTTTTTGTGTTATCTTTGTGTTTATTTTCCAGGGTTTCATAATAGCTTTCACATCTGAGTTTATACCACGTCTCGTATACCAGTTCACGACGGGCTCCTTGAACCAGTATGTGAACCACACATTGACAGATTTCAATATAACCGTGTTACAGCACTTACCGAATTCTAAATATAATGAAACTATGTGCAGGTGAATATTGTTAATAGAAATTAATATATTATTACATAAAATGAATAGTTTAATAATCTGATAACAGTAAGGTGTATCAGGGAAATCCGAAGACCAGTTATTTCTAAAAATTACCTTTATTTACTTACTTAGATTCCTTAGCTATTTAATGTTACTATAGGCCGGAATGTTGCTATAGACCTGAATTTCCATTTTGCTTTTGACTGGCTTCATAAAAGCTGATAAGAAGTTGTGTATAACCCAATATCTTTACAGTCATACAATAGTGGTGGATTTTTTTATTTACCTTATTAAGATTTTATTAGGGCTTTGAGACCCTTTTCTATAAAATGACTCTTTTATATATATGGTTACAACATCCATTTGGACGAAGAAAACTAATTCGATTTATATTTATTGTGGCGCAATGAGACAGCATCGGACTCGATGCAGTAAATTATTTACAATAGGAACAAAGCGCGGCGTTTAGCTCTATTTGAATTTGAGTGAAAATCAAAGTCAAGAATTTGTGTGAAAATCGGAAAATAAAAAGTTTTATTTACGGGATAAAGAGAGAAACCAATTATTATTTCCTATATGTATAAATATTGTAATAATATTTTATAATTCATTAGTTATCCCGGCTACTGGTATTACAAAGATGGCGATGACTACGAACATTCAAACTGGTACTGGCACGTGATGGGCGCGAGATTGGCTTTTGTAGTCGTTTTTGAAGTAAGACATTTTATATTTTTAAATATTTATGATATTTATTACTTATAAATTCATAGAAAAATTATATTGTTATATAATTTAAAGTGTAGTTTATATGAAGCAATTATGAATAGATATATTATAAACACGAGTGTTAGTATAAAATGATCATTATTATTACTAACAAATAAGATAAAAGATAAACTAAGAAAAAAAAACACTTTTACTAACTATTCAAATGCCTTTCAGAATGTGGTTGCCCTGGTGATGATAATAGTACGCTGGGCCATCCCGGACATGTCCGGGGAGCTACGGGATCGAATCAGGCGTGAGGCATACGTCATTAACAGTTTCATAATGGAGGAGACCCGGGCTCGATCCCTGGGAAGAACCCCGCTTTTATCCCGCCCGGAGAATATACGGGATCACCGTGATTACCGGGATAAGGATCCAGGTCTTTCAACACCCGTTTAATGGTTACGGTAGGCAGTGCTTTGTTTTGTGCGGGTTTGTTCATTGGTGGGACGTTGTGAAATTTTGTTGTTTTTTTTAGTTTTGTTTTGGTTATTGGTGTTTATTCAGCCTAAATTTTTTGTTTGGATTTTTCTTTTTTATTTTTTGTTTGATTTTTTTCTTAATAATTCTGTACTACCAATAATACTGATGAAATAGACCAAACAAATCCCATTTGGCCTATTTTTGGATAAATAAGAGAGCTGCTTTTTTATTGCTTATTGAGAAATTATAATTATTTTTTTTTTAATTAATAATTGGTTTCCTTGCTGGATAGTTATAGTAAATATTAGTATTAGTATAAAACCCTGAGGCTGATAGTTTTAACGTATAGAATTCATTATATTAAAAATATATTTTCTTATTCTATTTTATTTTTTTGGATACACCAATGAACAAACACCGGTATATGACTGTATTGTGTGTGGTTATACACTGACTGAGTGTTAGTTTCGTTTTGGCTTATTTGTCATCTTGTCCTCTTAGTGTGATGACTAATCAAAATTTTAAATGTTTTATTCAATTACATTTTGTATTTTAGATACATTTTGAGGCATATATTTTTGGACTTTGATGGAAATTATACAGATAATAATTAAAATAATAGTTTTAGTGAAAAATTTCTTATTATTATGCAAAGATGGTTTAATTCCAATTTTTTTAATTAATTTATTTTTAGGGCGACATTTTTTTTCAGGTATTCTGTAAATATTAGAGTAGATTGCAAATATTGTTTACGGATATTAATTCTTTAAGGGCCGCTTATATACAGCTTCGTACTTAAAATTTTTACTTTGGGTATTAAAATAGCTTTTATAAGCCTTGCTGTGAAATAGATACACAACTTTATAACTTATTTATAGACCGAAGAAAGAATAAACAATGCGATTTATTTTAAACATGTAAAATAGGCAAACTGTTGTTATATAACTTTGATTACTTTTGGAATATTGAGTCTATTGGCACTGGAAAAGATTATTTTTCACATTTATCACTCTATAAAAACCTAATATAATTAAAACAAAAGAGATTTCTCCAAAAATGAAAAAATATTTTTTTCAAACAAAGTTTTAGTCAAATAAAACGCCGTTTATTAAGAATGACGTACACAGACACAAACCTATCAAAGCGATAACGCTGCACTCGTCTCATTCACGAAATCGAATCATAGGTAATGGCGGCGACGTTGAATTGTTTATTCCCTCTGCCTACTCTGCGGAGAGCGGGAAACAATGTGACGCTATATATAAAAAAATCTCCACTCCGTTCCCCATTTTTTAAATTCTGGAGGATTTACGTGTTGAGTGCACTCAACTCAACGCCGCGCTTTGTCACGACACCAAAACGAAGAAATAAAAGTATTAAATATTTTATTTCCTATTGTAGCGGAATTTGGGCGTCTTTTCATTTTAATCAATTAAACCGTTGTAGACGTTGTGGTTGTGGTTGGATACAGCGTGCACAGGGTAGACAGAGGGAATCTAGTGTTAAAACATAACTACGTTCCCCATTTTCCGCCAAATTTTGGTCTTGTTTAATTACATTCAAATTCCTGGACGATTTTTTTTGTTTTGAATAATTTAAAATTATATTATAATGATGTTAATATACAGCAATATCTATTTTGATGTTTCAATTTTGCTGTAATTAACGAAATACAGACGAAGAAAACAATGTAATAATTGTTTAAACAAATTAATTTGCAAATTAGATAAGGCGTTACATTTTTTTTAATAGATGAACATATTTGTTTCTTTTTTGTCTCAAAATGCTACATGACAATTTGGTCAGTGTATTATGCGCAAACAGTGCAGTTTACTAATTTGGCGGGAACTTCAATAAATGTCAAACTATTAGCTGCTGTCAAAAGTGTAAATGTCAAAGTAAAAAGCAAAGGATTGCAATTTATTATTCCTAGGTATTATAAGTTTTTTATATAATAAATTATTGAAGTTCTTGCTTTATTTTATAACTAAGGCGAGCTTAATTCTAATATAGTTAGTATTTTCACGTATTCGTAAGTAGCTGGATCGAGACGCAACAGTCACGTTCATGAGTGAGTTTTTTTTTAAAGTAATAGCATGCACCAACACGTAACACTAACACAATAAAATGCATGGTTTTAAATTAACAGACTAAGTAATAAAAATACGTTTTTTATTTTATTTTTTTTATTCGAAAAAGATATTATTTTAAAACTAGTTTGCAGTTAAAGACACTTTCGTTTTCTAAAGTATTTATATGTTTTAATTTCAATTTATTTTTAAAACTAGGCAAATATAAAGAAAAAAATCTTAAAAAATCTAATTTTAAAGTTACCAACATTATATTACAACATTTTTAAGTTAAGACCTTTTAAAAAGGTGCATCATAGTATTTTTTCCCAAAAAAAAAAAAAAAAATCCGACTATAATTTCAAAGAAACCACAAAAAATATTAACACATTTTATAAATAACGCAACTTAGTGGGACTATAAACAGAGGTGTTGGTAAAATATAATAGACTTATATAGTCTATTCATTTGTTTAATCACTACTAATTTTGAATATAATTTTTTTAATAATAATAATAATAATTTTTAAATATACTTATATATATACCAGTGACTGGTCAAATGATTATATTAGAACTTCTATAGAAATTACATTTAGCATCTTTTGCAGCAATTAAAGGCTTTGCACATTATAATTTTATTTGTTATAATAAAAAAAAATACAGTAGTTTGGCGGGCTTGTAAGCTTATTCCTGGACTTAGGAAAAACTATATAATTGGATTGTATTTATAATAAAACACATTTAAGTAAATTAAAAACTTTAATAATAATAATATTTTTTATAAAAAAAATTGTTAATTAAAAACTTAATTTATTATGATTATTTACTTTATGTATTGTGTTGTAAGAATGCTTTTGTTGAAGTAAAGTTTTTTTCCTCTGTAGGTGAATCGGAATCCAATTGGAACCATATTGCATCTCTCTCGGGATCTGACTTCGACTTGGCTGCCCACGGTGACCATCAAGACATAAGAGATTTATCTAAACACGTGGTAGCACAGCTTCCAAAAGAAAACCCTGGACCCGATCATGTTTGAAACTAACGTGGAAGTAAGAATTTAGAAATTTATCTATGTAGGTTTTAGTTTGGGTAAATTTTGTTCTTTTAGTCGTTATTTTTTATCTGATTTTTTGAGCTCGAAAGCAAATGTTTTATGTATGGATCAGTTACATGTTAATTGTCTCGATATTTTTGTCATAAACATACACCGGTTACCATTATAGGATTAAGAAGGGAATATTCAAAATATACATATTTTTCATCCTTTAGAAATATGCCGCTAGATTCCTTGTTAGACCTTGTTCTATTGAAGTATAAAATAGAGATGGAAAGGTGAATTTTCATATACAACATATTTAATGTTACATAGTTCTTTCAATAATTATCTTGAATAAAAATTTTGTAAAAAGTATTCAATAAAATGTCACACATATACGTATTTAAAGTCCATTTTATTTTTATGTAATTTACACTATTACTATAGGATTAATATGAAATACTGAATATATTTATTCGTTCATTCATTATTGTTAAGATTATTGTTACGATCCAAATGTTGAGGAGCTCTGGATAAATGATTTTTTTAACTATTACTTGCTAAAACTTTAGTTTCCTAATAATTAATGTTTTTTTGTGTAAATTAAGAATATATTTAAATCATAATATTATATAGAATGCTTAAGTATATTTTATAATTGTTTTTTATACCAAAACTGTTAAAGCCAACTATTTAAATTAGCTTTTGAAGCTTTCGTGTATAGATACATATTATATAAAGAGTGTTATATTGTGTGTTCACATTTATTAAAAAAAAATTTATATTTTTAAAAATGTATGGAAAGTTGGAAACATAAAATGGTAGTTATATGTTATATATACATACATATATACATACATATATACATACATACATATATACATATATATGATGAAAATCTATTGTTAAATATATATTATACACATTATATGGAGATCGCACAACTTTACAAAGAGCCATGTTGCTATAAGAAATGCTTATTTTATTTCGAAATATAAAAAAATGCTAAATCTTATAGTTTTGTAAAAGCTATTTGTACTTAATAGATGAGACATATCGTTGTGTTGAAGAGAATGAAAAAATTAAAGAAAGACTCGCACTGTCCTTATTTACACCTTTAGGATTATTTTGATATGTATTTTTTAAAGTTGCAATTACTCAGCTTTAATACAAAGAGGAATCTCATATCGCATTATATACGAATGTAATATTTATATTTAATATATTACCTTTCATTTAATGTAGAATTTGTTAAATAAATATGTTTTATATTACTGTAAAAGTGTATGATAAAGTCCAAAATGTTTTAATTAAACTTAAAGCTTAAAACATTTTGAAAAATTCCTAAACTGGTATAAGTTAAAGATTTGAATTTTAAATTCCAATATTTACTAAGTAAACTTGATATAAACCAATATAATATGGGCTTTTATAATAATATTCTGAAACTCGAAGCTAAAATCTTTAACGTAGCGCTCGAAGGCTTTATATGGATAAAAGTGTTCATTAGAAACAATAATTGGTAGAATGTAGTCATCCATTTTGAAAGCTTAGTGATGTATGCTAGTGATGTGCCGAGTGTACATTTTTATATGTCTGTGGTACGAAGTCAAAAATAGAGGAGGTTTTTATTAAAATATATATTTAAAAAAAATCTTGGTACTCATTTTATTTACCAATTTCGGCAATGAATTTTTAGTAGCCATTTTTTAGCTAAATTTGCTTATGGTCGATGTCTCTTATTTTGCTTTCATTCAAAATAAAAAAAATCTAATTTATAATACAATACTCTCATTATATTATATATATTTTAATTAGTTAAAAATTTTGGAAAAAGTGAGCTTGTACATTAAAACCAAATTAATTTTCATTATCATTTTATTGGCTGTGTTAAAAAATATATATATTTAGACAATTTAGGCAACTTTGATTTTCTTTTATGTAAATATAGTGTTTTTTGAAACATGGATTATTCTTTGCTACTCTACTACTACTCTGCTACTCTTTTAAATATATTTTAAAATTTATCTAAAATTCGTCCTTACACAAATACTGATTGATATATTAGAAATTAAAATATGTAGATTTTTAATAGACAAGACATGCTTTTAATTTACATAAATATTTAATATTATATCATAAAATTAATGATATTGTAATATTATTTTATTTATATATAATCTGTACCAAAGCTAAGGAATGTTACTTATAAACTTTTTAAAAAAAATTTAAACATATTGTTGTATGGTATTGTACTTTACTACGTTTCTATACTCTATAACCTGTAATTTTTTTATATTTATTTTATTTTGATGGTAGTTTTTGATAAACATTCACAACTCTAATTAAGCTAAAATTAGTAATATAATTTTAACTTGTTTTAAGTTTTCTATCAAATACTGTTTAATGTTAAAAAGTGAGTATTTATTTAAAAAATCATAATTTGTCTATTATCATTTTTATAATGTTAACAAAAATACCAGAAATCTTAAAAATAGACACTGCCTACAAACAAAGTTGTAGGTTCACGTTTTATGTGAGACCATCAATGTATGCGATAAGTTAAATAAATAAAATAAGGATATAAATAGAAAGAGATCGAAGGACGTAGAGAATTATCTCCAAAGATATTTTTTTCCCAACATTTAGTACAGTCCAATCATATTAGATATTACAGTCCATTCATTTTAGATATTTTTTTGCATATTTAATGAATGATATATACATAGACTGTAACGATATTTAATAGTCGATTTCAAAATTATATCAATTAAATAATAAAATAAAAATGTTTATCATTGAACTACCTACTATCTGTAAAAACAAATTATAGTTCGGTCAACGAGTAGCGGCCGCCCAGAAATTAGGTACATGTTTTGTCTTACTTTTTATTATTTTCTTCCGCATGAAAAAGCAAACGTTCATAAATCTTAATTTCTGAGCGACCACGACTCGTCGACCGTACTGCAAATGACTGGATAGATAGAAAAAAAATCACAATAAAATTAGATTAAGGTAGACGCAGTTAGTCCAGCTTTGAATGTTTGTTACTAAGTCGGTTATTGTTAACAATCGCTATTTAATGTGAAACGCTTGTATTTATAAAGTTTATATGATTATATGGAGTTTCCTGGTATTGATTGTTTTATTATTTCCTCAATAGAAAATCCTTTTGTTGTGTTGTATGTGGTTTTTATTAATTATGTGAGATATCATTTACATATCGTTGGTCTCTAGGTAAAGTAACAAAAGCGAAAAATCGCACATGTACGCTCTTTTAAACTACCAAGAAGTGCAGTTTTAATTATATTTTTTCAAAATTAAAAAAATATATTTATAGAGGCCAATCGTGGGACAGGGGCACAGTGTGACTGTAAAACCGACTGGTTGTGGGTTCGATCCCCACTCGAGGAAATTAAATATTTATTTAAATTTATCAGCTTCACGCTATATCCCGCAGACAGCAGGGTAGTCAGAGGGAATCTAGTGTTAAGACACTCCGTTCCCCACTTTCTGCCGAATTCTGGAGGCATTGCGTGTTGAGTGGCAGAACTCAACGCCGCGCTTGTCCTCGACACCAGAGCGAAGAAATGGAAATATAAATTTAAGTAAATATTTCATCTCCTCGAGTAGGGATCGAATCCACCACCAGTCGGTTTTACAGTCACACTTTGTGCCTCTGCGCCACGACTGGCCTCAATCCGTATCATATTTCAAACAAATACAGCCTGCAGCCAGTTCACTCAGTCGAATTCCGATACTCAAGAAGCAATGCATCTAGAATTCGGCCAGCACGCCTCGGTGGAAAATGGAAAACGGTAGAAGCTTTAAAAAAAATGATATGGTTGGTATTTGTCGGTAAGCAATTATACGAAAGTGATATTTATTGTAAGAAAAATTGGAATATCTTATACGTAACAAGATCAAGGCCTTATTGAATTTTGCAGACAGACTGTTCTGTGTTCTGTTTCCTAAACAAATTAGCAATTAGTGTTTTCTTATTAGGTATCAGGATAAAATTGTTTTTTCTTTCATTTGTTAGTATAGAAAATTAAACCGAGATTCTTAAAACTAGGGTCTTTATGCCTACCCTGGTGTGCGGTAAAAAGCGAAAAGCAAATCAGTTCGTTGTAAATTTTCTTATGTGGACTCTACTATGACGTTACATATCGACGGTTAAGTACCAATACCTCCTAACTGACATTTTTAATATATTATATATTTTTTTTTCATTTTAAATGCACACCTACTACTAGACTATCAAAAAATATATGAATATATTATAATTCATAAACCATATATTGTTATTATTTGCAGTAATAAAAAAAAACACTTCTAATTTATCAAGAAATTGAACGTTTTCTTAGTTTGTGTAAAATTTTGACTTTGTCAGTTAAATGTTATTGGCATTTCGCCGTCGATATGTATATTTATTTTATATACTAAAACAAATTGTCAGTTAAATTACGATAACCAATTAACGTTAACGAAAATAGATAAATCCAATACTAATAATATCTAGATTAAGTGCCTTAGTGCTCTATTTGCTAAGAAAAGTTTGTACAAGTAAATCGATTACTAAGAAAGAAACTTCTTAGGTCGGATCTTTACAAAAACATGTTTTGGTCCTATTGTAACTATGTGTTGGAACACTAAAAGTATACAGAAAATTTATAATATCGACTAGGCCATTGTTTTTGTTTTATTGTCACTGTATTAACTGCTTCAATTAACAAGCAATAAGGGACCATATTAGGTGGAACCAACGAGAATTATCGCAGCGAAGAAATGAAAATATAAAAAAAAAATCAGTGTCACCCTGAATCCCACACACAGCAGGTCAGCACAGGCATAGCGAATCTAGTGTTAAGACATTCCGTTCCTCACTTTCGTCCGAATTTTAGCATTATGTGTTGTGTGACGGAACCCAACGCCGCGCTTTACCTTTTTACCAGAGCAAAGAAATACAAATATTAATAAATAATAATTTCCCCGAGTGGGAATCGAAACCACAACCGTCGCTTTTACAGTCCACTGTGCCACGACGAATTGACATGACGGATGCATAATTTTTTAAAATCCATAATAATACAATTTGATTGTGATTATTTATATTCGGGTTCGATAATTACGATAATAACAAATTTACAATATATTAATCCAAATTTAATCTGTGAACAATAAATCCTGATTATGTAGATAATAAACGTATCCAATTTATTCTAAGATACTAAAATCGAATTTGAACTGATAATTGTTTTTGCAACGTAACTACATTGTTTTTGCAGAATAATATAGAGTTTCAATATTTTCAAGGTTTACTGCTATTATTATTAGCGCTCTTCGTACTGGTAAACCAAACTTAAAGAGGGATGAAGGAATATTTTTAACAAAATTATATTCTTTTTCTTTTTATTAGTTTCATGTTGCATCCAGCACATAGCAGGGTAGGCAGAGGGAACCTGGGAACCTAGTATACAGGCACTCCGTTCCCATTATGACAATTCCGTTCTCCATTTACAAGTGAGTGGCGAAACTCAATATATATATAAATACGTGAAGCACAATCTTTGGACTCAGTGTTACGAAAATTTCGCAGACGAAGGAGTATAAAATTTGGCACATTTGTAGTTCATGTATAGAAGTGCAGAACGTTAATATTTTAGAATAATAATAAAAAAAAAGTTTGAGGCCAGTCGTGGCGCTGGAGCACAAAGTGTGACTGTAAACCGACAGGTTGTGGGTTCGATCTCGACTCGAGGAAATGAAATATTTATTTAAATTTATATTACCATTTCTTCGCTCTGGTGTCGAGGCAAAGGGCGGCGTTGAATTCCGCCACTCATCGCACATATATACCTATATATATATATATGTCCGTCTGATAGGCGGCCGAGCAGCACAAAGGGAGAGATCGGGTGAACGGCGTGGGTGGGAAAGGAATTTCTTCTGTTCCCACATTTATTATTCCACCGTGGAAAAGTTAAGTCGAAGGTTAAGTTAGATTTAGTTAGGTTTAGATTCACTATTGTTTCTCCAACGTTGAGAACAACAATATATAAGTTTTATTTTTTTTTTATTAGCTTCACGCTGTATCCCGCACACAGCAGGGTAGGCAGAGGGAACCTAGTGTTAAGACACTCCGTTCCCCACTTTCTGCCGAATTCTGGAGGCATTGCGTGTTGAGTGGCAGAACTCAACGCCGCGCTTAACCTCGACACCAGAGCGAAGAAATGGAAATATAAATTTAAGTAAATATTTCATCTCCTCGAGTGGGGATCGAACCCACAACCGGTCGGTTTTGCAGTCTCACCTCGTGCCGCTGCGCCACGACCGGCCTCAAAATATATAAGTTAGATTTAATAATTTGTATTTCAATTTAAAATTTTAATAATATAAGTTTTATACATAAAAATCGTATTTTCTCAATCCTCCAACTGCAGCCCTCGTAACTCATCTGACAATATTTACACTTTTATGTTTATAAAGTGGCATACACGTTGCTATGGCAACGCCAACGCGTATATATAATGCCGACGCGCATTATACGCGTCATTGGATACTCTATTATATATAAATCTGTTTATATACAATAATAAATCGATTCTTATAATATATTCACATCATATTAGATACGTGTAAGACTGAATTACATGTAAATTGTGTATTTAACTTCTAAATTCTCACGAGAAAAGGAATTTCGTCAACTTACATCGATATTTTTGTGATGTCTTTTCTAGCAATGATTTGATTTTTTTGATGAAGTTACGGTGGCATTGTCTTTTTTTTTAGTTTTATGCTCGCCCGCATAGAATGGCAGTAACTTGGAACACAGTGGTAAAACAATCCTTTCCTATTAAGATACTTGCGTTTCGTTCGTAGTGTGTTGAATGGTGGACGTCAACGCCGCGCTTTGCCTCGTTATCAAGATCGAGGAAATTAAAATATTAAATATTTAATTTTCTCAAGTGAGAATCGAACCCGTAACCTGTCACATTTACGGCCGTTTGTGTCCCTGCCTATTATGTGTGGGATACAGCGTGAAGTCAAAAAACGCCTAAAAATATAACACAATAACCGTAGATATTTAAATTAAAGTCTTCGCCTTAAGCAGAGTAGCCAAAAAAAAATTAAGTCACACGACACTCCACTTTCCGTCCGAATTCGAGGTTTTCTAACCAATGTTGTCAATTCAACACCACGCTTTTTCTTTCCAAAAATAAAAAAAATAAATAAATCAGCTTCACTCTGTATCCCGCGCACAGCAGGGTAGGCAAAGGGAACCTACTGTTAAGACACTCCGTTTCCCACTTTCCGCCGAATTCTGGAAGCATTGCGTGTTGAGCGGCGGAACTCAACGCTACATTTTGTCGTTTGTCTTTGTCTTTCCAGAGCGGGCTAATTAAAACATTTAATTCCACTGAGTTGGAATCGAACCTACAACCATTGCATCTCCGTCTTACTTCCTCATAATCCATTCTGATAATAATAACTTTTATAAGAAAATAAATAAAAAAAAATTAGCTTCACATCCCGCACACAGCAGGGTAGGCAGAGGGAACCTAGAGTTAAGACACTCCGTTCCCCACTTTCTGTCGAATTCTGGAGGCATTGCGTGTTGGGTGGCAGAATTCAACGCCGCGCTTAACCTCGACACCAGAGCGAAGAAATGAAAATATAAATTTAAGTAAATATTCTTCTCGAGTGGGGATCGAACCCACAACCAGTCGGTTTTACAGTCACACTTTGTGCCTCTGCGCCACGACTGGCCTCAAGAAAATAATATGGATAATCAATTTTATGTCCCTATATCGTGATATCAGCTTTAAACGCATTGTTTTGTTCTAGGCCCGGCTCAGACAGTTACACGGACGCGGCTGAACCGGCAGCATGTCTTTATATTTATAGAGTCTAATTTACTTAATATTGTGTTTTATCAAAAAAGTTACAGCCAAATGTGAGTGATAGAAATATGTGGATTTAATTGTGATTTTTTCTTATAGAAGTGCCTAATAAAAAAAGTTAAGGTAAGCTTAGGTTTTGTGTTGTTTATTGTTAGGAATGTTTGTCTCAAAATTTTAACGTTTGGAATTTTAAAGTAATTTATTTTATTATATATAAAATATATATATTTTTTATTAGTACTTTTCTCTCAGAAGTATATATATTCCACAATCCATATTCCAAGTTACAGTAGTTTACAAACCCTGGAGCCAAAACTAAAATAAATAGAGATTTTTTTTTAATATAAATTAGTTGTTTCAAAGAATTTCTCTATCTATATGTATATATGATGAATGCAATTAAGTCGTGGGAGTAAAAAGAAAAGCATCTATTAGAAAATTCTAAGAGCAACCATTAAAAAGTGATCTGCAGTTAATAGTTAATTTACATTTTGTAATTGAATGAGATAACAAGATTTCTTTTTTAATTTTATATATTTAAGTAAACACGTGTATAAGCGTGGTTTTGGTTACATGGTCGGATCAGAATTAGATATTTTTTTATTTTATAACTATAGTTTAGTGGTAGTCCGAACCCCATTGTGGGGTATGATTATTGCGGCGTTGAGTTCCGCCAGTCCACACGCAATTAGCAATGATTTGAATTTAGAGGGAATGCAAATAACGTGGCTTGACACAAAGTAGCCGATCTCATTATACTGCATAAAACGTTAAGCTGAAAAATATTTTTAAAATAATTATAATAAGATTTCAATTATAATAAGAAGCCTTTTTAATATTCTGTAATCTGTAATTCATTTGTGATTCGTTTAACATTATATATTAATTACCTTTACTAAAATGTGTCTATTCTTTTAAAAAAAAAACAGTACAGGCGCTAGTCGGGCTCGCCCACCGAAGGTTCCGTACAAAAATTGGACGTTTCGAGCTCTAACTTTCTGAAATTAAAGCTTAGCTTAGCCAGAGCTCTTCCATCTGATACCTCACTTCAACCAGCGGCTTTAATACCAAATTTTGTCCCCTTTTGAGTAAATATTTTTTTAGAATTTGACCCCAAATGTATAGTTTTCAGATTTTTTCCTAAACTAGTATTAGCTGTAGATGCCAAATTTCATAATTTTTAGATCAACCGAAAGTATCCTATGATTTTTTATTCAATTGATAGTGTGGAAATATGTTTTTTTCTTAGTAAATAAAGAAATATGTTTTTTATCAGAAAATCATGGGGCCGTAGATCTGAGAATATGGTTTGAATTTGAACTCGATAATCTCCAAGCGTTATAAAGGGTCTTGACAGACGGACAGACGGACGGACGGATGGACAGACAACAGAGTGATTTTATAAGGGTTCCTTTTTTCCTTAAAAAGTACGGAACCCTAAAAGTGGTAACGTAATTTAAATAGAATTCGTAACGGGAATTCCCCGTAAACGAGGATACACCTACATAATGTGATTTATTATCCGTGCTTAAATAAATAGTTTTGATTATTTACATATTTTCCTGTGTTCATTTAATATCTTTGTATGATTTTACCTTTTCGCATCTGTCTTTTATATATTTGCACGAAATACATAAATAGATCGATGTATTCGTTCGTTTTCATTCATACATATTATTGTATGGTGAACATCTACATAATACGAAACTAAAATCATAGCTGAGTAGGTAGAGAGAACTTGCGATGCTATTGTTAAGATATTTGATTCTGATTTTGTGCCGAATTTTCGAAGCATTGCCCGTTGAGTGGCGGATCTTAACGCCGCGTTTTGTTTCGGTAGCAGAGCGAGAAGAGGGAAGAAATGAAAATATTACATTCTTCATTCCTTCGAGTGGGAATCTAACCCATAACCTGTCGCGTTTACAGTAGCACGTTTGTGTCCCAGCGTCACGACTGGCATCAGAAGCTTTTTCTAATATTATAAGCTTTTTCTAATATTAAGAAGCTTCACGCTGTATCCCGCACACAGCAGGGTAGGCAGAGGGAACCTAGTGTTAAGACACTCAAATCCCCACTTTCCGCCGAAGTCTGGCATTGCATGATGAGTGGCGGAACTCAACACCGCGCTTTGCCTCCACACCAGAGCGAAGAATGAAAATATGCATTTAAATAAATATTTCATGTCCCCGAGTGGGGATCGAACCAACAACTAGTCGATTTTGCAGTCACTCTTTGTGCCTCAGCGCCACGACTGGCCTCTCCTTATTAAATAAAAAAAATCAACGAGAAATACTTTTGTATGGCAATGTTCGTTTTTATAATGTAGAGAAGATACGATCGCTCGGTCGAAATTAATATAAAATTAGAATGATTCCTTGAATAATTTTGACCTGAAAGCTTAACTTAACTTTATAAATATTCGGACTCACAAATAATTGTAAATCAAAACAACAATAAATCTAAAAACTTAGGTCTGATTTATTGCATGAAAAAATTTGATTCAAGTTGTATCATACACAGAGCAGGGTAGGCAGAGGGAACCTAGTGATAAGAAACTCAGTCCCCCACTATCCACCGAACTCTGGAGGCATTGTGTGTTGTGTGGCGGAACTGAACCAGAGCGAAGAAATGAAAATATAAATTTTAATAAATTTTTAATTTCCTCAAGTGGGAATCAAACCCACGACGTGTCGCGTTTACAGTCACACTTGGTGCCTCAGCGCTACGACTGGCCTCTTCTTTTTGCATAATATTTACTTAATATGCCTACGTATCTCAATAAGTACTAAAACACATAATAATTTTCTTCTTAAATCTACGTAAACAATGCTTTCCCTTCGATGGAAAATTTACAATTTCAACATCTGGGAATATCTGTATGATAACAATGACATTCTTTTTTACTATAACCATAGAGACTGGCTCATATGAGGTTAGGTGATGTTGAAGCAGATTTTATCTTTATTTAAGAAATGAGTAAAACGGTATTGAGGCCATTCGTGGAGCAGCGGCACGAAGTGTAAAACGACTGGGACGACTGTAAAACCGACTGGTTGTGGGTTCGATCCCCACTCGAGGAGATGAGAGTTGAGTTCTGTCACTCAACACGCAATGCCTCTAAAATTCGGCATAAAGTGGGGAACGGAGTGTCGTAACATTAGGTACCCCCTCTGCCTACCCCCTCTGCCTACCCCTCTGCCTACCCTGCTGTGTGCGGGATACAGCGTGAAGCTGATTTTAGTAAAACGGTATTTTTCTCTCTGTACGTCTTAAAATATCACTTTATCTTGAATTTCTATACTAATTTCGTAAAACTAAAGAGTTTATTTGGTTGAACACGCTTATCTCAGGAATGACTGGATCCAATTAAAAAAAATCTATTAGTTTTGTCCTATATAGTCAAGGAAGGCTATAGGTATCGATATAATGATTTCGAAGCAACTTATAGTACTTGCGGCTAAAGTTACCTCGGGCAAGTAAGCTTTAAACACTTTTGGTTTTTTCAGAAGAAAAAGAGAAAAACAAAAGGAAGGAGAAAGATGTGCAATGTAAAAAAAACTATTCTATTACAATATAGAAAAAAAAATGTTTTGGTGGAAATTAATGCACTTCAATCTTCAATTTGAAAAAATCTTTAAAAGTTGAACAAGTGGATGATTATATTAGTCCGTATGACCGGTGACATGATAGGAACTTTACCAAAGGAATTCAATAAAATCAAATCAGCTTCACGCTGTACCACGCACACTGCAGGGTAGGCAGATGGAACCTAGTGTTAAGACACTCCGTTCCCCACTTTCTGCCGAACTCTGAAGGTATTGCGTGTTGAGTGGCAGACCTCAACGCCGCGCTTGTCCTCGACACCAGAGCGACGAAATGGAAATATAAATTTAAGTAAATATTTCATCTCCTCGAGTGGGGATCGAACCCACAGCCAGGTTTTACAGTCACACTTTGTGCCCCTGCGACACAACTGGCCTTAAGGAATCCAATAATTCCATAAAACAGGCACAAAACAAAAAAAAACAATGACGAATAATAAACATATAAAAAAAACTTTGTTATGCGATACCACGATCCAGTGAGCTTTCAAATAGTTTGCGTATTATCGGCGATAAGAGAGATATTGATAAGAACATTGATGTGCCACCATAACCTTGCCAGTGGTACTAACAGACGCCGACGTAAGTTTATTTTTAAAAAGGTTATTGACTTTTGGTAAAGCGCGGCGTTGAGTTCTGCCACTCAACACGCAATGCCTCCAGTATTCGGCAAAAAGTGGGGAACGGCGTATGTTAACACTAGGTTCCCTCTGCCTACCCTGCGGTGTGCGGGATACAGCGTGAAGCTGATTGATTGATTGTTTGATTGGTTATTGACTTTTATATCATGTACAAGATGTTCCATACTAAAACAAAATCCAGGCCTGCCTATCCATAACATCAACTTCACGCTGTGTTCTGCACACAACAGGGTAAGCAGAGGGAACCTTGTGTTAAGATACTCCGTTATTTAAAAGACTACATTCAAATAGAATCTTGAAAAAAAAGGCATTTAACTATGATTCTTTAAAATTTTAGCATAATTTCTAAAAAAATAATGTAGCGTGATGGTTGTGGGTTCGATCCCGACTCGAGTGAATTAATTTATTATTTATTTCATTCTAAGGCAACGAGCTCGGCGGAAAATGAGGAACTAAGTGTCTTATCCTCCATATGCCTACCCTGCTGTATGCGGGATACCGCGTGAAGCTGATTTGATCTAAAAATATCTACTAAAAATATTAAAAATACTAAGCATGCGTATAAAAACGTATAAGAACATTATCCTCTTATTTGATCTGTTATACAACTTCCTATTTACCTCGTCGTCTACTATCTGTACTTGCGGAAACTGATATACGCGAGTAAATAATTTTAATTACACAGGTTGCTTTGAATGAGTCATTATAAATAAATGTTATCGCTTATTAAATATATTACTTATATTGTTGCAAAAAAATGCTTTTTAGGGTTCCGTACCTTTTTAAAGTAAAAGGAACCCTTAAAAGATCACTTTGTTGTTCCTTCGTCTGTCTGTCAAGATCTTTTATCTCAGGAACCCTTGTAGATATCGAGTTAAAATTCAAACCATATACTCAGATCTACGCCCCATGATTTCCTGATAAAAACATATTTCTATATTTAAAAAAAGATATGGCCGTTTATATCGCAAAAAACGCGTTTTCGATAATAGTTTTGAAATACGCGTTTAATAGCAAAAGGGTTCAAAATTCATAGAGTGGTTCCGGTTGATCTAGAATTATGGAATTTGGCATCTACAGGTAGTACTAGTTTAGGTAAAAAATCTGAAAACTATACATTTGTGGTTAAGCCCTAAAAAATAATAGCCTTAAAAAGTGTAAAGAAAAATGTTATTAAAGCCGCTAGTTCAAGTGAGGTATCTGACTAAACAGCTAAGAGACATCCAATTTTTTACGGAACCTTATATTTAATTTCACGGAGGGAATCCATAACCTGTCGCATTTTCAGTCGCACATTTTTGTCTTTTCGCCACACGACTAGCCTCAAATTTATTTTTGGTTATTATTTTTCAAAGATTATCTTGTCTTTTTTTTCACGCATCTCTATGCGATATATAGATTCGTAAAATAGATAGATAGATAGATAGACTGTTAGTGAGGTTTAACGTAACGCGGTTTTTAAGTAGAGTAATTTGTAAATATTAGTTAGCAACTTTAAATACATATTATACTCGTATATTGCCACACACACTAAAACACTTGTGAAACTAAAACGCAGAGTTTACCTTTTATTTGCGTAATATTTACTATTTTTAGAGTTTTTTTAAAATACAATATTATATATAGTTTTAGAGTTTTAACAATATAAAAAAAAATATTAAAATTCCTAAAATTACGGACTGTCCTTATATAGTAACATTAAATATTAGACTCTATCTAAAACCACAGTAAAGTAAGGTAATATAGTACGAATCAAAATTAAAATAAACATCCACCAATACAAATAATAAGATAAATTATCTTAAATTGTCACTTACGATCAGGTGACCCGTACGCTCATTTGTATTGTCTTTTCCATAAAAATAATCATTGTCTATGGTTGCTTAAATAACAAAAAAAAAAATAACTTCACGCTGTATTCCGCACACAGCTGCGAGACAGAGAGAACCTACTTAAGACACTCCGTTCCCCACTTTCTGCCAAATCTTCGAGACATTGTGTGTTGAGTGGCGGATCTCAACGCCTAAACTATACTCACTAAAGTTAATTATTAAGTTTTGTCGTAATCTTTACATGATATACATATATAATAGAACTGCTTCAAAGAGACAAGACGTTCATAATGAATTTACTATCTAATTTCCTGTTGAAAACCTAACTTTCGTATCATTTGATTCAAGCTCACCAAATATATGGAAATATGTATTTTTAGAAAATCTGTTTTTTTATTTATATTTTTGAGTAAAATTAGAAGAATGGTTAATTCGCTTGTAATTTGTGATGCTTCTGTGCCCTGCTATAAAGAAAAAAGCATGAAGCTATAATAAAAAAATAAAAATTAAATCAGCTTCACGCTGTATCCCGCACATAGCAGGGTAGACAGGGGGAACCTAGTGTTCAGACACTCCGTTCCCCACTTTCTGCTGAATTTTGGAGGCATTGCGTGTTGAGTGGCAGAACTCAACGCCGCGCTTAGCCTTAACACCAGAGCGAAGAAATGGAAATATAAATGTAAGTAAATATTTAATTTCCTCGAGTGGGGATGGAACCCACAACCAGTCGAGTTTACAGTCACACTTCGTGCCGCTGCGCCACGGCTGGTCTCTAAATACAATACAAAATAAGTTTATTTATAAAACGTATAGCGACACAAGTTTCCAGCCACCGCAATATCCATCACTATAGATTTATAGAGTCAATTTACAGTATCTATTTTATTCAATCCCTTATTATAATGACTATACGTAAGACTATTAATTTGAAGTGACAGGCTATAGAGGAATTGTTACGGTCTGGATCTCTTGAGACGTTCTAAAGTAAATAGTTTGATTGTAATTATTCTACGTTGTAAGTAGTTCTCGTCGTTAGTCGTTCGTCTTATGTATGTTTGTTTTAGTGGCAAACGAATTATAATTTATATTTATATATATGTGAGGCCAGTTGTGGCTCTGTGGCACAAAGTGTGACTCTAATCGCGGCCGGTTGTGGGTTTCATCCCCACTCAAGGACGTGAAATATTTACTTAAATTTTTAATTACATTTCTTCGCTCTGGTGTCGAGGCAAAGCGCAGCGTTGAGTTCCGCCACTAAACACTCTAGTATTTATCTTATTCAATTCAATTATTATAATGACTAGACCTGGGACTATTATTTTGAAGTGACAGGCTATAAAGGAATTATTACGGTCTGGATCTCTTGAGACGTTCTAAAGTAAATAGTTTGATTGTAATTATTCTATGTTGTAAGTAGTTCTTGTCTTATGTATGTTAGTTTTAATGGCAAATAAATTCTTGATTATATAGATTTTACATATATGTAGATCTCGTTCTTATGTGGATGTGATTCTAGTAGATTTCTTGAGAAAAGCAGTAAAAGGTTTTACTGAAAATCGTATATAACTAGGAATAAATGCGACTTTTTTTGGTAAAAAATCAGTATTAACATACTCCGTTCTCTACAATCCTCCAAATTTTTATTGCGTGTTACGCAATACCTCAAAAAATTTGGAGGATTGGAGTGGTGAAATACAATGCCGCGCCCTGCCTTGTTACCTATAAGATGCTTAATTTCAAGAGAGATGCTCATATAGAAGGAAATTAGCATAAAATCAGTCAGCTATACTTCTTTCGAATAAACGACTTTAATGTTCTGTGAAATACTAAGGCTATACTACAGTTTTAATTTTGTCTCGAGTAAAATTGACAGCCACAATCACCGCGTTCAGTCAGGTATATATATGTCAATTGCGACAGCTTTAACTCCGGCTTTCAATGTAGCTACATAGATTTATTATGGTACAAATAAATGGAGATTATATTTCGTATTTGTTTTTTTTTATTTAATAAATTCATAATAAGTTTACGTAAATAAACACATTCATAAAATTTTGTGAAATGTATATATTTTATATAAATAATAATTATAAAATTATATTTCTATCGTGGCGCATCTGAAAACGTGGCCATTGTGACCATTCAATTCTTATTCGAGGGAAAGATTTTTTTATTTCCTTGGTCGGATAACAAGATAAAGCGCGGCGTTGAGTTCTGCCACTCAGCACGCAACTCACGGAAAATTGGGCGGTTTGTAAGGAGTGGCGGATCTTTACACTATGCTTACCTGTAACTATAATTAAGCTATATCATAAATAACCACTAGCAAAATGAAAAACTATTTTTTTGGACAATAAATGTTAAAATAGTTTTTAATATATAATAATAATGTTAAAATATACTGAACGAACATTAAAATATTACATTATTATCTCCAAGCGTCCCCGATATCCACGTTTTTCCTCTTTATTCTTCATTTATTTTCTATTTTTAAAATCGACGCATGTGTGTGGCCAGTGTTATAGTAGACATATGTCTGCTATAATACTTTTTCATATGAAAATAATGTGATAGTTATATAAATTTAATAAAAACTATATAGTTTGCATGATATTTACTGTAAAAGTAATGACATTTATATAAATTATTTATATAAGACTTTACGTAAATAATATTATTTGTTTTGTATATTAAGACTCGTTGATCTTAAAGTCCTAAAGATATAAAAAAAAGTCAATAAGATCCTCACAGGCAGCTCATAGTGCTTGCTTTTCTTCAGGGACAGAGTACCCTCTTCCTTACCCACTGGTGTCGCTGTAAAAGCCAATAGGGCTAACAGCAATAACTTCAAGATCGAAAAAAAAGTCAATAAGAAAATATAAAAACATAAAAATATAATAAATAAAATATTAATCAAACCACCCAATCAAATCACAAAATCAAGCAATTGTTTTACAAATTAGATATTTTTTTTTGTAGATTTTACAAAAAAAAATCCCCATTATTTTATAAGACGAACGCGTTAAGCATATTTAACGCAATCCTTGACCGCACTAAAATTTGCGAAATGTGTTTGAAGTGGGACACAGTGCGGTGGACGACCGTTAAGAGAGTCGTTTGCTATAATTGCTCGAGCTATGGAGCTGAACGGGGCTGGATGCATTCATTTGTTCTTGCTGCTATACATGCATGTTATATTTCTTAATTTTATTTTGTTTTTCAGCTTCTCGCTGTATTCCGCATGGACCAGGGTGGGAAGAGGGAATCTGGTGTTAAGACACTCCTCACTTTTCACAGAATTCTGGTGGCACTACGTGTTGAGTGGCGGTACTCAATGCCGCACTTAGTTTTTATACGACTGAAGAAATGAAAATATTAAACATTTAATTTAATCAATAATACAGCGTGAAGGATTTTTTTTATATCACGCACAGAGCAGGCTAGGCAGAGGGAACCTAGTATTAAGACACTACGTTCGTCACTTTCTACCGAATTCTGGAGGCATTGCGTGTTGAGTGGTAGGACTCAACGCCGCGCTTAGCCTCAACACCAGAGCAAAGAAATAGAAATTTAAGAAATTTAAGTAAATATTTCATCTCCTCGAGTGGGGATCGAACCCATAACCCTTTATGCCGCTGCGCCACGACTGGCCTCTAATAACTACGTGACTACGTGAAGCTAAACGATATTTAAGGTTATCATATCAAGTAGATGATTCCTAAGTCGCGCGTACCTTAAATACCAGACTAGATATCTTGTAATATATTTAATTTCAAAAGTGCTTATAATAATCTATTTGTATAAAGAATATTTTGAACAAATTTCAATAATAGTGCTTATGAATAACATTATAATAATAAATAAATATCATTATCAGCTAATCATATGTTATTTTTCTTTCACCCCAAGAAAATACGTATTCTTAACAACAAACTTATAACTCTTACGAGTATATCTCTAAACGGACTAGTGTTACAACAAAGTTGTCATGACAAAAGTGGTTCCTACGGAAATAACCTATCCAATGACATATATATTTTGTTATTGGAGGGTGGTCCCAGGTTCCATATATTTTTTCCCATTGTCCTTTGTATTTACTTATTGTTTTTCCTTGTTCGACATTACAATTTTTAGAATAACAAACAAAAAGTTAAGAAAATGAAAAAGTATAACAAATTAAACTGAATTTAAAATCAATTGAAATAATAAAATATTCAAATGCCGTTTCTTATTTTTCACTTTTGACCTTTGCAAACCGTATTGTTATTTTATTCGTAAAGTGGCGGATATTATTAGACTGATTTTCCTCTTTCTTTTCTTAACGTAAGAGTAATCTGTCAAAAATGAAATTACTGTTGTGCAATATTTTTGTTTTTTTTTTTACATTTTTAAAGTGTCATTCCATACTTAGGAAAGAAAAATACTTATTTAGAAAACGGCGCGGGTTGGAGTCCCACTACGTTCAAATTTTTATACGTTTTCTAAATAAGTATTTATTTTTTTGTTATTAAATCTTTTTTTGACATGACACTGGCACGCTCGGAACGCTATAAACTAAGAACTGAAATGAACTGTAGAAGTAGTTTTGTAATACATATTTTTTACCTGGTGGCTTTTTTTTTTAGATTAGACCATTTTTATATTGTTAATCGTTGGTTTTAGGTGTTACTTTTTATATTTTAATAATATTAATCGTGTCTTTTCCATTTTACGCGACATTGATGAAATAAATTGTGTTCTACTGGCACGCCTAAAAGTTGTAAAACAGAATGAAGATTTTAGTTTGATTTTAGTTATCGGCTTTTGATTTTGACAGCAGGCGGAGAAAACGTCACATAAAAAAAAACTACTAGTTTACTGTATACAGCTTATTTAATTTTACGTTTTAGTGTCTTAACACTAGGTTCGTTCACACTGTAGTATCACTGCGCCACGAAGGTCTCCACAACAAAATATGAAAGTTAAAAGACTTATTGGTTGTGAGGAGCGGCCATTATCGAAATAAGACATGTTTTAATCAGATAAAAGGGCACGTGGACAGTCCACTTACGTATATTAACGTCAATAACTCGATAAGTTGAGGTCGCGGTGTGTTTCTTTGTTTTGCGAAGTGTGTGTGTTATTAGGGAATTTATTTGCAAATTATTTTTGTGAAATATTTTTTTAGTTTCACGCTGTATCTTGCAGACAGCAGGGTAGGTAGAGGGAGCCTAGTGTTAAGATACCTAGTTTCCCATTTTTCGCCGAATTCTGGAGACATTGCGTGTTGAGCGGCGGAACTTAACAAGCCACGCTTTTGCCTCGACACAGGAGCGAAGAAAATATTTAATGTTGTGAGTTCAATCCCCACTCGAGGAGATAAAATATTTACTTACATTTGTATTTTCATTTCTTCGTTCTGGTGTCGAAGCAAAGCGCGGCGTTGAGCTCCGCCACTTAATACGCAATGCCTCCAGAACTCGGTGGAAAGTGGGGAACGGTGTGTCTTAACACTAGGTTCCCTCTGCCTACCCTGCTGTGTGCGGGATACATCGGGGAAAAAAAAAAACCATTTTACACATTTCATTGTTTTCACGCTGAATAACTAAACCTACCAACGCAATATGACTTGCACCATAACAAAAGAAACACTAAATCTTAAATAAGTTTTCCAAAATACAATAGTGAAAAACGTTTTTTAATCGGTTAAGCCATTTCTGAGGTTAGTGTGCACAAATGCACAGATGGACAAACACACTGACAAATCGACACGCGAACAAACAGACAGTATTTTTTTTGTTTTATTGTTTTGGGTTTTGTTACACTAGTAAATGCCACCCGTTGAGTTCTGCCTGTACCTCCAGAATTCGGCAGAAAGTGAGGAACGGAGTGTCTTAACACTAAGTTCCCTCTGCCTACCCTGCGGTGTGCGGGATACAGCGTGAAGGTGGAAAAATAAATGTCACCAATAGATTTAGTAAGAGACACATGTACATGGAAGATATATGAGTATATATTTTCCATGTACATGTGTCTCTTACTTAATTTTATTATATGTTTTTTTTTATATGTTTTAGTATATCAGAGTAAGCTATTCACCAATGTATTAAAATAAAAATTGAAAAATAAACCTAACTTGACTTTCATGAACCATTTGCCAGTCAATTTATTTCAAAATCAAGACAGCTTTGATGTGTTGAAAATTTGCATGTAAAGTTAACGTCTTGCTCTTAATATATTCAATTTGTTATTTATTCTACTTGATTAAAAAACAAGAAACTGGTTGTCTGTAAAGTCTAGATAATTTAACGTGATAACGTTATAAGAATAAATTGACTGAATCGATTGGTTGTGGGTTCGATCCCCAGTCGAGGAAATAAAATATTTATTTAGATTTATATTTTCATTTCTTCGCTCTGGTGTCTAGGCAAAGCGTGGCGTCGAGTTCCGCCTTTCAATATGAATCCTCCAGAATTCCACGAAAAGTGGGTAACGGAGTGTGCTTAACATTAGGTTCCCTTTGCCTACCCTGCTTTGTGTGGGATACAGCGTGAAGCTGATTTATTTTATTTTATTTTATTTAATAAATTTGATGAAAAATTACATATTTTTGTGATATAAGTTGAATTTTTATAGTTGAAGCAAAAGAAATCTTTGTATAATACAAACAAAGTCTTAATTGAAAATTATATACTATGCGTGTGGTGCACACAGTGGGGTAGGCAGAGGGAGGCTAGTGTTAAGACACTTTGTTCCCGCCCGCTGTTTTTTCCGCCAAATTATGAAGGCATTGCGCGTTGAGTGGCGGAAATCAACGCCGCGCTTTGCCTCGACACCGGAGCGAAGAAATGAAAAGATACATTTAAATAAATATTTTATTTGCTTGAGTGGGGATCGAACCTACAACCAGCTGCGTTTACAGTCAGTTTACACACACTTGTGCCCCTCCGCCAGGACTGGCCTCGGTACTTATTTTTAAACATTTTTAAAGTGTTATTCCACACTTAGGAAAGAAAAATACTTATTTAGAAAACCCGGAACCTGGTCGGTTTCCAGGAGGCGCGGGTTCGAGTCCCGCTACGTTCAAATTTTTATACGTTTTCTAAATAAGTACTCGGTACTTATTGTATTAAAATTATACACATTAATTACAAGCAACAATGTCAACGCTTACGTGAATCGTACCTCTCTATGGCTTGTGTCGCTATCTCGCTTGCACGATCGGCTCGTACGGAACGTGACAAGTCTAATCAATGCTTAAAAGAGCGTCATCACGTCAAAAAAGCTCCACGTTGTATCCGCCATATAGCCGGGTAGGCAGAACTAACCTAGTGTCAAGATACGTGGTTAGATTTTTTTTATAGTCTTTAGGAATTCGAATTGATAAACATCACAAACAACATTTTAGAGTGACGCCTCATTATTCCTAAGCTCCGTAATAATATGCACATGGCACACACACGTCTGTGTCACTTTCTGGAAAAAAGAGGTTCTTCTTTGAGTTTTATGTTTAAAATGTTGTTTGCGGCGATTTTGGTTATTCATTTCGTTTTTTGTATTTCGATATCAGATTCGTAATTGGAAGATTACAATTCTGTATAATAATCAATTTCAGATTCATAGGCGATTTTCATAAGTTTTTATTTTGTAAAATACCTATAAATCTTAACCTTTGTATTTTTCCTTTAGTTCTGACTGCTAAGGAAGGGTTATGTTTTTCGCGAGTATCTTGTATATATGTATGTATGTAAAATTCTTTATTACCTCATATCTCCAGAACCGCTGAACGGATTTACATAATTGAAGTATCGTTAGATTCGTCTTAACAGCCCAAGTGTTCTTAGATAGGTGACGTTAAAAAATATTACCTTTTTATTTTTATGCAGCCGATGTTTTTGTTTTTATTAATATTTTTTATTTGTATTGTAAATTCTCACTTCGTGCCAAATTTCATAAGTGTGGGGTTCCGTTTTTACCTAAGAAATGAGAGCAAAACCGTCTAATTTTTCCTTAATTAAAACCTAAATGAACTAGCAACCTTAACAAAAGGCGAAAGAACTATTAATAGCATCCACTCAAAGGAAAGCTGCACTGTAATAGTCTCGCAACCCAAGACTTTACGACCGTCTCCACTTATTTGTTCGTTTAACTTGAACAATGAGTAGTTACGGAATGTTAGTAGCGTGTATCATTTTGTGAAATTGTATAGTTTCAATTGTTTCAAAGATATAATGGTACAGTGGAATTTTTGTAATGTTGCACGGTGGTTGTGTATTCGATTTATTTTTATGTAATAACATCTAAGGAAGTAAATTTGGCTCAGTTAAAACAAGATTAATTTAATCATCATGAAACTAGGTGAGGCCAGTTGTGGCGCAGTGGCATTGTGGCTGTAAACGTGACAGGTTGTTGGTTCGATTTCCTCTGAAATGAAACTTTATGTAGATAAGTGTGCTGCTTTTTATTAAACTTAAACAAAACACATGAACCTTATTTTAATTTTTGCTGCAATACAGGCCAGTCGTGGCGCAGGGGTACAATAATGTAAACTACAGGTTATCGATTTGATTCCCACTCGAGAAAATGAAATATTTAATATTTTTAATTTCTTCGCTTTAGTCTATACACAAAGCAAGGCATTGAGTTCTGCCGCTCAACACATATTGCCACCAGAATTCGGCGGACAGTGAGGAGCGGAGTGTCTTAACACTAGGCTCTCTCCGCCTACCCTTCAACCTTCAACACGTGGGATACAACGTGAAGTTGAAAAAAAAACAGAAAATAATATATTGAAAATATTTGAAGTAAGTCTACAAACTCGAATTACATGAAACACAATTCAGTTATAGTGCACCAACACATCTCAACTAACAGCTACTGCGACTAAAAGCTTTGTTGGTTGCACTACGCCGCATACACTCAGCGCGTTCATTAAATTTCACATATTATTTACGATTTATTAGTTTAATTATTATTAAAGGCTGGTCGTGGCGTATAGATATAAAGTGTGACTGTAAAATCGACTGGTTGTGGGTTCGATTCCCACTCGAGGAAGTGAAATTTTTATATACATTTATATTTTCATTTCTTCGCTCTGGTGTCGAAGCAAAGGGCGGCGTTGAGTTCCGCCACTTAGCACGCAATACCTACAGAATTCGGCGGAAAATTTGGAACAGAGTGTGTTAAAACTAGGTTCCCTCTGCCTACCCGGGATACAGCGTGAAGCTGATTTAATTAGATTTTTAATTATTTTTTATCTGCCAGTCTTAGCGCACAATTGTGACTGTATATGTGACTGATTGTGGGTTCGATCCCCACTGGAGGAAGGGAAATATTTATTTATATTGATAATTTCATTTCTTCGCTCTCGGACCGAGGCAAAGTGTTGAGTTCCGTCACTTAGCACGCAATGCTTCCAGAATTCGGCGGAAAGCGGGGAACGGAGTGTCTTAACACTAGGTTCCCTGAAATTATTATTATAATATAATAAATTTGGGCATAAACAAAAGTGCGGAGCTACTCAACATGCAATGTCTCGAAAAGTTGACGAAAGTGGGGAACGGAGTGTCTTAACACTAGGTTCCCTGAAATTATTATTATAATATAATAAATTTGGGCATAAACAAAAGTGCGGAGCTACTCAACATGCAATGTCTCGAAAAGTTGACGAAAGTGGGGAACGGAGTGTCTTAACACCAGGTTTCCTCTGCTTATTATAGCAGGGCTATATGGGGGATACATCGCGAAGCTGAAAAAAATAATTGAATAACAACTGTTTTCAATTTGCATAAATAAGTATTTATACCATTAGCAACCAACTAAGTGGCGATTTTACATTCACGGCGGGAGCCTAGTGGAGTAGAGGGTTGTAATGCGACACGAGGCGACGTGCAACGCTGTAATTAAATCTAAATTATGTATAACTAAAACTTTTTTATAACGATACTTTGTATTTATTTTTAATAATAATAATACTTTATTGCACTAAAACGAAAAATACAATATAATAACAGTTACTAATATTTACAAAAAAGACAACAAATAGTGCAATGGCGGCCTTATCACTAAAAGCGATTTCTTACAGGCAACCATTTGAAAGAATTTATTACGTAAAAGATAGCAGAAAGGTGCAAAATGTAATAATTGTTTTATTTTACACAAATATGATATTATTAAATATAAATTATGTTTTGTGAGAAACAAAAAATATGTTTCTTAAAATTTGTTATTTCTGGCTGGTAGCATCGCATTGTGGTCGTCTGTATCGTTTGTGGGTATGGAGATAAAGTGTGTGCGTTAAATTCCGCAACTCAATACTCTGAACTCAATGTCAACGAAAAAAAAATTTTCGACAATCGAGTGGAAAGTGGGAAACAGAGTATATAGGCACTTTATTTGTATTTCTTTTGCTTACTCTTTCTTTACTGTACTGATGTATTGAGGCCTGGGTATTAGAGATTCTGGAGGCTTTGTGGGTGAGTGGCGGAACTTAACGCCGCGATTCGTCTTGTTACCAAATAAAGGATATGAATGTATAAAATATTTAATATATAGAAAAAATATACTGGCCTCAAAGTGTACAAATCTTATTGTTAGTTATTATTATTTCACTATCTGATGGAGTCGCAGATATTAACTTAATAGCAAATCCTTTATACTTTATACTTATATATTTTTTTGAGCGAACTAGAACAAACGACGCTGCAGCTGAAAGTCCTTCTAAAGTAGTGCAACGACTGTAACGAAACTTATTCCATTAATAGCTTGTGGTGGTCGCGTGTGACATACAAATAAATGGAGTTCTGTACATCCATAAATGAAGTACTGAAATCTAATATGACCTAGAATTGCAGCCAGTTCCTTTTTCTTTATTTTTTTAACCTTTTTAGGGTTGCGTACCTCGAAAGAAAAAACGAATCCCTTATAGGATCACTTTGCTTTCTGTCCGTCCGTCTGTCAAGACCATTTTTCTCAGGAACGAGAAGAGATATGAAGCTGAATTTATATCAAATACTCCGGGTCTACTGTGTCTTAGAGTTGTGAAAAAATCAAACTTCCAAGCCAACAATATCAAAAGATACAACCGTTTATGTCGCAAATTTACGAAACTCACAAATCGGGAATAAAAACCTACAGGGTACTTCCCGTGAACTCAGAATCTTCAAATTTGATACGAAGCAAAAGTCTTACAGTACAGATAAAGTAAAAATTGCGAAAAGTAAAAATTTATAAGTATTTAATTAAAAAAAAAAACAATTATATTTCTAGTTTATTGCTTACAAAAAGAGTGCATATGCTCGCATGCTTAAGTTTGTCAACTTAAGCAATTTGTAATTCCTTTTTTCTTTCCAGTTAACCTACGATCCTGGAATTGGTACGGAGGAATCGATGCGCGAGTTCGACTCGCAGTTAACCGATTTTTTGGACTCTCGCGTTGTTTTGTATTTTATGAGGAAACCAGAAAGAATATATAATGTTTTAACATCACGCTGTATCCTGCATACAGTAGAATAGACAGAGAAGTTAATGCGAAGACAATCCTCCTCATTTTTCCTATTTTCGTCATTTTTCGTCGAATTCTAGAGGCATTGCGTATTCAGTGGAGGAATTCAACTCCAAATGTTAAATATTTTATTTCCTCGAGTGGGAATCGAACCTACAACCTGTCGCGTTTACAATCACAATTTGCCCCTGCGCCAGGACTGGTCTCATTTTTAACATTTTTAAGGTGTTATGCTTCACTTAGGAAAGAAAAACTTTCTACAGGGATGGTGTTAAGATACTACGTTGCCCAGTTTCCGCCCAACCTCAACTCCGGAACTCAACGCCGCGCGTTATCTAGGCAGAGCGACCAAAAGAAAATAAGTATAATCATTTCCCTGAGTAGGGAACGAACCAACAACCGTCACGTTACTGTCCGACCCTGTCTCAGACTGCGCCACGCCTCACTCCATCGGCACTTGTCAAATACATTCATTCCACCCTACTCAAAGTATTATTGAAAGAAAGAAGGTCTGCACTCAAAAAGTATATTACTTCTATAATTAATCAATTTTAAACAGAATTATTTTACCTTTTACAATTTCAATTTAACATAATATTATTGAAATAAAGAAATTCACATTGTTTTGTTTTTTCGTTTACTTTTTTTGTACGAACCATTTCTTGGAAAATCGCTTGTTTTGACTGTTTCAGTTATGTAATATTAATAATATTTTTATTATTTTTTTGTTGATTCGGCAATCAGTACTACCATATAGAGTGTACTGACACTTTAGTAAATCGACCGAAATGTCAGTGCACTCCATTCTCTGCTTTTCATCTGAATACCAGACATTGTAAGCTGAATGGCGGAACTCCACGCTGCGCTTTATTTTTTTATTTTTCTTTCATTTCGTGTTGTTTTAATATTTTTCCTATGATTATGTAAACATTTGTGACAAGATTTATTATCAAATTTCTTTGGTTTTATTATAATTTTACGGTACAAGTTGTTATACGTATTTTTATAATATCTAACTTGTGTAAATGTAATATTTAATTAAGTATTTTGACATACAGTATAAATGTGTTTTTTATTAAGGATATTTTTTTCTTTTAGGCCGTCGTGGCGTAAAGGCACAAGGATGTGACTGTAATGCGACCGTTGTGGGTTCTCCCACCAACCCACTCGAAGGAATAAAATATTATTTCCCAAATATTTTCATTTCTTAGCTTTAGTACCAAGGCAAAAAGTCCAGCTGAGTTCCGCTACTTAATACGTAATGCTTGCAGCGAAAGTGGTAAACGAAATGTCTTAACACTAGGTTCCCTCTGCCTACTCTTCTGTATGCATGCCCTCCGGAGGGTTCTCATGCCTTTTACGAGACCTTCCTCCGGTATCTTTGATACTGTGTTTTCGAAGGTCAACCGAGGTCTCCCCCTACCTCTCTTACCACTCACTTTTCCATCATAATCTTTTTTGCCATTCTTTCATCACTCATTCGTTCGACGTGCCCAAACCAGCTGAGCACGTTCTTCTTCATTCTCACCGTGACATCCTCGCTAGTACCTGCCATTCTGTGTATCTCTTCATTGCGTCTCCGCATATCCTACGAAGAGATCGCGTCTCAACAGCATTATTAAGACTTACACTATGTAAATATCTTGTTTCAATTTCATTTCTAATTCCACCTAATATTAATAAAATAGTAATTTAAAGTAACTTTATCACGAAACACAAGTCACGTTATATTAATTAACTTTGTATGGACACTTAACGTCTCACGCGACTAGTACGTACTGGTGACGGCAGACAGTGTCGTTTACGCTTCGCCTGTGATACAGGCAACGGGCTGAAAGGGAAAGGGCTGCCACGATTTTATTAATTTAATAATTTAATTAATTTTTTTTAGGATAATATTAAATTTAAAAAAAATGTGTTGCCCTTTACGTTTGTAGATATGAGTCATAAAAAAACCGGTCAAGAGCGTTTCTGGATTCGACCATGAGGGTTCTGTACCAATTTCAGTAGATAAACACAATAAAATCAGAAAAACGATGAAAAAATTGCCTGAGAAACAAGTATATAAATACATAAAACACACAATGTAGTAAAGTAATATTAATTACTTAAATATATCAACATTTATACTAAAAAAAGAACCTTTAACATTTTATGACGGTCCTTCTTGAAACCACTATCAGATAGAGTCACTCTATCTTATAGTGGTTTCATCATCTGCATTGGAAAAGTTTAAATTGAACTCACACATTTTATTATTTCAGATAATATAATGAAGTAAAGACAAAATAATATTTTTTTCTACATCTATCGAGATAAAGGAAAATGATGAATTATTTTATTTATATTATTGAAAAAGAATTCTTGAGACATTGCGTGTTGAGGAAGAAAGTGAAAATTCGACCGAGGGCTAGGGACTGTTGTAGATTTGGTAAAAAATGCAAATTCTTATGTAAGCATGTAAAAAATTCGATTTAAATGTTATCAATTCTCAATAACAATTTTTTATTGTTTCATGTTTTGAGAAATAGCCTAAGGCCTACTAATGAATTGTATTGAGGAAAAAAAATCTCCAGCTCATACTCAACGGCAGAGCTGTTATATGGTATTTCTTTTTCCAAAAAATCACAAATCCTCAAATATCTGCTTTATCATTGAAAATCGGCTAACTTTAATGGGATTGAAATGGATAGGTACTGAGGTCTTCTACCCATAGACAACCGCTGATTCGTCGATCGCGCTACACTCTGTATAAAGCATTAATTTAAAACGAAATTTACTTTTAATTTACTATTTTAATATATTCTGGAGTCAATCACGCCGCGCAATAGGCCGGAATGCAATTTAATATAAATCCTTAACGAGTGCGCCAGATCTGGAACATGTTTTCCGCATATTTAATCAACTTTATATACTCAATTCTCCGTGAAGCTTCGGTAATGGGCGATCACTTTAGTTAAAATAGAAATTTAATAAAATTTCAATGTTGTTTTTTATTATCCTATACAATTTTTTTAAATTTAAATAAAGAAAATATATGGTTTTCTAGATCACCTGTTAAAATATTAGTCTTCATTTAGAAATATTTTGTTATTAGATATGAAATCTAAAATCATCGTTCAGAAGTTCGCTTTACGTCTCGTTCGACTTCCCTTCATTCGTTTCCCTTATAATAATGATTAAAATTAAAATAGTTTTGCCACTCAACGCGCAATGCCTCCTGAATTCATCGGAAATTGGGAAATGGAAGTGTCTGAATGGGAACGGAGTGTCTTAATAAAAACTATGCTTCTGGCGCATGTAGCATAGTGTTATCTTTTTTCAGTAAAAAAATATGTGATTTTTTATAGTTGAGTAAAATAAATAAATTAGAGGCTAGTCGTGGTGGGGCAGAGGCACAAAGTGTTACTGTAAAATCGTAGCACTTACAGACATAGATAAACACTAAAAATAGCGAACCAGAGACGGTTTTATGGCAGTTTATATACATTTACTACTTCAAGGTGTATAAAGATAAAAAAAAAATCTATAACATTTTTTTGTCGTAGAACTATAAAATATATTTATATATTTTTTACTGTATTTTATTATTGACAGCCCTGTTTAAGCAATTACATTGTATAGGAAGGTATGATGGCCGAGGTCCAGTCTCTTTCGATGATAAACTTTAACTACTGCTCCCCCCACATTGTCGTGTTTGTTTACCCCTCGTTGAGTTTTATATAGATACTCTTTAGTTGGGGCGATTCCACTTTAGGGTTTTTATTCAGTTAGTTTCTGTTTGCAATGTTTTGATGGAAATGGAAATGTTATTTTAAAGTTTATTTCACTGATTTGTTTAATAGGATGTTGTTAGAGATTTTTATTTATTAATAATTGATGCCAGTTGTGGCGCAGGGGCAAAATTGCGTGACTGTAAAAGCGACTGGTTGTGGGTTCGTTCGATATTTATTTAAATGTATATTTTTTGACGTTGAGTTTCAACACGCAATGCCTCCAAAATTTGGCGGAAAGTGGAGAAGGTAGTGTCTTAACAGTAAGTTCCCGAACTGGGAAGACGAAATAAAAAAACATATTTTCTAAATTCTGTTAACATTATCGAATTATTTACTTAACAAATATTTGTGGTGTCACTTTGTGGTGTATGTCACTTTGGTTGTCAAAATGAAAATTAATACTCACAGTCATTGCAAAATGGAATTTGTATTGAAAATATAAATCATAAAGCGGTGTCGTTGGATTATTTTGCATGACAAATTTTTTTTTTTTTAAAGCTCTGCTAAATATAATTTATTGTAAAATTATCTAATTTATTTTTAAGTTATTTTTCAGCTACATTTATTTTTGAAGCAGTCGTGGTATAATAGCAGAAGCATGCACACAATAAGCGCGTTGGTTGTGGGTTAGATTCCCACTCGGGGGAATGAAATATTTATTATTTAATTTCTGAACTCTTGTTGAGTGGCAGAACTGAACGCCGCGCTTTGTATTCTAACCAGAGCGATAAAATGATCATTTCATTTTGTCACTCAGTTTTAGTAGAAAATTCTCCCCGAGTGGGATTCGATCCCCCACCCGCGTTGTCAAAGCCATACGGTTAGTTCCGTCGGCCTAGCCATAAGTAATACGGTTAGTTGCATAGTATATATTCTGTTGTGTCAGAATGATAAAAATAATTGTGTGGGATACACACGTTTCAGCTTGCCCGCGTGGGAGTCCGACAGATATCAGTATTGATAGCCGAGATGATATTTGAGTTCTTCTATTATTATTTATATTTTCAGAATTTTACCGAATTTGGCGGAAAATACGGAACGGAGTGTCTTAACGATTCCCTCTGTCTACCCTGCTATATGCGAGATAAATGGTGAAGCTGAAAGAAAATACATTAATTATTCTTTGAAGCATTTGATACTTTTGAACTCTCAATATATTTTATTTCGTGAAAGCCACCGTATAACACGACACAGTGTCAGACTGTAAACGCGACGGTTGTATGTTATATTCTCATTCGAAAGTAATAATTATTTTTATTCACTTGCACTGGTTGCAACAAAGCGCGGCGTTGAGTTCCGCCATTCTAAACGAAATATCTCAATAATTAGTCGGAGAATGTAAAACTTCCATAATAAAAACTCTGCCTTTTAATCTGATATAATAGATTGAGGATGTTTTACCTGCCACCCAAGCTTTGTTCGAAGAAATTAAGAAGTTTTCCTTATTTTCAAATGTTAGGTTTTTATTATATATTTCGCTTTGTGTACATTTTAATGTTAGTTGTTTTTCAAATTATAAGACGGGACTGTCATTTACTTGAGAGGGTCACAGTTCATGTGAACGGCGGTATAACAAAAATGACTTCTTTAGTGAAAATAGCAAATCACAGATAGTCTGTGATGGCGAATTGACGTAATTAAATTACGTTTGATAGTTAAAAGTACAATTAATATGTATTAAGTCAGTAGTGAAGTAGGGCACAAGCGTGTGATTGTAAATTAGGTTGTGGGTTCGATTCAAACTCGAGGAAATATTATATTTAATATTTATATTCGGCGGAATGTGGGGAACGGAAGTGTCACAATGGGAACGGAGTGTCCTATCACTAGATACGCGAGTACCATACCCGAAAACCTTTAAACCGAAAACGTTTTTCCCGAACGCACTGAAAACGTGTGGCTTAGTGGTCAGAGCACCTGGTCGGTTTCCAGGAGGCGCGGGTTCGAGTCCCGCTACGTTCAATTTTTTATACATTTTCTAAATAAGATAATAATTATCATAACATACCTATATGAAATTTTATACAAAAAATTCTTCATGCGAAATTACACCAGTCCAGCGATGGGAATTAAACTCCTCCTAAACGCACCTTAAATAGCTTTTATAAAAGCAACTAATGTCGTAGTTCTTCTCACAAATTCTACTTAAATTTGTAGAACTATATGTTTCAACTAAAACCCTTGACGCCGGGGAAAGTTGTCTATTGAAACTTTAAATTTACCTTTTTACCCAATTCTGAACAAAGTTTATTTACTGAAACTTCTGTATTTTTGTATCGGCAATTATTTTCTGGTGAAATTACTGTTAGGTATCATTAAGCAGATTTTTGGCTTCGAATATTTTTTTGTTTATTTCTAGATTTTTTTGGTATTTTCTTTATTATGTATTTATTAACCTTTTATTTTTTATTTATCACCTTTTCTATTTATACCAATAAGAGTATATACTTATAAAGCTTGAGGCCTGTCGATCTGTCGGTGAGTTCGATTCAGATCAGAAAATTTATCAAATATTATACGCGATTCTTAGTTATTTATATGCGCCACACAGGGTGAAGACAGACAACACACATTTTTTTGTTGGATTTGAACCCACAGCCAAAACACCAAAAAGAAGTAAGTAATTAATTAAACACGATGTTTGTTTACGCATCGTCATAAGAGTTCTTACCGATTCCGTTTCCGTCGTTTTATGAAAGGCTCTCGTTGTAATGAAAGTCGCTTAAATAGCTTGACCCAATTACAAGGTAATTGAGCATCCGAATTTAGTGTCACCTTCCTTCATTTTACTTGTTGAAATTTGACGAGAACAACAATACGTGTGTTGTTGTTTTTAAATTTGTTTATTATTTTTTGTTTAGGAGTTTTGTGAGGTCAGTCGTGGTGCAGAGGCACAAAGTAAGACTGTGAACCGACTGGTTGTGGGTTCGATCCCCACTCGAGGAATGAAATATTTACTTAAATTTAAGAAGAAGAAGAAGTAGAAATCTACTTCTTCGCTCTGGTGTCGAGGACAAGCGCGGCGAGTTCTGCCACTCAACACGCAATGTCTCCAGAATACGACAAAAAGTGGGAAACGGAGTGTCTTAACACTAGGTTCCCTTTGCCTACCCTGCAGTGTGCGGGATACAGCGTGAAGCTGATTTATTTATTTGTTTAGGAGCGTAGCGTTAAATGAATATAGTGATAATGCAATGTTAAAAAAGGGAACCTACTTTCCGCTTATTTTAGATAAGATTTCAAATTGACATATTGATTGGTGGAACTCTACGACACGTTTTGTCTTTTCAATGTGGATAAATTAAAATAATTCATTTCTTAGCGGCATCGAACTGACAACCATTACGTTTCAATCAGACCCTTTCCCATTGACCCTATACTGAGTAGAAATGCAAAATATAGATGAAAAACTGAGTACGAGATAATAACTTCGAATCGTAAGAAATATGTAATATTTTTTGTAGATTATGACTATGACTAGACCTGACCAAGCGGGTTTATTCGTATTCCTTAAGTAAAATGGCGACCCCAAATTTATATAGGTACCTAAATCTTATATTACATCTTTTACTATCTTTATGACAGTTAATGGCTGTTTAAGATTTTCATTATCATTTAATAGAATTTTCTGCCACTCAACACGCAATGCCTCCAGAATTCGGTAGAAAGTGGGTAACAGAGTGTCTTAACAATAGGTTCCCTCTGCCTACCCTGCTATATGCGGGATATAGCGTGAAGCTGATTTGTTTTTTGTTCACTAATAAAGTGTTATAAAATTCTTGTTAAGTAATATATGAGTGATACTTCACAATGTATTCCGCATATTTTAGCAAGATATGCAGAAGGAATTTAATTTTAAGACACTCCTTTCACCACTTTCCGCCCAATTTTTATTTTAATTAAGACATTGTATTGAGTGGCAGAACTTAAAGTCGTGCTAAGTCTTACTAGAGCCGTACCAGAGCGAGGAAATAAAAATATTTCATTTTAAAATTACATGTTTCGGCATTGTTCCATCCAAATGAAACAAAGAGAAATGAAAAGAATTTCTTCATAATCATCATCTCGAGTGGAGATCGCATTCACAACTCATATAAGTATGTACGTCTATATCTGTATTTCCATAATGATATTAAATAAATCAAAAATAAATCAGCTTCACCCTGTATCCCGCACAGATCAGGGTAGGCAGAGGGAACCTAGTGTTAAGACACTCCGTTCCCTACTTTCTACCGAATTCTGGAGGCATTGCGTGTTGAGTGGCAGAACTCAACGCCGCGCTTAACCTCGACACCAGAGCGAAGAAATGGAAATATAAATTTAAGTAAATATTTCATCTCCTCGAGTGAGGATTGAACCCACAACCGTCGGTTTTACAGTCACACCTTGTGCCGCTGCGCCACGACTGGCTTCAATGATATTAAAAAGATTTTATTTGATTTAACGCGCAAATCTCAGGAATTATTGGTTTAAATTAAAAAATCTTTTCGTAATAGCTAGTGTACTTATCGACGAGAATTATCTCAAGAGCTAAGATTTAATTGATGTACATTGTCTTCGGATTCCATCTTGCAAGTCCGTTATTGACACTGTGCTTTATTGAAAATCAAATTCGATTTTTCAAATCCATAAAATATTGTGGCAGTCATGGCGCAGCTGTAACTTGACGGTTGTGGGTTCTATCCTCACTTGAGGAAGTGAATTATTATTTCCTATACCCGGCGTTGAGTTCTGCCACTCAACACGCAATACGTCGAAAAATTTGGCAGAAAGTGGCAATTGGAGTGTCTTAACACTAGGTTCCCTCAGCCTACCCTACTGTATACAGAATACAACGTGAACTAATTGTTTTTTTTTTATTTTTTTAACAAAATAACTGCAAGCTGGGCCCGGCAACCTTCGCAGTGTGTTTTTATTAAAAAAAAATGCACGTGATGTCTTACTAAACTTCCTGTCCTCCCTTGTGATATGTCGTGATACCCCCCTCCCCTCCCCCCTTTCGATCCTCGCGTGATGAATGGATGGCCTCATAACAACTCCGTTAGTAAAAGGTGACCATTATGAACGGATACATTTTCCATGTAAAACATAATTATCTGACATGGTAACCCTATTTAATCGACTATTGATAAATGCCCACGTCGCTGATAAGCTGATGAGGCCCGGAATAGACATGACGTGTGCTATGTATGACGAGCTTCGTCAAAGCTTTCCTTTGTATGGTGTATGGGAAATGTGGTTTTTTTGTATTGATTTTGTTTGGTAGATTAGTTTATTAAAGAGCCCCACGCGCCACGACTACAAAGTGTGACTGTAAAATCGACTGGTTGTGGGTTCAATCCCCACTCGAGAAAGTGAAATATTTATTTACATTTATAGTTTCATTTCTTCGCTCTGGTACCAAGGCAAAGCGCGGTCTTGAGTTACACCACTCAACACGCAATGCCTTCAGAACTTGGCGGAAAGTGGGCAACGGAGTGTCTTAGCACTAGATTCCCTCTGCCTACCCAGCTATGTGTGGAATACAGCGTGAAGCTCATTTATTGATTTATTTTTTATTTTATTAACAGAATGATGATACTGACATTTTCCAATATTTAAAATTGGGTATGAAGAACGAAAATAGTATTATTTATTGAATTATTTGTTTATTATTATTATGGCTTGATACAATGTCTTCAAAATTGGGAGTAATATGCGGAAAAAAAGTATGAAGCTGAAATAAAACTAAATTACCTGACTATTAATATATATAAGACTGAGATCAGGGTCCCCAGACCTACGTCATTTTAGCAAAGCTGAAATTTTGAGGATTAATAGTCTAATATGTAGTCAAGACTATACAAAAGTATACAAGACTATATACAAGTAGACTATATAAAGGGTCCCACCCTTTTAGACGTAGCCCCAACTTAAGGACCACACTCACCTACGTTAAAGTAGAAACGCTCGTATAAAAAATTAAAAAAATATATATTTATTATTACCAGACCCATTACATGGGGCTGTACTCTCGCCAGACGTCCTAAAGGTTATTTAAAATTGGGGCAAAATACGTTATACTAGCAAACTTTAATTTTACATATATTATTTCCGGACTATTTCAAGACCCCTTATAAGCACCCAGACTAATACGATGGCTCAATCATCCGCCAACACAGAGATATAACTTTATTTGGCGCTACCTCCGAAAGATCCCCATTTTTATGTTAGTGAGTACGCATACTGTCTTAACTACATATTAGACTAATAGTCCACAAAATTTCAGCTTACAGCTAATATGACGTAGGTCTTGGGGCCCTGAGATCTTGGGCTATATGTAAATGTACCTACAGAAGATAGAAGAAACTTATTACAATTTCCT
This sequence comes from Heliconius himera, assembly GCA_021202915.1. Lineage (NCBI taxonomy): Eukaryota > Metazoa > Arthropoda > Insecta > Lepidoptera > Nymphalidae > Heliconius > Heliconius himera. The sequence goes on along the minus strand of JAJHJA010000185.1, from coordinate 107,137 downwards.
TTTAGATCAAGTTTGAAAGTTTTATAATAAAGAAGTTTATGGCCAGTTGTGACGCAAACGCAAAACGTTTAAACGTGACTGGTTGTGGGTTCGATTCTCACTCGAGGGAATTAAATATTCAATTCTCTAGTAACGAGTAAAGCGCGGCGTTTAGTGTCGCCAATCCACACGCAATACCTCCAGAATACAGTGTGAAAAAAAGTTAAGGCAAAATGCATCATTGATTTCCTTTAGCAATCATATAACGGAGAGTAGAATTATTTTTAATATGTATATGAAAACTAAACTCAACGAATATGTTCATTTGTATGCCTGAAGACTAAATAAATACATTATAAATTCTCGTTTCGCAATGTATATTATACATTAATATTTATGAAGTAAATCAACTCGTTTGTGCTTCTTTCAATAAAATTTTTCCCTTACTGTAGGAAAAGGTATAGAATTAAAAATCACTGTATTCGCACACAGCAGGGTAGGCAGAGGGAACCTAGTGTTAAGATACTCCGTTCCTCACTTTTCACCGAATTCTGGATGCAATGTGTGTTGAGTGGTGGAACTGAACGCCGCGCTTTTGTCTCGACACCAGAGCGAAGAAAACAGATATGTAAATATAAATAATTATTCATATAAAAAAGTACTTACAAAAAAATTTCAAATAAATAAAAAATTACATTTAAGACATTCCGATTCCCACTTTACACACAATTTTCAAGACAATTCGTTATAAATGGTGTATAATTATGTCTCCAAACGGAAAATGAACCCACAACCATCGTATTTACAGATAGACGCTATCCCACTGTGCCACATCACAATCTAATACATTTTTTTATTCCTTTTCTATAGACCCAGTTAAAATATTATGACATACATATATTAGATTTGTTAGTCTACGTTGAATGACAGCAGTATGATTTGTGTACGTGAACTAAATACAAAATAATTTCAATTTCTTTTATAAAATGTAATATTTTTTTTAATAGAGACCGCCGTGGCGCAGTATTTTCAATTTATCGTTGTGGTAACAAGTCAAAAGTGGCGGCGGCGTTAAGTTCTGCCAACACGCAATGTCTCCAAAATTTTAGCGGAAAATGAGAAATGAAGTGCCTTAATATTAGGTGAGCTTTGGTTTCCCCGCTATATGAGGGATAGAGCGTGAAACCAAAAAAAAAAGTAATACATAGGTATCTATTTTACACTCTAATCAAGTGTCGCAGTGCTCACGTGTAACACGGCTGTTGGACTGTTGTAAATGTCGATTCATATTCAATATATATAAGGAAAATTATATTTCAAAATACGGGTCTCTGATATGCTTATTTATACAAAGACCGGTGTGTGTTTCATTACCTAAAACGTGAATATGGTAGTAAGATTTTAAATTTAATAGAAATAGCTTTTTTATCCCGGGTAAGCAGTATAGAGTTAGGACATTCGGTTCTCCACTTTTCGCCTCAAATCGAGACTTTTAGTGTTGAAAAACGGAAACCAACGGTTTTTTAAGTGAAATGAAAATAATTCTTATTCGTAGTTCTTCCGTTGCCCCGATTAGGGCTGAACCGCTTTATGTTTGTACACTCTACCACTGCACCATAGAGTCTTATAAAGAATTAGCATATTTTTTTTTCAAACAGAAACAATATTTAATTATATACAATTATATATACGATATTGATAATGTGACGTTGAGTTCCGCCAGTTAATGCCTCCAGAACTGGGGAAAATTGGGAAGTGGAAGGACACTAGGTTCCCATGCCAACTCTGCCTACCCTGAAATGAATAAATAAAATATGCATACATTCCTATATGATATGCGATTTTTACTGAATCGCAAAAAACCTGTTTCAAAAAACCCATAAATCACTGTTGTTAGCTTTGAGTAAATGTATTGTCACTTAGCTGGGGAAAAAGTTAGGGAAAATCGTTTCGAAGTTCACATCTTATCACTCGTATAGATAAGGAAAGCTGTCGAATTAATTACAAAGAGCAACGGCCGAACGCACATTTCGAAATCCATTGACGTTTTAATTCCACAGGCTATTACACTATACATAGATAACGAGCATTGTATGCGAAACGATTTTTATTTTTCACCCAACTAATGTATAGAAACAACGGTTTTCAGATTTCAGTTTTCTATGGAACTTCAGTTCGCGCGGTCGTGTCGTTTCAAGGAGGAGTTGCTAACAACTTGTTCTTATCGTATAGTAAAGTGGTGTGTTAAGTGACTACGGTAAATAAGTTTATGCCAATAATAGGAACAAAGGTTCCTGGACTTCCCGAATGAGCGTTCGTAACTTTTGTTGGTGAGTTTAGTAATTTTATTATGGCGTTGTTATAAGTGATTGATGGTACCGTGTAATGGGAAGGAAGTATGTGTTTGCAAGGATGTGTATTGATAAGTTTATTCTCTAGAGTATTTTCGCGGTTTCAGTCACGTTTTATATATATTTTATAGTAGAGGTGTGCAAATTTGAAGCTGTAGTGGTGTAGTGAGACAGTGTATGAATATAAATGTGATGGTTGTGGGTTTAATCCCCAAACACTTGAGTTATATTCTTTCTGTAACATGGGAACCTAGTGTTAAACCACTCTGTTCTCCATTAGTTGTTCCTAACTTTCTGCCTAATTTTAGAGACATTGCGTGTTGAATGGCGGAACTCAACGCTTTGTTTTGCCTCGTTGCCCTTTGGTAACGCGGAAATGAAAAAAAAATCATTCCCCTAGGGAGAATCGAACCCCTAACTTCACTTTTACAGTCACAGACTTATGCCCCCGCGCCACGACGGCCTCATGTCCACTCAGGTGACTGATTATATTTAATTATTTTTATTTCACGGCTGTGGTGGATAAAGTGCTGCGTTGAAATCCGCCATATAACACACAATGTCTCGAAAATAAATCTCCTCTTATCCAGGTACTGTCCGGGCAAAAGCGTACAGCGGTTTTTTAGATATGCTAAATAACTTCGACGTTCAAAGCTAACTTTCGAGTCAATGTATACTATGGAGCTTTTGAAGTTGTGTTCTAGAATATAATTTTACTTTTTATTTAGCTATGGATTGTTGTTTAGAATTATATTACAAGTACGTCATTAATATAAATTGTTTATTAATTTCTCATTTTGCGTTTTTTCCCACATTTATAAGCAAGGTTGGGAGTAAAAACCTGATTTTAAGATATTTTGTGCATTTTTTTCGAATGTGTTTGAGTGCGTGAATTGTGGCCATTGCCTGTTGAGTGGCGGACCCCTAACTTTCTAGGGCAGAGAAATGAAAAAAAAAACTCATTCTCCTGATTAAAGATCAAATCCAAAACTATCACATTTGTAGATGAATTATCTAGAGTTGTCTGGTATCTGCGTTGTGACTGTTGGTGAAATAAAATAATTATATTTCTTTTTGAACATTTTTAAAGTGTTATACCACACTTAGGAAAAAAAATACTTATAAAGAAAACATATGACAATTTGAACGTAGCGGAATTTAAACCCGCGCCTCTTTGAAAACCGTCCAAGCGCTCTGACCAAGTATGCCATATTTTCTTGGATAGTTTCCAAAATGGTGAGTGGATTCAAATCTCGCTACGTTCGAATTTTTATACGTTTTCTTAATAAATAATTTATATTTCCATCTGTTAAACTTATTTTAAAAAGAGGCTATATTGCAAAGTTTATAATAGAAAAAAAAGAGGTAGCATTTGTCAACGAATATTATATAGGTACGTATAGGTTTTTAAAGGTGAGCTATATTAGTCGAGACCAGTCGTGGCGCAGGGACACAAGTGTCTGCAAACGCAACTTGTGGGTTCGATCCCCATTTGAATAAATGAAATAGTTATTTAAATGTATATTGTCATTTCTTCGCTCTGGACCAGGGAAAATGTGGCGTTGAGATCCGCCACTCAACAATGCAAGCAATGTCTTCAGAATACGGCGGAAATTGGGAAACGGAGTGTATTAACATTAGGTTCTCTCTGCCAACCATCTATACATCTGCTGTGCGCGTGAAGCTGATTTATTTTAATTTTTTTTTCAATATTAGTTTTCCTTAACAATATTAATATTAATATATATTTTTAAAAGCTCATTTCAGTCTGTCGATTTGAAAGTAGTGTACAAGCTGCACAAATTTCGATGTAACTTTTACTGGCCTATTATATATTATTTGAAATACCAAATAATGACAAACAAAAAAAATATATTGTTTTGTTTTTAAGGGCCCTTGTGTAAATAGAAATTTTCTACGTATATTTATATGTAGAAAGTTTCTATTTACACAAGGTAAGGTTAAAGCAATGGCACACCGTTTAAACCAATATAAATGACGAAAGTTAAAACCGACATCAAGTCCAGTTCTATATATCAGTTTGGTTAAAAGAAGGTAAGAAATTTATAGGGTAGGGTAGGGTCGCTATCGAAGATGAATAGTTTAATTTAAAACGGAGCTTTTCTTGTTATTTATTGTATCAATTATCTCATGCGTCACCGAGTGAATTACAGACAACGCACAGACGAAGATATTGGATTTAGAAATTTGAAATTTGGCATGTAGGGAATGTAGGGGAGGAGAGATCCTTTCTCGAAGCTCCTACGGATATGTAAAAGAACGAGGTTTCCCATTTGACGTCTTAATCCCATTTTAGTTTTTGTCTTAGTCACATTTTTTCATGTGTGCAATAACAATTAAAAAATGCGGCTGATCTACATATGTATATTTATATAAAAGTGATGCAATTGAGACATTAAAGAAAGTGAGGCCAGTCCTGGCGCAGCGGCACGAGGTGTGACTGGTTGTGAGTTCGATCCCCACTCGAGGCGATGAAATATTTACTTAAATTTATATTTCCATTTCTTCGCTCTGGTGTTGAGGTTAAGCGCGGCGTTGAGTTCTGCCACTCAACACGCAATGCCTTCAAAATTCGGCGGAAAGTGTGTGCGGAACGGAGTGTCTTAACACTAGGCTCCTTCTGCCTACACTGCTGTGTGCGGGATACAGCGTGAAGCTGATTTAATTTTAATTTTTTAAAGTAAGACAAAAAAATCAGCTTCACGCTATATTCCTTACACAGCAGGGTAGGCAGAGGGAACCTAGTGTTAAGACACATACATGTTAAAATAAGATTTAAACTTATAAAAACCGCATAGAATCAGATTCGTCCGAACTGTACCATAAGTACACCAGATTCTTGGAACGAAAACCAAACATATTAAACTATAATAACTAGAACATTTTATATATAAAAGCCAAGAAAAATTGTATTTCTAAAAGAACATTAAATGGAAGTCCATAAAGACTTTAGTTTGAACAATACAACACCACTTCGTTCTAGGTTTCTAAACAAAATGTGGGCCAATATTATTTACCTTTTCCAATGTAGTGGTTGAACGAACAGACGGTTTTACTTAGACGTATTGCGCTATATTTATTTACTTTGACAATTCTTTTGTACATATTAGAGATCATAGAGCTGAGTAACTTTCCTGACAGGTAAGCAGAGAAAAAATAATATTATGACACTGCGTTATTCGCTTTTGGACCTGGATATAACAGAGTTGAGGCCAGTGTTGAGGCGTGGCGCAGCGGTACGAAGTGTGACTGTAAAACCGATTCTGGGTTCGATCGCCACTCGAGGAGATGAAATATTTACTTAAATTTATATTTCCATTTCTTCGCTCTGGTCACGAGGTTAAGCGCGGCGTTTAGTTATGCCACTCAACACGCAATGCCTTCAGAATACGGCAGAAAGTGGGGAACGGCGTGTCTTAACACTAGGTTCTCTCTGCCTGTGTGCGGAATACAGCGTGAAGTTGATTTGATTTAATTTATATAACAGAATAGGCAGACAGACACTTCGTTCCCATTAAGACACTTTCAGCTAAATTCTGGAGGCATTGCGTGTTGAGTGGCGGAACTCAATGTCGCGCATGATGTTTCGGATTTCGGCGTAAAATGTAAATTATTTTCTCCACACTATGAACTCTCTGGTAACCGCTAAAAAGTGATAAGCTGAAAAAAAGTTAGGACGTATCAAGATTTGAACACGATCCTATAAATACGACCCTTGTAAGTATTAATAGGCTCGTGTCTTACAAGCAAACTGCTACTGCGAATTTTCTTGGAACCTTTTCGTTTATTGTTAGGACCTATGTAAGGAAACTTTTACAAAGCCTTATTCGAAAAGCATTAGAAAGATTAATCATTTAGTAAGAAATATTTACAAAAAAAATTTATGTTATTAGACTAGTTAAAATTTTATGATTAAAGAAAAATGGTTAAAACATTCGGAAAAAGAACGAATAATATTATAAAATATCAAAAATTCTATCAAAATCAAATCAGCTTCACGCTGTGTCCCGCACACAGCCGGGTATGCAAAGAGAACATAGTTATAAGAAACACCGTTCCCCACCTTTGCTTTTGTATATTGCGTGTTGAGTGGCGGAACTCAACGACGGCCTTTTGTCTGATCCAGAGCGAAGAAATTAAAATATTAAGAAATAGTAGTTCATTCTCTCGAGTGGTGATCGAACCCACAATCGTCGCATTACAATCACACTTCTGTGCGCCTGGGCCACGACGGCCTCTACAAAATATATATTTTTTCATTTCACACTGTAACCCGCAAATAGCAAGCAATGGCAGGGGAGGATCCGATTTCCCGTTCAACTTTCGGAACATTATGTGTTGAGTGGCGGAACTCAACTCTGCGTTTTATCTTTGTTATCAGGACGAAAAAATGAAAATAGTTCGTTCCAGGCGTGGCAATCGAATCCACAACCGTCGCGTTTACAGCCAGACAATGTACCACTGAACTAAGAAACATTATTTCTTGTATTATATACACAAGGAATTCGTATTCGTTATATACAATAACCTATATTATATAATATATTGGATTTAATTTCATACTATAATGCCTAATAATTGGTTTGGATCACGATCCCAATTATCGTCATTTGTCTTAGCGGAGTGGTGCTTTACGTTATACGACATTACACATAAATCAAAGACATTGTAATTATAGTTTTGTTTACTGAGTTAGTTATTGGAGGCGTTGTTGGTAGTTCTGAGTTCGATTTAGATTAGGCAGTTTACATAGAGCTGAATATATACAGAATAAAGGAGTAAATATTAAATACTATTAATCAATGAAAGCGAAAGATATGTTTGGTTGAACGCACTAATCTCAGAAACTATTGGTGAAAACAAAGAATGATTATATATATATATATATATATATATATATATATATATATATATATATATATATATATATATCTGAGGCCGGTCGTGGCGCAGCGGCACGAGGTGTGACTGCAAAACCGACTGGTTGTGGGTTCGATCCCCACTCGAGGAGATGAAATATATATTTAAATTTATATTTCCATTTCTTCGCTCTGGTATCGAGGTTGAGCGCGGCGTAGAATTCTGCCACTCAACACGCAATACCTCCAGAATTCGGCAGAAAGTGGGGAACGGAGTGTCACAACACTAGGTTCCCTCTGCCTACCCTGCTGTGTGCGGGATACAGCGTGAAGCTAATTATATATATATATATATATATATATATATATATTTATATACATATTTTGCTTTGAGGCTATATTTCATCAGAAGTACCTCGGGCGCTTAGGCTGTCGTATACCATATACAACATTTAATTATTTCCGTTTAACGATAGGTAAAAAGCCGCAGGCTAAAGTATGAATGTATGTATTGTTGAATTTATAAACATTCATTATAATAATATAAGATATATAAAATATGTACGTATTATAGACAAGTCAAAGCGTGGCGTTGAGTTCCGCCACTCATCTCGCAATCTTTGTCTACCCTGCAATGTACAGAATACGGTGAAAAGCTATCAAAAGATAAAAAACACATATTAAACTTAATAAATAAAAGGGCTACGGCGTAGAATATGCTACGATTTTATCTATGTAGAATGTATACACATGAATAAATAGATAATTCGTCTATTTTGATTTACATTATGATAATTAAAATTTAAGTCAATATTAAGACAAATTTTGATTGATTTTAATAATTTAGAAAACAATTTTCTTTTTATAATTCATGACTCTTGACACAGTGTCAAAATCTAAAAGAAAACTTTTAGAAATCATAAACAATCAAATATTTATAAATATTTTTTTCTAATGATATTAATATTAACTGTACTATTAATGTAATTTTAAGAAAGTTTGTAATTAATTATCATAATCTGTATTTTTCCTGTTTTTTATTTTTTGGGCAAAGACAAAATTGTTCATAAAGAAGCGATATTAAAATATTACAATTCTTTTAAAAAGGGACGTTTAATTTAATTTATTTGTCGATAGAGTTCCATCAAAAATGTATAACAGCAATATACCATTTTAATTGACTCTTATAAAAGAAATAATGGGCTGTAAAGTTAATTATCTGTTGTTTAAATACAGACCGTAAGTTTATAAACATAAGAGTTAATATTAAAAGGCAAATGTTTAATGCTTGTACAAGAAGACTATCTATTAATTAACATTATATGAGAAAATTAATTTTATATTTGTATAAAATGTAATAAAATTAATATTTGTTATTATTTATTTTTATTTTGTTGGTATAAGTGGTATTTTTTTTTTGAGAATATTGATATTTTTTTTTCAGTAATCCAGAAATTTTATTTCAGCCTTAATTTAAAAAATATGATATTTTTATTTCATTCATTATGGGCGTTAATTATTTTCTAATAATTTTACTGCTATATTAGAATTTATGATAAAATATAATAGGAAATACGTGTACCTATATAAAAAATGTCTTCATATTTGACTTGAAATCCCATATTCGGATATCAGTATATGCAAAAAAAATTTGCTATTTAAGTTTTTTTTTTATTTAAACAATAAATATAAACACATCACTTAAATCAATAAAATAAATTTTTCAATATTAATTTGAAACCAAACTATAATAAATAAACCATCAGGTGACCCGAACGCTCGTTTGCCTTGTCCTTTTTCCATGAAAAAAAAGAAATAAATAAAAGCATCACGGGACTTCATGCAAATGTGAAACATCGTGTTCGTACAATTAATATTTATAAAACTAAATTATTACAGAAATTGAATATAGCATAATAAAAAAATTAAGTATTACAAATTTGTAACAGATAATGCGGAACTTTCTTTAATAAACATTTATTTATATTTATCCTAAAAATTCGTTAATAATAATATAGACTGTATATAAGTATACCCTAGTATAGCGTGGCGACCTGTCGCCATACCGTAAACTTTATTACATATAGACTATATATGAGTATATACGTTAGTATAGCCTGCCACGGCAAGCGTCGCTACGCCAATGTTTATACCAGCGCTTATAGATGTTTCATATCAATAAAAAAACGTACAAAAAGAAAAAAAACTGTTTTTATACAAAGTCCACTACCGCTGTATTATAAATTCCAATGAGAAATAAAGAAAGCGTAAAATTCTGTCGACATCTGGCTATTTCAATATTGAAATAGAGCAAAAAATAGCAAAATTATATTTTTCAGGAAATTGAAACAAATTGTAGAAACCATTGGAGAGGAAAGGCCACAGAGTGCCGGATATTGCAACCAGCTGCCGTAGAATAATGCATTTTTAGAAGTGGCGAAATCTTGAGAAACTTAATATCTTTATAAATTGTTGGTCAAGTATTCTAAGAACTATTGTGTTTTTATTAAAATTTCTATAGAAAAATCAACAAGTATTAGTATGAAAAATGTATGTTTTACACCCCGTATTCCGCAACATAGCAGTGTAGGCAAAGGGAACTTGGGTACCTAGTGTTAAGACACTTCGTACCCATTAAACCCAAGTTCCCTTCGTCCCAAGGTCCCGTCCGGTCTCTTTCCGCTAAATTCTGAAGGCATGAAAATAACAAATATATCATTTCCGCGAATTGGAATGGTCCACGGAATCCACAACCTGACTTGTTTACAGTCGCACGCTTGTGCCAGGGGCACAAGTTACTACGACTGACCTCTATAAATATAGAATAACATAGATATATATATACTAGAAATGTTATAAAATACGATTGACAGAATAAACATTTGTGATCGGCGACCAAATGTTTTTTACAGTCATTTAAAATATTATGATACGTAAAAAAAGTAAATAAAATCGAGCTTCGAACCTAAGACCAAGCTGTAGTTGTATTTCTAACAACTAGACCAGGGGTTCCCAAGCTTTTCTTGATCAAGGACCACTTTTATATCATCCTTGGTAGCACGGACCACTATGCATGTAGGTATATTAAAAATTAACTGTGATAATTAAACAGAACCTTCGCCTCACTATCCACAGTCACAAAATTAAAATCGTTCGCGGACCACATTTAGGTTTCTGCGGACCACTGTCGGTCCGCGGACCACTGGTTGGGAACCACTGAACTAGACAAACAAAATAAATAAAAAATTAAATCAGCTTCACGCTGTATCCGGCACACAGCAGGGTAAGTAGAGGGAACCTAGTTTTAAGACACTCCGTTCCCCATTTCCCACCGAATTCTGGAGCCATTGCATGTTGAGTGGCGCTCAACGCCGCGGTTTGCACCAACACCAAAGCGAAGAAAATGAAAATATTTCACAATTCTTTTTCTCTACTGAGAATCTTACCCACTTTGTGCCACGACTGGTGTCGCTATTATTTTGGATTTAATAAAAAGACAATGTCTTCGTGTCTTACGATCGTTTGCTTATCTATACATTGGTCTCTATGACGTTGAAGGTCGCGCATTCATATTTAGTACTTGTCTAGAGAATAGAAATTGTACCATTTCTTGTTTTTACTGAAAAAATATGGAAGAAATTTTTTTTTTTGCATTTTTTTTGAGTTTGATTTCCACACGCGAAAATACTATATTTAATATTTTATTTTCTTCGTTGCTGGCTCAAGGCAAACCAAGGCACCACTTAACACGCAATGCTTCCAGAATTCGGTATAAAATAGAGAGCGGTGTATCTTAACACTATTACCCCTCTGCCAACCCTGCTAAATGCGGGATGCAGTGTGATAGTGTAAAAAATTTTTGCATTTTTTTTGCGTATTTGCTAGTCGTGAAGCGTGTTGTACACGTGTCTTATTTTTGATTATACAGTCATATTATACAGTTCCATCTTAACCAATAGAGCTACAGGGTCAGGGCCAGGGTTAGCACAATAAGGGTACGAGGTTTCCAAATAATTTGATTTACTTTCAAATTGGGCTCCTTCCTAAATCTTATGAAATACAGATGTGATTGACAAAGTTGAGGACCTCGTAATAAATCATTCAAAATTAATATTAAAACTAATTCTCATAATATTTGTTTCGAATGTACTAAATATATAGTAATATATAGTAGGTATATACTGGTAGAAATCCAAAAAAATAGTTTATTTTTGGAAATAATAAAAAAATTATATTGCTTTTAGTATAAGGATTTATAATTATGATAATAACTTGTGTCGATTTACCCGAGATTTTACTATCTAGTCTAATATTTTAATATTCTAGTAAAAATTATTATACTCATTTAGTGCAACAAATATTATTCAAGCGGCAACGGTTGACTTTCTGTTAATATTCTTGCAAATGTTAAAGTTGATATATATATTTTATTTTTAATAACCCAAATAAAATGTTAAAATTTTTACTATAAAAACGAATTGAACCCACGATCATCGTCTACAATTACATCGTCGTCATAATATTCAACTTAAAATGCCCAATTTTCAACGAGCAGATTCCTTGACAACATTTATATTAGTCAAAAAATTACAATAGCACAAAACGCTTTAATTTTATAAAGATAAACATCTATATATCTATATCTATTACTTTTATATACGTAAAGGACAATGAAAATGACAATAGCACAAAACGGTTTAACTGTTAAATAAAGATATAAATTTTCCAAAATAAATTACGAAATACGATAATAACATTAAAAGAACCCTTTTACTGTTTCAGATATCTAAGAGATGAAGGCAATGAAATTAACACATCAAAAGGTTAAAGTTACTTAAGGTAAGCGAGTAATAACAATGTGTTATATACTTCTAGTAAATCTAAATTATTTATAATTTAGTAGAAATTCCCTTTGTACGTTGTTTTGTTTAATAAAATAATTAATTTTTGTTTTTGATGTGATGTGAGCGGTTTTGTAAGGTAGCGTGCGTTTGGTGTTAAAATATATGAATATATATATCTATATATTATAAATATATAAAAATTTTGGACTCCTTTTGGATATTTTGAAATTGCAATTTGGTACACTTATACCTTATATGCAGGAGATACGATGACGCAATATTATATTATTATTTTTCAATAATAATGTTTATAAAGTACATTAAATCAATAAATAAAACATTACACATACTACCGTACATTTGACAATATTTACACTTTTATGTGTAAGCCCACACACGCCAATACGTTTTCATTATTATATGCATCAATTCGTTCTCTATACTCTATTTATTTTGGCATGAGACAAAAAAATTACAAAAAAAACACTGTTTCTGAAACTTTTATGTATTTTTTTAATTTCTATGTAATTTAGTCCAGGCATACTCATTTTTTAAAATATAAAAAATGTATATAAAAAGAACAAAATATTCAGAAAAAAACTTTTTACTTAATAAAACAAAAAACTTAATAAAAACAACAAAAGAAACAACGGAATCGAACGAACAACACTGTCTTATGAACAGGTGGACCAATAGTAAAAATGGCGGATATAATCTGACCGACGACAAAACATCACATTTTAATCTAAAATGTACCTGTGCTCTATAACTTATTATAGTAGTAAACTACTGTATTACAGTATATTTTTATATAGTAATATAATAGTTTACTATATATTTTTATAGTATTAAAATGCGTCTCAAGGTTGAGAATAAGTTGGCTTTTGGTTGTTTTTACATGTGAAGTATTGTTATTAAAATGAAGAAAATAATTTATGGTATTTATGATGCCGTAAAATCGGTTGAATAGAATTATTTTTTGATTTGAAAATAGATTTTTACAATGTTCCTGGCATTTATTATGAAAACAATCTTTATCTTTGATTGTTATATTCGTTCCTTGTCACATTTTAGAAAATTTTAAAATACATATAATTATAAAAATTATATCGTCATCGATGAAATCGATAAATTTAAATCATAATTATTAGTTACTAATAAGTTCTATAGAAATCGCTCAATAATATTATTTACACCCATAAATCCATATTTTTTTAACTTAATATACTATATTAAGCTTTATCAATCGTGACCTATAAAATAACCTTTTTTTCATGATGAACCAGAGCAAATTCCTGAAAATATTAAATATTTCATTACCTCGAGTTGGAATAGAACCCACAACCTGTCGCGCAACAGTCAAACGCTTGTGCCCTTGTGCCAAGGGCCTATATAAAGATATGATATTGCCAATTTTATACGAGAAAACAAAATAATTAATATAAATAGCCCACTGTGAAGTGACAATTAGTGGTGGCGGGCGGCGGGCGGCGGGCTGATGATTGACGCGGCTGGGCGCCATTGTCTGACACATTCTCCTTAATAAATTTATCCTTCTAAGTTTCTAGTCTTCGTATTAAAATTAAATACATAAAGTTAAAGTTAAAGTTGCCAGTCGTAGTGCAGGGGCAAAAAGTGTGACTGGTTGTGGGTTCGATCACCACTCGAGGAAATGAAATGTTTATTTAAATTTAATTTTCATTTCTTTGCTCTAGTGTCGATGCTAAGCGCGGCGATAAGCTCCGCCATTCAGCACGCAATGTGCTTAGAATTCGGCGGAAAGTGGGGAACGGAATGTTTTAACACTAGTATACAGCGTGAAGCTGATTGATTTATTTTTATTTTAACTAATGTCAAGTATAATTAACCTTTTATTATAGTAAAAATTTGGCCTTATATACATGTTTAAGAGTTATTGTATCAATTTACGTTTATTCAGACATACATAAGAATTTCGACTTCGAATAGCTTGGACGGTTTTCCGGAGGTGTAGTAACAAATCGTACAAAATAAAAAAAAATATACGTTACTTGAAAAACTATTTTTCTATAGTAGGCATGTGTACCTAATTTTTATGAAAAAATAGACTTTTACGTTAAAAGAACATGTCAGCATTTTTGACTGTTAATTGGATGAAAGATGATCTTTTAAGAAAAGAAAAGAAAAGAAAACAAAGGTTATTAAGGTAAAGGAAAAGAATTGAACTCACGAATATCGCGTCTACAGTCAGAGGATGTGTTCTACAGCGACATGACGTCCTTTAAAGAAGAGATACAGAAAAAATAATAAAAGAAGAATATCCATATATGTATAAACCATTACTAACATGGAGTACGAAAAAGATATAAACTCAGAATCAAATAAATAAATCAGCTTCACGCTGTATCCCGCACACTGCAGGGTAGGCAGAGGCAACCTAGTGTTAAAACACTCCGTTCCCCACTTTCTGCCGAATTCTGGAGGCATTGCGTGTTGAGTGGCAGAACTTAACGCCGCGCTTTTCCTCGACACCAGAGCGAAGAAATGGAAATATAAATTTAAATAAATATTTCAATTCCTCGACTGGAGATCGAACTCACAACCAGTCGATTTTACAGTCACACTTTGTACCTCTGCGCCACGACTGGCCTCTAAACTCAGCATTAGCTATATTCGAAAATAGCTACTACTCAAACGTTTATGTCTTTGTGACTTTGATGACTAAAGGTATATTGATATGGTTTGTTGACTTTATTGCTGTATCTAAATTTCACATGGTACTTACTTGTGTAAATTGGACTTGTTTCATAGAAATATTCTTTTTTATTATGGTTATAAAGATTTATGTGCGATTCGAGACCAGTTGTAGGTTCGATTCCCACTCGTGGAAATAAAAAGGCGTTGAGTTCCAACACTTAATACTTCAGCGTTCGGAGGAAAGTGGAGAACGGAATTGTATTAACACTAGGTTCCAAGCTTCCCTCTGCCTACTTTACTTTACTTTACTAAAACAATATGTAATGTAAATAAAGGAAAAGGGGCAGACAATGGAGAAGGGAATGTTTTATCTCTGGATTTTTCTCCGTCTGAAGTTCTATGATATCGATTTGAGTTGAGCTAATTAACACGAAATGTAACAAATTCGTGATAAAAGTGTAGAACAGTGTCCTGACACTAGTTACTCCTTACCTACACTAGGTATATAAAACGTGAAGCTAAAAATATGACCATTAATAGATAAATAGATTTGCAATTCATATGCTCACTTTAATTTTTGGACGTGGAAATTGTAGAAGTAACACACTCAAAGCTGTGGTAAAACAGTTAAAAAAAAATCAAATCAGCTTCACGCTGTATCCCGCACACAGCAGAGTAGGCAGAGGGAACCTAATGTTAAGACACTACGTTCCCCAGTTTCTGCCGAATTCTGGAGGCATTGCGTGTTGAGTGGCAGAACCCAACGCCGCGGTTAGCCTCGACACCAGAAGAAATGCAAAATATAAATTTAAGTAAATATTTCATCTCCTCGAGTGGGGATCGAACCCACAACCAGTCGATTTTACAGTCACACTTCGTGCCGTTGCGCCACGACTGGCCTCAAAAACCCTCAAAAGCCCTCTGTGGTAAAACAGTAAAAAAACAATTTTATTCTGTTCTCTTCTATTTATAGATTTCAAACAACCTTTTTATTTTTTATGCTCGTCATACGATACTGGCGATAGAGAAGCAGGTGAACAGCGTTCCATTGACACACTCAAAGGCAACGAATAAAGAACTAAATTGCACTGAACCGAGTTAAATTGAGAAACTAAATACTCCTTTGAAGCACTTGATGTACCTTTTTGAGTAAATTCATCATATAATATGTTTTAAGAAGACTCTTATGCGGTATTTTTACTGCTGTAGCTGGAAGTTATCTAAAATTACCAGTTTTGTGTAATGTATGTTGTTAACGTCGAGGCCCGTCGTGGCGCAGGGGCACAAAGTGTGACTGTAAAACCGACTGGTTGCGAGTTCGATCCCCACTCGAAGAGATGAAATATTTATTTAAATTTATA
Organism: Heliconius himera; assembly: GCA_021202915.1. NCBI lineage: Eukaryota > Metazoa > Arthropoda > Insecta > Lepidoptera > Nymphalidae > Heliconius > Heliconius himera. The sequence goes on along the minus strand of JAJHJA010000185.1, from coordinate 91,046 downwards.
TTTCCATTTTCTTCGCTTTGGTATCGAGGCAAAGCGCGGCGTTGATTTTTGCCACTCAACATGTAATGCCTTCAGAATTGGGCAGAAAGTGGAGAACGGAGTATTTTAACACTAGGTTCCCTCTGCCTACCCTGCTGTGTGCCGAATACAATGTCATATAAACTTAAAAGAAAGGCTGACAGCGGAGTCTTAGATTACTAAGACGGTTCTAGGTTTACTTTTGGAGTCCTGTACTTAAAGCGAGGTCCTTTACGTACAAAATCCCAAAAATGGACAAAAATAGTTTTGTCCATTTTTGGGATTTTGTACATACGGCATATAGATAGATAAATGGCAAAATAAATTTTAAAATAATTATTATAAAAAAGTTTTGATTTTAGTTCCCCGACTTTAGTTATAAAGGAAATCTAGTTCTCTAGTGTGCTACATTGATTACCAAGATGTCTTTAGCTCGCGTAGTTTAATGAATTTTAGTATGGACATCTTATAAGATTTACTTACGCTTAAAACTTTGTAACGTTGTTATTCTATTTACTTGATAAGTAAGCTAGTAAAAATCTCTGGCACTAATTGCTTTTTTTTTCAGCCTCATGCTGTATCCTGCACACAGCAGGGTAGGCAGAGGGAACCTAGTGTTAAGACACTCCGTTCTCCACTTTCCACCGAATTCTGGAGGGATTTCGTGTTGAGTGGCGGAGCTCAACGTCGTGCTGTGCCTCGACACCAGAGCGGCTAAATGAAAATATAAATTAAAATAAATATTTCATCTCTTCGAGTGGGAATCGAATGAATGTGGAAAGAGAATTCCGTGGAGAGTGGGGAAATACTTCCCGTATATTAATAAGAATAGAATCTTAACACTAGGTAGGATACAGCGCTAGGTAAAAAATTGTATAACATTATACCTTCTGTTCATACCAATTGGCTGAAGAGCCATTTATAAAAATTAGATTTGCAGAAAACTATGTAACGATCAAAGTGTATGAAGGGCCCTCTATCAAAGGAGGGAGTCGGTCGCGTGGAAGTGCTTTGGAAATTTTTCCAATGGCTGGCCGTTTAGAAACTGATATAGTTTTACCTTATTTATCATTTTGTTACTTACGATATAAGAATAAATATATATTTTTTATTATTTACGTAGTTTTGTGTTATACAGGATAAAGTTATTTATTGATATAGCAATTAAAAATTAAAAACGCTTAACACAAAAAGTTTTAACAAACTATAACAGAGCTGACAATCTTTAAACATCTGAACATGCTTTCTTGAATGACGGCTAAGAACATCGTCGATTACGATTATTTTCAAAAGCCGATCAAGCAGGTACTAGTCGGATTCGCCCAATGAGGGTTCCGTAACCCTTTTAGGAAACTCTTTTCTTTTATTAGTGTTGTGTAGTATGTATTGTTTTGTTGTATTGTATTGCGCTTTTACCTTAATTTTATTTTGTTCAAATTCTGGACATTACATGTTGAATTGCGCAACCCAACGCCGCAGTTTCTCGTAAATGAAAAGATTTCGTTCCCCCGAATGAGGACCGAATCTTTAAAAGCGACGGCGCGCCGTCAAACAAGATAGTTAATACAAAAATACCTGCTAATACAGATTTGAACAAACAACTACCGTACAATCATGTCAGTTTATGTGACTAAGGAGTCAGACTGACTGACTGACTGATATGAATGACATGCCCTAAACAACATTTATTCCCTTATTTACATACATGCTGCAAAACAAAATAATAATCACAATTTGTATATATTACATACTAGCGGCCCGCCCACGGCTTCGCCCGCTTAAAATACATGATTATTGATTTAAGCAGAATTGGTTAACAACTATAATAAAATAAAATAAATAAATAAATCAGCTTCACGCTGTATCCCGCACACAGCAGGGTAGGCAGAGGGAACCTAGTGTTAAGACACTCCGTTCCCCACTTTCTGCCGAATTCTGGAGGCATTGCGTGTTGAGTGGCAGAACTCAACGCCGCGCTTAACCTCGACATCAGAGCGAAGAAATGGAAATATAAATTTAAGTAAATATTTCATCTCCTCGAGTGGGGATCGAACCCACAACCAGTCAGTTTTGCAGTCACACCTCGTGCCGCTGCGCCACAACTGGCCTCACACCCTATAATAGAATGACAAACAAATATAAAGACAACATACAACAACATATATAATATAAAGACAACTATAATGACTTCTAAAATGACTTTTTGTTGGCCTTGTTTACTTTATTGTATAAAATATTGTATAAAAGTGCTTCAAAAATATATATTTTTATCAACAGTCATATAATCAAGACGTTTCGAATGTCATTCTTTAGCCAGGGTCATACCAGCGCGATTTCTATATAACATTCGCAGGCAAGCTAATGCCTTGAGTTTATTCAAATGACGATAACTTTTTTTTTAATGAACCGATTTCGATGAACCAAACTTTAGAACCTAAATTGAGTTAAAACAAAGCAATTGGTGAAGTTTTCAAGTAAATCGGTTCAGTAGTTTCAGAGAAAAATGCGGACAACAATATGTCGACAGACAGACAGACAGACAGACAGACAGACAGACAGACAGACAGACAGACAGACAGACAGACAGACAGACAGACAGACAGACAGACAGACAGACAGACAGACAGACAGACAGACAGACAGACAGACAGACAGACAGACAAGAAATTCAAAAAAAATCTTTTTGCTTTCTATTAGTCTTTTTAAGTATCCCTCTATCCATTTCAGTCAAAATTACTAAATGTACAGACAAAATATTTTTACTGTCTTATTATATATAGAGATAACATAAATTACTGATACTTCTTTATAATTTTAAATTACTTTTAAACAACTGTTTTTTTGGACCAGACATCAACATCGATATTTTTTTTATATTTGATCGGTGTATTTTGTAGTAATTTCTTAATGATATTTATTGGCTGGCACCGACGAACGTAAAAAAATATAATTATTGAAAGTAAAACCTCGTCCTTTTTGAAAATAAATATCATTATATTTTACATGTATTTATTAGACAATTTATAAAAAAAAACTCGTCCCTAGCGACGAAAAGGTCAATGCTCCCACATACGGCTAACAGAGCAAATGAACGATATTATGAGGCTGACATTTCAGCTATAAAACCTCGTAACGACTCTGAATTAAATGACCCTTAAGATTGTGTGCTTTAATGAAAAGGATTCGGATGTTTTGTGAGATTTAATAAAAAATATATTAAATTTTATGTGTACATATGTATATGTATATCTACAAAACATTGAAGGTTGTGGGTTCATTCCTCACACGAGGAAGTGAAATATTTATTGCAATTTATATCTTCATTTCTTCGCTCTGGTGTCGAGGTCAAAGCGTGGCGTTGAGTTCTGCCACTTAATACACAATGCCTCTAGAATTCGGCGGAAAGTGGGGAACGGAGTGTCTTAACAGTAGGTTCCCTTTCCCTAACCTGCAGTGTGCGGGATACAGGTGAAGCTAATTTACAAAACATATATGAATACAATCAGCTTAAACGCCGCTTAAACTTATTGTTATATTATAAGGAAATTGCATTATTTTACATGAATAGTCTATATATCATTCTCTGAATTTTCATCTAAATCCGTTTTGTAGTTTAGATTAATATTTCTCGCCGAAATAGTATTAATATTTCTCGCCGTCGTGGCTCAGTGGACCAGAGTTTGGCGGTAAACCCGAAGATTGTGGGTTCGATAGTAGTTTGGACGAAAAAAATGTTCCAGAGATTTGTAACATGCACGCTAATCAAATTCCGGCTGAAAGCAGAGAAAAGAATATGTTAACACTCATATCACTACCTACACTGCTATATCTATAAATGGGGTAAAGAGAGAAGGTAAAAAAAAGTACCTCAAAAGGGTAACGTGCAAATATCTAGTGATATACGACTTGTTTTTTGTTTTTCTAACATAGACTACATAACTTATCTGACAAGTCCCGAACAAACAGTTATAAAATATACGAACACATTTATTTTGCCACATTAAAAATGGTCCTTTCTAAACAGAAAAAAACAATTTTGGCAATTAAATATTACATGATAGTAAACAATATACGACTGGCCTTACGACTTAGCCTACGACAGACACTATAATGGCGCAGGGGCACGAAGTGTGAGTGTACGCCACTGGTTGTGGGTTCGATTCCCACTCGAGGAAATATATTATTTAATATTTCCGTTTTCTTCGCTGTGGGTGAATTTCGCCAATCAACACGCTATGCCTTCAGAATACGGTGGAAATTTGGGAACGGAAGTGTTTTAATGGGAACGGAGTGTCCTAAAACTAGGTCCCCTGGTTATGTCTACTTACCCTGGTATGAGTTAGATACTTCGTGAAGCTGTAAAAAAAGGATTTTATGAAGTCTTTTATTTTTCTGGAGAAAATTCGCTTTGGTTTGATTTAGGAGAGGACTTAGAAAAGGAAATTTATTAACATCGGATTTGCGGAACTACCTTGAAAATATACCAGCAAAGAGATAGTTATTTATACCAACACATGTGCTTAGATCTGTCTAGCTTTGTTTGAGGATAGATAGAGGCTTGATAATAATAAAAAATACAAATGTCTTGTTTTCTCCTATTTTAGTTCTACATTTCATCCTACACATATTTGGGTAAAGTAGTTTCGAGACATTCCGGAGGGTAGAAATTTGCCTTGAAACTCGACGCCACAACTACTGTCTTGGCCTCACGTATATAAAATAATTTTTACAAAATTATAACAACCGATTTTAAAATTATTCTTATATGCACAAATTTAACAAAAAATATATTGTAGAAATTTGAAAATGAATAAGTGAAGTTTTTAGAGTTAGGCCAAAATGGTAATTTTTTTAAATTCATTTTTAATATTTAATCGTAGTATTTAGTAATTTATATCTTAATGTTATTTTTTTCTTGGTTGACACCAACAAACATAAAAAAAATAGTTAACAAATATATAACTTCTTTCTTTTTTAAAAACAAATCGGATAGTAAAATAAATATTTACATATCTTCCTTTTCTTATAACTGAGGCTGTCATGTTGTAACGTCACTGCGTCTAATTGAAAGGTGAAAGATAAAATAAAAATCAAAATGGGGCCAGTCGTGGCGCAGGGGCACAAAGTGTGACTGTAAACGCGACTGGTTGTGGTTTCGATCCCCACTCGAGGAAATAAAATATTTATGTAAATTTATATTTTCATTTCTTCGCTCTGGTGTCGAGGCAAAGCGCAGAGTTAAATTCCGCCACTCAATACGCAATGCCTCCAGAACTCGACGAAAAATGAGGAACGGAGTGTTTTAACACTTGGTTCCCTCTGCCTACCCTGCTGTGTGCGGGATACAGCGTGAAGGTGAAAGTGAAAGTTGTGTGTTTGATTCTTACTCGGAGGTATGATTAATATTTTAATCTCTTCGTTCTGGTAACAAAACAAAAACGCGGCGCTGAGTTCCAAAACATATTAGGGTACATGTAATTTTTTTTATTCACGTACATCTTTAAAAAACATCTTTATTTATTCATTAATTTAAATGAAGTTCATAACATTGTTATGTTAAAATAGATATTTAACCATTATATTTCCAGTACTAAATTATTTTTTCCTACAATTTACTACGCAATTGAGGAAAACGCTAAAATAATATTAACTCGAGTCGCAACAACGTACAAATTCAATTTTACTATAAAAAATACTATTTAAAAAAATAAATTATTGAAGTTTGCGTTAGTTTATCATTTATCAATTCCAAGAAACGTTCAAGTTTTATATAAAAGTGTTTATAGAAGAGCGTATCCGATCATAAGTTTTCGCAAACTGTAAAAAATAAATAAGAAGATAAAAAAAAATAAAGCGTGAAGGTGTTTTTTATAGCGTCTTCAGGATGAACATGGCGGGGTAGGTAGAAGGAACCTAATGTTTTGACGCTCCGTTCCCAGTGAAACGCTTCCGTACCCTAGTTACCACCGCTTTGCGCTTAAGCAGCGCAACTCAACTCCGCGCTTTGTCTCGTTACCAAAGCGACGGATTTAAACATTAAATATTTCATTTCCGTGGAAACAGAATCCACGATCGTAACGGTTACAATCAGGTACTGTCACATTGCGCCACGATGGTCCCAGGCCTAATATAATAATAATTATAAAAACAAATAAAGCACTAAATAAAAATTTATCGTCAGATAATAATCGAATTTTCGAAGAAAAAAGATATGAAAAGAAAATAAAAGTGAAATTTTTACAGTCCCCGCTATACCTAGGATCTATTTAGCCTTTGTTTATGGCCTATAAAGATTCCGAATACTAAGTAAGCTATCACTTAGGTTAAATAGAAATATGAAAGTATAATGTTGCTATAATATATATACACTCTTATTGTAATATTTTTTTTAGCTTCTCGCTGTATCCCACGCTCAGCTGGGTAGACAGAGGAAACCTAGTGTCAGGACACTCCGTTCCCCATTATCCACCGAATTTTAAAGGCATTGTGTGTTGAGTGGGGAAATTCAACGCCGCGCTTTGCGTCGACACCAGAGAAATGAAAATAGAAATTTAAATAATAATAATAATTTATATAGAATAGGATCATCCTGATACTGGTGGCGACTAAAGTACGTGTGGTCGAGTCACGTCGCCAGCAATATTAACACGCATGGGCAGACTCGACCGGATCATTACCACCCCCGGCATTTAAAACCGGCGTGAAGTAGTGCCTTTATGCCACTGCGTTTCGCATCAGGTAATGCCGGGCTCCGGCGCCCAACCCACCTTACAGGCAGGCAACGCACCTGTACCTCCGTATGGTGTTGCACGGGGTCGTGGGCGGTGGTGATCACTTACCATCAGGTCACTCGCACGCTCGTTTGCCTTGTCTTTTCCATAAAAAAAAATATATTTCATTTCCTCGAGTGGGGATCGAACCCACAACCAGTCGATTTTACAGTCACTTATCTCCTGCCCTACCACCACTGGCCTCACATTCAAACATAATTTCTATTTAACATTTAAATAACTTTCAAAACTCCGAAATATCTCTTGAGATTTGAAAAACAAGTTTTTACCATACGACACGACGCGTAATGAGCACATATTGACAGAGCCAAGTTCGTTCGCGGCAAATGTATGCGGGAAGTTATAATCAGCTATGAATATGGTAACGAGCGACGGTCACCTGATCGAATCCTTTATGTATTGTGTGGGAGGGTATGCCCGATAGGTGAATCCAATTTGTCGTTTCTATTTTCTAACTGGGACGAGCTTGATTTGTTTTTCAACTTCACGCTTTACCCCGTATATAGCAGGGTAGGTAGACGGAACCTAGTGTTAAGACACTCCGTTCACCACTTTCCGCTGAATTCTTGAGGCATTGCGTATAGATTGGCGGAACTCAATGCCTCAATCTCCTTGGCAATTGAACCCACGACCTGTCAAGTTTACAGTCGCACTCTTATGCCACGAGCATGATTTTACCCAATAGTTACTTTTCATATTATTTTTAATGATAATTTGATTAAAAACAAATGATATTATCGAGGAAATTAAATATCTAATTATTTCATTTCTTCGCTCTGGCGTCGAGGCAAAGAGCGGCGTTCAGTTCCGCCACTCAACAAGCAATACCTCTAGAATTTAGCAGAAAATGGCTTAACACTAGGTTCCCAGGTTCTCCCTGCCTGCAGTGTACAATTAAAAAGATATACTTACATATCATTATTTTCTTTATCTGTAAATAAGATCACGTACCTATCTAATTACATTTACTGAGTGGGGTAGCTCAAAGATAAAGAGATTTATGCTGTAATTTATTTCTAATAACAACTGCGAAAAATAACTTTTATATAAAGTTACAACGACATGTGCATATAAATGATTTTTTTTGTTTGGTTTAAAGCTTTTATTGTGCATAAATGGCAGGGTACAGTGCGGTCCACGAGTTGTGGTCACCTGTTGATAGTTATATATTCTGCGTAAAAAAGATTTTCATTTTTTGATTATTATTTCTGATTAAGATTTTAACAAATGTATAATGTGCAAAAGAAAGCCTTATTTCAGGGCAATTCATTCTCCCTTAAGGTGAGACACAACGGATTTTAGTGTGGTTTTCACCAATATACAGACTGATTCAAGAGGAAGTTTTTTATGTATATATAATACATACAACTTATATTATATCTAGAATATTTCTTTTACAGCTTCACGCTGCATCCTGCACATAGCAGAGTAGGCAGAGGGAACATGTGAACCTAGTATTAAGACACGTCCGTTCTTAACTTTCGGCAAAATTCTAGAGGTTTTGTGTGTTGAGAGGCGGAACATAACGCCGCGCTTTGCCTCGATACGAGCGAGGAAATGGAAATATAATATATTTCTTTTCGTCGAGTTTGAATCAAACTCACAATTTGTCGCGTAGCAGACTACCCCTTTGCTTTTTTTTACAAAATCTTTCACGAATACTAGTATTGTATAGAGAGTGAGGCCAGTCGTGGCGCAGGAGCACAAACTGTGGCTTTAAACGCGACTGGTTGTGGGCTCGATCCCCTCTCGAGAAAAATGAAATATTTAAAGATTTAAATTTCCATTTCTTCGCTCTGGTGTTGAGGCAAAGCGCGACGTAGAGTTCCGCCAGTCAATACACAATGCCTTTAAAAATGCGACGGTAATGGGGAACGGAGTGTCTTTACATTAGGTTCCCTCTGCGTGAAGCTGATTTCATCTAATTTTATATGAAAACCCTTCAGTAGATAATCTACGAAAAATAAGCTTTACCAACCTTATAAAATGAGTAATTGTTAAATTCTTACGCACATAAACTCTTAACATTGTGAAATATCGATACAAATACTAACAAAATTATCAGTTTGGTTAAATTATGATGAAATGCTTTTATACGGAATTGGACTACAGTCGATGTAATCGAGTAAACTATTTTCAAATATCATAAAATACAACGGCCGTAAACATTGAGGTTATTGTGGTGTAGTTTACGACGGTTGGCTGTTACCGCGATAGTTACATATTCGATTTCCGTTAGGGTAATAATTATATTTTTTTTCATTTTCGATCAGTCAGATAGAGAAGTGGGGTTCCTCCACCCAACCCAAAATTGAGCAAGAAATGAGGTAGAAGTTTTTTTTATTAGGCTCCCTCTTCTATTCAAATTTCCTAGTCAATTAATATTTAATAACATCTTTAACCTTAGTAGTTAATAATAGAAGCCGTCGTGGCGCAGGTGCAGGTGGTCAAGGGTGTGACTGTAACGCGACGGTTGTTGGTTCGATCCCCACTCGAGGGATTGAATTATTATTTATTAATATTTTCATTTCTTCGCTCTGGCACCAAGGCAAAAGCTTGGCGTTGAGTTACGCCACTCAACACGCAATACCTCGAATATTTCCGCGGAGTGTTTAAACACTAAATTCCTTCTGCCTATCCTGCTGTTTGCAGAATAAAGCGTGAAGCTGATTTAATTTAATATGTTTTTTAATCTAAATAGATTGTTATATCCATATAACATATAGCATAGCTATATCCATTTCAGGACAATAAAAAGTAAATATTAACATTTTTTTACATGAATAGTTTACAGAAAGAAACATTATATGTACTAAAAACAACTTTTAATATAAAAAATCCACTCTAATCAAAAAGAAAAAATAAGTGGCCAAGACAAGCCGCGGTAATGAGGTCCACCACTCAATCTGCATTAAAGTGAAAAGTAGAGTTCGAAGTGTCTTAACACTATGTCCCTACTCCCTACCCCGCTATATGCGGGATAAAGCGTGAAACTTAAAAAAAAACGTTGTATTTAAGTTCCTATAGATATCTGCACCTACACACGTACCGTCACATATTGCGTCAGGCGGGTATTTTTGTTAGATAAGCTGCGCGTAAACAACTTACTTGTAGCGTTAACTACTAAAATACATTTTTATTCATCGTTCAACTCGTTTTAGCATGTAGCTTCGATATATATGTGGAGAATATATTTTTTGTGTTTCAGCTTCACTCTGTATTCCACACACAGCAGGGTAGGCAGAGGGGACCTAGTGTTAAGACACTCCGTTCTCCATTTTTACCCGAATTCTGGAGGCATTGCGTATTGATTGGCAGAACTCAACACCGCGCTTTTGCCTCGACACCAGAGCGAAGAAATGGAAATATAAATTTAAATAAATATTTCATCTCCTCGAATGTGGATCGAACCCACAACCAGTCGGTTTTAAAGTCACTCTATGTGCCCCTGCACCACGACTGGCCCCTATATTATATGTTTTTATAGTATTCCTAAAATGGAAATACAGTCGGATAAAAAGACGGACAAAAAACCTAATGATGAATTCATTACGTATTTTCTTTTAGACGCCAGTCGTCGTTGGTCACAAGCGTGTGCCTGTAAGCACGTCAGGTTGTGGGTTCGATTCCCATTCGAGGAAATGAAATATTTAATATTTCCTAATGTCGAGGCAAAACGTGGCATTGAATTCCACCACCCAACACGCTATAGCGCGTGGAGGAGTTGGCGGAGGCGGAGGGAAAATGAAGGTATACCTCCAGAATTCTGTGATATAAATAAACAATCAAAGTTCAAACAACTAAAGTATAGTTATACTAAGACATTATATCCTGGGACTTTACAGACACTTTGTTCCTACTAAAACACTTCCGTTCCCAACTTTCCACCGAATGCTGAAGGCATTGCGCGTTAAATAACGAAATTTATCGTTGCACGTTACCTCGTTACCAGAGCGGGGAAATGAAAATATTATAAATAATTTATTTCTTAGAGTAGTAATCGAACCCACAACCAGTCGCGTATACAGTCACACCCGCGCCACGACTAGCTTAATAACATATAATTACATCAGAATTAAACTAAAACATAATTGCAGAACGTTGAAATGACGATCGAAAATGCTTTGGAAACATAATATGTATAGGAAACGCGAATATGTCAGAGCCAGAGAGAGTACTGTGCTGTGTGTGCTTGACATATGTAATTTAGTTCAAATTGAGTGCTCAGTAGTAGCAACTTGTCGTGGAGCTGTTCACAATGTGAACGAGGGTCGGAGTCGTTGAATATTTAAATGAGGCCGCGAGGCCGTCGTGGCGTAAGAGCACAAGGGTGTGACTGTAAAGCAACGGTTGTGGATTCGATCCCCACAATTGGGAATGAATTATTATTTATTATTATATTTTCATTTCTTCGCTCTGGCACAGCGTGTCAAGGCAAAACCCCAGCTGTGAGTTCCGCCATTCAACAGGCAATGCCTCAAGAATTTGGCGGAAAGTGAGAAATGGAGTGTCTTAACACTAGGTTCCCTATGCCCTGATGTGTACGAGATACAGCGTAAAGCTGATTTTATTTGATTTTTTAAAACTCGATGCTGTTGTGTCGCTATGGGACAGCGTCTTCTTTGCTGGCCGTAAGCGCGACGGTAGTGGGTTCGGTTGTAATTCAGGGAAATGATTATATTTAATTTCAGCTTCACGCTGTATCCCGCACACAGCAGGGTAGGCAGAGGGAACCTTGTGTTAAGACACTTCGTTCTCCACTTTCCGCCGAATTCTGGAAGCAATTCGTGTTGAGAGGCGGAACTCAACGCCGGGCTTTGCCTCGACACAAGAGCAAAGAAATGAAACTGTAAATGTAAATAAATATTTCCTTTTCCTCGAGTGGGGATCGAACCCACAACCAGTCGATTTTACAGTCACACTTTGTGTATTATATTTAATATATTTTTTTATCCCTGGTAAGTGAAGTTCCGCCACTTAACACACAATGTCTCGAATATTCAGATGAAAATGGGAAACGGAGCGTCTTACCACTAGGTTCCCTCTGCCCACCCCGCCGTATACGGTATACAGTGTTAACGTAAAAAAACACATAACAAATCCTTTCTCAAATATTTTGTATACTCCAAACCGCCTAAAAGCTTGTACATTACCTACAAATATTTACATAGACGTCCATTAGGGGCCTTATTTATGATTCTTTAATATTATTACTTTTGGATTCAAGATTTACTATAAAAATAAATCTTTTTGTGTGAAAAATATGTAACTACATAAAGTACTTTTTAACATTTTTAAAGTGTTATTCCACACTTAAGAAAGAAAAATACTTATTTAGAAAACAGAATGCAGAACGTATAAAAATTTGAATATTCTCAACAGCGGGATTCGAACCCGCGCCTCCTAGAAACCGACCAGGCACTCTGAGCACCCGCCATTCGTTCGCGGATTCGAGTCCCACTATGTTCAAACTTTTATACGTTTTTTTATATAAATACATAAAGTACTGTGCTTTTTTTCACTCTTTGAACACCTGAGATAATGTGTGTTTAGTGGCTGAAGTCAACGTCACGCTTTATCTTGCCAAAACGTGGAAACTCGAATGTGCCAATCCACAGTGGTGTTAAATCTGACGTACACTACTGTTACAGGTTCAATTCACTCTTGGAGGAGTGTATTATTTCCTTTTTCTCGCTTTAGTAGTAAGACAAAAATCGACATTAAGGGGAACCAAGTGTTTTAATTCTCATACAGGACCTACCGTGCTGTATGCGGCGTGAAATGGCAACATTTTATTTTTCAATGACCTATTCATATTATTAAATGCCTGATATTAAAAATAACAGTCAATATATGAAAAGGTTTTTCATAAATGTAGAATATTAATAGATGCTGACATGAAGGCTATGAAAGCTCTCGATCAATCAAAAATATTGCGCCAAAGTCCGATATACTAAGTCTAAAGAGTATGTGATGATATAAATAATGACATGGGATTTTTTTTAAGTATCTTTACTATCATATACGAACAAAAAATGGTTCCGGAAAGTCAGTTTTTATTTATTTATATTTTATAATAATGAACAACTTTTTCACATATATTACTGATTTCAATATGCATTCAATGAATTTTAATGAAGCCAGCTGTGGCGCTGGGCCTGGCGCAAGTGTGACCGTAAACTGTTTGTGGGAAGGGAGTGTTTTAAGCTAGGTTCCCAGGTTCCCTCTGCCTTCAAAAGCAATTATTTGAAATGCCCTTTTATAATTTTACTCAAAAATACGACTAAAACAAACAAAGTAAAGAACTTTTGATAAAACGTGCCTAAGATTAGAAATTGGTCGCCGACACTTGCGCGTTCAAGACAAAGAACACTTTTTTTAACACTTGTCAAGTTCAAACTAAATATATATGGTATGTTTTAAAAAATATATATTTATTTTTTAATTGTTGAAGTGGTCGTGGCTCAGGGTTACAGGGTGTGACTGTAAGCCTGAAAGTTGTTTGTTCAATTCCCGCTCATGAGATTGAATTATTTTCATTTTCACAGTAAGACAAAGCGCGGCGTTGAGTTCCGCAATTACCCTGGTCTATGAGGCGTACATCGTGAAGCCGAAAATTTTGTTGATTTTACATTTGTATACGCCGTATATAAAAATAATATAAATTCGTTATTCAACGTTAAAAATAGAAGTTAGACCAGGGGTAGTTAGAAAAGCACTCTTATTCTAACTTCTGTTTTTTATTATTGAGATACATTGTACGATAGCACTAGATTGGAAGTTTATAATATCAATACGTTTATTTCTAGAATATTTTGGACTCACTTCGGCATTGTGCCTTTTTTCAATAGCAAAATTGTTTATTAGGTTTAAGCACATGTACAGCAGAGTGCTAAGACACTCCGTTTCCCACTTTCGGTCCTATTTCCGGGCCGAACTCATAGTGGGGAAATCAAAACATTTTTCCCCCGAGTAGGAACTCCCACTGCGTGACGACAGTCCCAATAAACAACAATATGTTTATCAAAATCATCGTTTATTATTTATACTGGTTATTTTTTTTTATAATCTAAGCAATTTCACGCTGTATCCCGCACACAGCAGGGTAGGCAGAGGGAACCTAGTGTTAAGACAATCCGTTCCCCACTTTCCGCCGAATTCTGGAGGCATTGCGTTCTGAGTGGCGAAACTCAACGCCGCGCTTTGCCTCCACATCAGAGCGAAGAAATGAAAATATAAATGTAAATAAATATTTCACTTTCTTGAGTGGGGATGGAACCCATAACCAGTCGATTTGACAGTCACACTTTGTGCCTCTGCGCCACTACCGGCCTTAATACTGGTGTAATGAATCTATCTCTTCCTCTTTTCAGGTCAAGTGGCTGTCACAATGGCGGACACTAATCCAACTCTTGGCAACGGAAGCTCTGGAAATGACAAAGTGAGTTCTCTTATAGCCTCCCACGCTTCATGAGTTGAAACGTGTTTAACTTTATGTTTAATTGGCTGTTAGGTGTATTTTTTTAATTTTTTTTCTCTTAGTTTTACGTTTTTTCAGACGAAACGTATTTTGTATAGCATTTTTGTTAGGTTGAAGCTGTATCTCACTTTTAGCAGCTTAGGCAGAAGGAATTTAGTGTAAAGGTACCCCGTTTTCCATATTCCGTTGATTTTTTCCTGATATTGCGTGTTGAGTGGTGGAATCTATTCCATTCTAATGTCACGATTTTTCTTGTTACTGAAGCGAGAAAATGATAATATTCAATAATTTACTCCCCCGAGTGGAATCGAACACACTACGTTCGCGTTGTACCCATTACAGTCACATATTGTGTCACTGTGTCAAGACAGACGATTTTATTTGTTTAGTTGTATGTTTTGATTGTTTATTTACTGTGTTTATACTGTTCTTTTAGTGTAATAGAAAAAAAACCTTGGCACTTTATTGTGTTATTTAGTTATGATTTTCGCTAATTCGTGAGTTATAAAAAGATGTTTATTTAAAAAACGTTTAAGCAAGAGCAGTATCTTCTAAATGTACATTTGGGAGTAATCGTTTCTTCACTGTAAATAAATGAAGATACCTTCATTTCTAAAAAGTAGTTGAACTCGTAGGAATTGAACCCACTATTATGGTTTGTTTAGATATATATATATACAGGTTATTGCGTCATATTTTTTTATGATGACGATTAGTTAATAAATACGAGATTGTCTGTAAGCGACTGTAAGCGCGACGGCTATGACTTCAATTCTCACTCGGGGGAATGATTTTCTTCTTTGTTTTGTTTGAAAGTAAAGCGCGGCGTTGACTGCCACCGTTCAATAATGTCTTAAAAATTGGGCGGTACTTGGGGAACGAGTATCCCGTTAACTTAACATTAGGTTCCCTCTAAATTCTTTACCGTCAAGCGTAAAGAGATGAGTGGCCAGTAATTCCATAAAGTAATTGTGGACTACAGTATAAACCTTAATTGAATATAAAGTTACAAATTGTCATCAAAAGGGATGGAATATATTTGAAACTGTAATTTAGTTTCTAAACGAAATTAGGGTAGTTATATTGAGTCGCTTGTTCTTGTAAATTGTAAGAAATTATATACTTTCAATATATATATAGGACATATTTATATATTTAGAAAAAATAGCAGCAAAATTTAAAAATCACTTATATTTAAATACCACAATATATTTAAATAGCGATAGTTTTAAAGAGGAAAACCTGTGATAAGGCCATATGTTTCGATATTTAAAAAGAAAATCAAAAGCACTAAGCCTAAGTGAGGCTAGTCTCCAATTATCTTTAAAGACTAAAGAGGCTTATAATCAACTCGCAAATATCCGTAGGCCGTTGTAGTGCTGGGGCACAAGCGTGTGAATGTTACGCGACGGTTATGGGTTCGATTCCAATTCAGAGATTCTGGCACCAACGCAAAAAGCGCTGTGTTGAGTTCCGCCAATACCTCCGGAATTTGGCGGAAAGTGGAGTACAAAAGTGTCTTAATCCTCAATTATGTATATAAAATTATCTGCTGTTTTTTTTATAATATTATATGTATAATATTTGGACACGCCTCAATAATCTAATAACATTGACATAGCCTTTGAACACACTGAATAACCCTCCTTAAGGTGCTCGCTGTCCCTTATCTTACTTCTTAAGGGTTATTGAGAACGATTTTAGGAGTTCTCTACTTGTTCTTTTATAAATATTGATATCTTTTATTTAAAAATAAAACGTAATTATATATATTTACAATGATTTAGTGTGTTTACAAAAATTAGCTTCTGAACGACGATTGGCACTTTCTGTATTTAGAGACAACTCAATTCCAGGTAATTATTCTATTTTACAAGATAAAATTTGTGCGGCTCAGAGAATAGTACGGCAATCGAAATCAAAGTCTTGGCACAAATTCTGTAACAGTATTTGTGAAGTGTCGTCAATTAATGAAATGTGGTTTCGAATGAAATGGATAAAAGGACGATATTGTAAAAAATCTTTTATTCCTGCCAATAGTGCTAGAAAGCTTCTTAACAGTCTGGCTCCTGATTTTGTTATAAATAATTGTCCTAATTTTCAATCGAGTAACTCTCAATTAGAATCAGTAATTTCTAGGAAGGAATTGGAAGTAGCCGTCAAATCTAAAGATTCTGCTCCAGGGATTGACATGATATCATTTTCTATGATAAATAACTTACCTGACAGGGGAAAGGAATGGCTTTTGAAATTATTTAATTTGTTTCTTAGAGATGGTGTAGTACCAAATCAATGGAGAGAAATAGCTATTATTCCTATTCCGAAGCCTGGACGTGATCCTGAATCTATATAGTCTTTAAGACCAATATCTCTTATGTCGTGTGTCTGTAAAGTTTTTCATTCAATCTTAAATAAAAGACTTGAATGGTATTTTGAAAAATCGAATACATTTTCAGTTGATACTACTGGATTTAGAAAAGCTCATTCTTGTTTGGATAACTTAAGTAAACTAATTTTGTACATTCAATTAGGATTTGGTCAAGCTAACGCTACTTCTTGCTGTTTTCTTGACATTGATGGAGCTTATAATAACATAAATATACATAAACTTCTTACTTTGTTGGATAACTATGGAGTAAGATCAAAAATATGTTATTATTTATGGAGTTTTCTTAGCGTGAGATATTTAAGTATAAAATCAGATACGTTAACGGAAGCCAGATGTTGCAGTAAGGGCTTAGCTCAGGGAGATCCCTTATCTCCTTTACTATTTAATATAGCAACTGCTCATATATGCCAGTCTATTAAAAACGTTTTTATTTCTCAATATGCAGACGATTTTGTTTTGTATACGTCAAACAAGAAATTGAGGTTTGCTTCCAATGAACTGCAATTGGCTTTGAGTAATTTTACTACACTGCTCGATGAATTGGGTTTACGTGTATCGCCTACTAAAAGTAAGGTATGTATTTTTACGAGAGCACATCGGGGTAAAAACATCGATCTTAATATTGATGGTGTTCCCCTAGAAGTTGTGGAAAATGTTAAATACTTAGGGTTGTTGTTAAATCGAAAATTGAAATGGGGGCCCCATATAGACAACTTAAGGGGAAAAATTTACAAATTTTTAAATTTATTTAAAATGTTAGCAGGTTCTGGTTGGGGAATTCACCCAAAGTACTTAACTAAACTTTATGTCTCAATATTGAGAAGTAGAATTGATTATGCGAGTTTTTTATTTGATGATGCCCCTCATTCACACTTAACCAAATTAGATCAAATCCAAAATCAGTCCATGAGAGTTATAGGTGGGTTTATCAGAACAACTCCTATTCATGTCATGGAGAGTGAACTAGCTTTACCTCCTTTATATATTCGTCGCCAATATTTAGGTGGAAAATACTTGCTAAAACAAAATCTTTAGAAAATCATACTATAATTTCGTTTCTTAATAACTTTGCCTCGTTTTTTGATAAGCCATATTGGATCCGTAGGAAGAAACCCTTATTAATAGTGTTGTTTAATGAAATTCAAAATTTTCCAATTCATAGAAGCAAAAAATTAGAAATGTTTAATTTAAGTATATGGGTTTCAAAAATTGATTTAGAACCTCACATTCAGTTAAAAATTCCTTATATTAATAAAGCAAAACGTTTTTATAATGAACTTGATATTAAAACAAATTGTATTAATTATTTAAATTTACGATATCCAAACTATTACAAATTATATACTGATGCATCTATTGAAAACAATAATATTGGAATTGCTTTTTATGATCCACAAGAGGAAACTAACATGAGATTTAAAAGCAATTATAAAATTTCAGTCATGTACGCTGAGCTAATTGCTCTCGCTGAAGCATTATCCTATATTGAGACAATTAATTTTGATAGATTTGTTATTTTTACTGATTCTAAAAGTGCATTACAACATTTGACTCGATGTACCTCGACTTTTCGAGGAACACCGATAGCCAATACTATTATTGAAATTATCTTTAAATTAAAATCTTTAAGTAAAAATGTTTTACTGCAATGGATTCCTTCTCATGTTGGAATCATTGGCAATGAGAAGGTAGATATATATGCCAAGGAGGCCAGCTCTGATGGAAATGTAATTAACGTGCTACCCTTCTATACAGACTGTCTTTATTTTATAAAAGAAAAATGTAGAAATAATTGGAAAGAGTATTTTAATAAAAGATCTAAAGAAAAAGGTATATGGTATAAAACAATTCAACCACAACCCTGTCATCGGGATGATATTGTAACGGCATTTAGGCTTCGCTCCGGACATATTCCGTTAAATAAATTTGGATTTTTAATGAAGAAAGTTCTTTCTCCTAATTGTCCCGACTGTGGGGTTGTAGAGGATGTCTACCATATTTTGACGGAATGTACCCGTAGCGAACCATTGCTTTCGCGAGTTGCAGATAGAACAATTGGAAGTTGTAATTTGTATCTTGCAAATCCTACTTCAGATTTAGCTAAATTGTTATATAGTATAGTTAAACTTAATGTAAGCAAACGTAAATAATATGAAAATGTTAATCTAACATAATTTTAAAAATATTTGTAATACTAACCAGAGCAACATAGTCACCTTAGTGACTCAGCTCTTAAAATGAGAATTAAAAAAAAAAAAAAAAATTTGCTTCACGCTGTATCCCACATATAACTGGTACCTGGGCACCTAGTGTTACGACACTCCGTTCTCCATTTAGACACTTTCGTTTCCCACTTTTCTCCGAATTTTTGAGGCATTGCACGTTGAGACGTATACAATGTCGCTCTTTGCTTGTTCTAAAATAAAATTGCTATTTTGGCTTCATGACATTTGACAATGGCGTTTCGATTCAAACGTTCGTTACAATAAAATCAAATAATATTTGATTTCCGGTTCATTTAAGTTTTACGGACTTAGGATTTCGCTCCCAAAAGGTAAATTGGGACCCTATTATTAAGACTCCGTAACTGTTCTCCGTTCGTCTTCCTGTTAGTCTGTTCGTCTATCACTAGGCTTTATCTCATAAACCGTGATTGTAAGTGATTTTATTGCCGTTTCTACAGATAATTGTGTGGGACAGAAAATGAGTGTTTAGACAATTCGTTCCTTAATTTTTATCGAACGGGTGAAATAAGAATAATTAAAATATAATTCCTTCGACTGGAGATCGAATCCACAATCATCGGGCTTACACTCTAACACTACACCACGACGACCTCCTCAAAATTATTCAATTCTATACAAATAAATTGACCAAAATCTCAAAGTGTAGTAAAATACAGGAAGCATAGTCGACATTTCTTTACTCCCGTTGTATTCTCCCGAATATCACAAAGAAAAGCGGAATTAAGAAGTTTACAATGTTTGTTCGGCAAAGTGTTTGTGTAGCGCCGGTAGCTGGTCGCCTTCACCCCGATACGGTTGTTACTGGGTTTAATAGGTTAAGGGCTGCCCTATTAAATGATTACTGAAATGGATAAATGTTTTTTTTGTAGAATAATTTGTGTTTTTGTACTTTTTTTCAGCTTCACGCTGTATCACGCACACAGCAGGTCAGGCAAAGGGGTCATTGTGTTAAGGCATTCCGTTCCCCGTTTTCTGTAGAATTCTGCAGGCATTGCGGGTTGAGTGGCGGAACTCAATGCGCTTTGTCTCGAAACCAGAACGAAGAAATGAAAATATAAATGTAAAACGTTGAGTTCTGCCACTCAACACGCAATGCCTCCAGAATTCGGCAGAAAGTGGGGAACGGAGTGTCTTATCATTAGCTTTCCTCTGTCTACCCTTCACGCAGCACGCAGAAGGGTAGACAGAGGTAGCTGACGTATTTTATTAATTTGTAGTACGTACCATATTTCATAATTTAATTCATTTTATTGGGCGTGTTTATTTTGATTTGGCCAATTTTACTTGACGTTATAATTATATAACTTATTTTGTTTACTTCTAAATTTATACAATAAACACATAGAATAAATAAAAAAATAATCATCAATTAAATATGTACGTATATTTTAAATGTCGCCTTTCTCTTTCCTATTTCTCTAAAACTGCTCACGCATTTTTGTTGATACTTTAACTTTTTTTTATATGAAACCTTAACTGTTTAAAACAGTTAAAATTATATCATTTTTTAAAAAAATTGTAATAATAAAAAAATATTCAATTCCAATAATATAACATAAATACATACATATCAAACTGATAACCTCTGTTAATTGAATAGGATAATAAAATAATTTTCATTTATTTCACCATATTGGCTGACTAAGCCATTAGGCCACCACCCCTCTCGATACATTCAACCGCAGTTCTGAAGTCAAACTAGCGTAATCACAACGGAAATGAAGACATATTGAACATATGTAGCTGCAATATGAGGCAAATGAGGCCAGTCGTGGCGCAGCGGCACGAGGTGTGACTGTAAAACCGACTGGTTGTGGGTTCGATCCCCACTCGAAGAGATGAAATATTTACTTAAATTTATATTTCGCTTTATTAGTTAAGCGCGGCGTTGAGTTCTGCCACTCAACACGCAATGCCTACAGAATTCGGCAGAAAGTGGGGAACGGAGTGTCTTAACACTAGGTTCCCACTGCCTACCCTGCTGTGTGCGGGATACAGCGTGAAGCTGATTTAATTTATAGCTACAATAATAGTATTGACATTGTTTTGCCTCATTATGTCTTTTTTATTACGTACAAGTAGTTATTTGTAGCTCCGTCCAACACCGTAGCGTTTGATTAAAATGTTTTTTCTAAATTTTGTAAGCCTTTAATATCTCTTAATAATAGTCGGTAAACCTTTTCTCTATATCCACCTTAAAAGCCGGCACTGCACCTGTAGCTCTTCTGGTCTTAGACGGGTCGTGGGCGGCAGTGATTACTTGCTATCAGGTAAACCGAATGCTCATTTGCCTTGTCTTTTTTAGGGTTCCTTGCCTCAAAGTGAAAAACGGAACTTTAATAATATACTGTAATACCAGTTGTCCGTCTGTCAAGACTCGAGATTGCGTAGTATAGCTATCAAGCTGAAATAAATACAAAACATTCAGTAAAAACTTACAGTATAAATAAAGTGAGAAAATCTGGAAAATGAAAATGTAAATATATTAATAAAAAAAAAAACAATTGAAAACCAAACTTAAGTTTGCTAACTTTTATAAATTGTACTTCCCGCTAACCAATAATTCTGAAATTGATACGAAACTCACGTTGGACGAGTCCAACTCTCACTTGACCGTTTCTATTCAAAAAAAATAAAACAATCTTAATCCTAAAGACACGTTACGAATAAAAGAAATAAAAACCCAGATAATTTGTTTCATAATTGCCAGATTTATGTGAAATAAAATGTTGTCAGCCGCAACCACCTGGTCGCACCCGGATGTAGCGTACACTGAGACTTTTACGATGTGTTTTGCATTACACTGATTTATGTAGGCGATTCGTCTTATTGTTACGACTTCGTATCCAGTTTCGGGAAACTGCTTAGTCAGTGCTTCAGTAATAATGATAATGTATTTTTTTTTATAAATATACTCTTAATTTAGTTGTGACCAGTTCTCGTTCATGGGCTCAAGCGTGCGATTGTATACGCGACAGGCTGTGTGTGGGTTAAATTCCCACTCAAGGGAATGTAATATTTCATATTTTCATTTTCTCGAGAGGGAATCGAACTCACAACCTCATTGGCATGAGGCTGTGAGTTCGATTCCACAACGATTGGCCAATATTTGAATTCCAATATTTAAAAATACGTTATTGATGCACCAAATAAACGATATCTCTGCTCCATTTTTTATTAAAAACCAAATAAAAATACTTATTAAAGAAATTATAATTACAAATATAATACTAAAAATCATAAACGCCGTCAAACCTATATATTTATTAATGAAAATAATATTTTGACACCGACCCCATTAAAATGTATAGACAACGTTCCGGCCTGTCGCTTCGGTCGACATGTTAAACTGTATGTAAAATCACCATACATTTTGCTAACGTCTTTTAACCTCTAAATAATAGTAAATACAGCTTATTTCTATACAACCAGACTTAATTAGTTACCTGAGCGTCTCTTGGAAATATTATTGACAGGCTAATGGACCCTGGCCAATGACGTGAAATATGATTTAGTTTTCTCATGTTCTTCTATTTTACGCTGTGGGACGTTTTCAGAAGAGATTGGGTGGCTTTTGTTGGTTATTTTCGTTTGATTTAGCTTTGTTTCATCTGTTGTTGTAAAATATGTGTTTGTTTTTTGAGTAAATCGGGAGAATTGAGTTAAAATTAACTGTATTTATTAACCGTATGAAAAGAAGTTATTACAAAAGTAATTATTTTATAAGTGCTATTATATATAAATCTTTTCATTTCAGATCTGAAGTAGTAACTTTAGTGAACAAGTCGTTAATAATTTTACATAAAAAAAATTAAGCATATAAATACTTATTTTAAATAAATTTATTTGACTTTGACTTTAATTTAAAAAATAACAGTATTACTAGGAGCGATTGTGGTCTAAAGATTTATTATTTTCATTATCTCACTTTTATGACAACTAAGAAACCTAGTGTTAAGACACTCCGTTCCATAAACGAAAATTTTTGTTTGCGGAACGGAGTGGCAGAAGGAACCTAGTGTTAAACTAGGTTCCTTCTGCCTACCATTGTATACCTTCTACATATCCGCATACAGCAGATATGCGGTATACAGCGATAAAAAAAACGAATATAGCTATCTTCCGGAACCCAAAAACTCACATTGATTTTGACTGACTTGAACTTCGATTCAAGTTTAATTTTGAATTACATACCATATTGCAATTGTACCAAAACAGCGCCATATGAAAGTAAAAATAATTATATTATCTCTATATATAATAAAACAGTAAAAATATTTTGTCTGTACATTTAGTAATTTTGACTGAAATGGATAGAGGGCCAATTAAAAAGAATAGTAGAAAGCAAAAATATATTTTTTTAATTTCTTGTTCATAATATTTGTCCAAAATCAAAACAAAATCTGAACATACTATATCTTTAACATCATATCATATTATTTATCACCCTTTCAACGTAGAGGGTAACAACCCCTAATATTGCCAATCCATTATCTGTATATAAAACGCAAGTAACGTGCCTACTTGCACCTGTCGTGTTCATACAGAGCTGTCTTACTTTGAGTAATGTATGGTGCTGTTCAGACATTCAGATGTGTTCGATGTTCATCTATCAAATTGTGGAATAAGTTGGAACGATTGATGTACTTTGGAAGAGGATAAATGGATATTATGTTACCCATTTATTTCATATATTTGCATTTTGTAGAACAAAAGAAGACAGAGAGAGAACTGTGACAAACTGAAATCCATAAAAAATTGGATCCAATACCTATATATACTCGTGTGTCTTTTTTTGTAAATGATTTGTTAAATTTTGTTTCTTGTATTTCTTTTTTTCAATACAATTTCTAATACTGGCTGCATCTGCCTTGTCTAGTCGATAATGGGAGAATGAGTGATCGGTTAGAGGTCATACACAATCTCACTTTTTTAACTGACAACAAAACCATCTTATTTTACTTATAATAACTAAATATATCCCAATAATAATAGAAATAGGAACATTTGATCTGTTTAAGCCTGGTATTGGGCTTCACAAGCATATCACACAATATTCTAAACATAAAGTGCTGGACGGCGGAACTCAACCCCAAAGCAAGGAAATGAAAATAACAAATGATTCCTACGAGTGGGAATCGACTCCACAGCCGTCTCGTTTACAGACTGACCCCGAGCCGCTTCGTAAGACTTAATTTTAATAAAATATTTACATAAAACATTTTACAAATTAGCAAAAGCTGACAAATAAAAAGATTTACAATACATTAAAAACAAAATAATAATATCTTTATATATAAAAAAATCCACAACGCTTACGTCAAAATAATATGGCACAAAACACGATGAGAATAAAAATATAGCACTTAAGAAATATCTTAAGATCAATCCAAAGTGAATAAGGACACTCAAACCGTTTTATTACTCGAGTAGAGAAATTTCTAAGGTTTTAAATGTGAATAAAATAGAATAAGTATGGATTATCCCCAATAATAATAGTCTTTTATCCCCTTGCGGTATGCTTACGACACGTTTCGGTGTTCTGTGGGACTGGAAGCTTAAAACCGCTATTAAATTATATTTTTGTTAATATTTTTGTTTATTCTGTTTTATTTCTTGACTAGAGGGCGCGCGCGGCTTCGCCCGCTTATTAGGACTGAATTCTAAATAAACCACGAAACACGTGCTCAATAAAATATTTTTAACAGTCTGAATTTATTTTTTTATAAGAATCGGTGGCAATTTAAAGATTTTTCCATATAAACTTTCAACCCCTTATTTGACCCCTTAGGGGGTGAATTCTTAAAAACCATGAAACACGTGTTCAATGAAATATTTTAAAGAGTCTGAATTTCAAATTTTATAAAAATCGGTACAGATTAATTTTTTTTCCATACAAACTTTCAAACCCCTATTTCATCCCTTTAGGGTTAATATATTTCAAATCCCCTTCTTAGTGGATGTCCAGAATATGAAAATAAACATCTGCCCAAATTTCACGTCTCTACCATCAGCGGTTACGGCTCTGCGTGCGTCTTACCTCAGTCAGTCAGCACAAGTCCTTTTATATATATAGATTTGACAGTGTAAAATTAATAATTAAAAAAAACGTAACAGTTAGGATGCTGAACTTTTATTGAGAAACAAACTTTTGTTTAGTTTCACTGTTGAATTAAATGTACTACTATAATAAATTAGCTATAAGTGGCAATTTTTTTTTTTTAATTAATCCCATAGCATAATGTAGGAAATTATTCAAAGGAAATTGCATATGCTTTTTATACAATTTAGTTACAAACATGGCTGCTTGTCAAAGAATAATGTTGCCATAACATACTAAATATAGCTTATACATAAGAATAACACAGCCTATAGCTGTATTTGTGAAGATTTTGTATAATTTGGATGTAATATAAAAATCAATTTAAGCGACTGCATTTCAGCTAGTTACAGAAACTATTATCATCAAATATAACAATTTAATACTACATATTGTTAGTCAAGGCAAAGCGCAGCGTTGAGTTTCGCCACTCAACACGCAAAGACTCCAGAATTCGGCGGAAATTGGGGAACGGAGTGTCTTAACACCTGGTTCCCTCTGCCTACTTTGCTATGTGCGGACTACCTTGATAAAGCGTGAAGCTGATTTATTTATTTATATTATTAGTCAACCAACTGATTTTACTTTTAAATATAAAAAAAAATAATAAAACCTATTTTAAAAGACGAGTAGTACCTATTTTGCTCGAACTAGCTCGGTTGTCTTAACTAAGTACAATATTGTAGTGAAAATTTGCTTTTTGTGAATATTTGCTCTTAACACGCAAGTGTATTTCAAATTTCATGTCAACATTTACTATTGACTGTCTAGAATTTTTACCACGGTGGCGCAATGACTGCGTCTGACTGTAAATACGATGGTTGTGGGTTTGAATCTCAATCGGGGAATTATTTTTTTTTATTTGCCCGCTCTTGCAAGACGAAGGACGGCGTTTAGTTCCATCATTCAACACGCAATCTTGAAAAATTTCTTTGATATTGTGTTACATTTCTAATAGTAACACTAAGAAAATTTATAATCAAAACTGCAATTAGATTTATGCAAAAATATTTATTTAAATTTTCACTATGAAAAAAAAGAAGTTAAAGAAAGTAAAATTTTACAATAATTTTTCATTTAAAATTCATTGAACGTTTGGATACCGTCATGGCGTTGTTATAACATGTCTCATTACTTACGATATTTATGAACTTCAATTTAATTTACGATACCTGCATTTTAAATCAAAGGGACGACGTTTTGTTGTGAGACGCGACCATTTAATTTAATAATTCGATTGTTTGACCTAGTGGGAATGATGTATTTTCATTTTCTAGCTACAATACGTTTCTCTATTTAACACACGACATTTCAAAATTTAGCCGAAAAGTGGAGAAAGTAGTGTCTTAGTACTCGGTTTCCTCTGTCTATCCTCTGCAATAGTGCAACAAGCACTTACATAATAAAATAATAATAATAAAGTAATTTCGAAATAACAAAACTATAAATAAATCAAAACACAAGAAATAAATATAACTAATAATTCTAAAATTAATATTATATTGATGCAATATCACATCAGATGGTTAGTTAATCAAATTGTAATAAACGAAGGAGGTTCCCATTCCTGTTTACAGATTACGGCGTCGCGTCGCGTCGCGTCGTGTATTTAGTGAACGTTAATTTTACAGCCAAACAGTAAAGGCGATTGGGGTGTGAATTATTTACTTTGGAAAGCGCTTGCGCGTGGGATTGTTTTGTTATTCGATATAATGTTCTTTTTATTTTTTTTAGTTTCACGCTGTATCCCGTATACAGCAGGCTAGGCAGAGGGATTAGTGTTAAGACACTCCGCTATCCACTCTCCGCCGAATACTACAGGCATTGCGTGTTATGTGGCGGAAGTCGACGCCGCGCTTCGGTATCAGACTGAAAAAATGAAAATATCATATATGATATTGAAATATATTTCATTTCTTCGAGTGGGAATCGAATCCACGACCTGTTGCGTTTACTGTCACATGCTTTTGCCCTTGTACCTACCTACCTTCCTCTTTTTAATTGATTTGAAATATTATAACAACTTTTAAATAAAGATGTGTGAATATCAGAAGCGTAAGTCCTATAGGAGAGCTACTACAGGAATTCCAGAGGCACTGCGTTAACTCAACGTCGCCTCGACACCAAAGCGAAGAAAATGAAAATATTAAATATTTTATTTCCTCCAGCGGGAACAGAACCCACAACCTGTCACGGTTGTGACCCTGCATCACGACTATTTACAAGCCTCATTTATGTCTAACGAAACCCAGTTACTGTACACGCAATACGTCAATAAACCCTTATGCTTATTGAACGGGAACGCGGAAGCTCCTCGAGAGGTTTTTGAGATTTAATCAAGATCCTGTATTGAATTCCAATGGAATGTCAAAATACTTATTTTATATATTAACATTCTATTTGATTTGTGTTGTCTTTTAGTGTTGAGTGAAGAAATGTACATTGCTTTCCGGATGTTGATTTTTTTTATTAGTAAGCGAAAAGATATACATAGCTATTATCTCTTGTGTGTAAAATTTAAGTAAAACTGTAGACTGTCGAAGACTTTATATATTTTTGTTTTATCAGTTTTGTTATCGCTATGTCCCGTATACCGCAGAGTAGGAAAAGGGAACTTAGTGTTAAAACACTCCGTTTTCCGCCGAATTCTGAAGCATCCCGCGCTTTGTCTTGACACCAGAGAGAAGCAGAGCGAGCGAAAAAGATTATTATACCCCTACTTAAAAACATTTTTCTGCAGAGGACGTAAACTATAAATGTTGATGTTTTCTTACAATATGTATGTATATCTGCAGCATCTTGGCATAAAACTAAATTGTTTAACACTTCAAAGTGTCATCTAAAAACTCGCTGGTTCGAATCACGCTAACGTGAAATTTTCTAAGCTAAATTTCAGTCGATACAGGCAAAATTTCCATTTCCATTTAAAATCATACAAGAAATAACATTTTTAAAATGATCTAAAAACTCAACTGACCTAGATAGATACAATATGAAAAATGTTTCATATATTTTTAACATATACGTCTACATTTCATTAAAAATACCTTCTACTCTGGTGTATTGATAAAATCAGAGTCGCAAATTCAACATTTTGTTTTGTATCTTTGAAGAGACGCAATCAGGCGTCTGTGCACATGTAGTAGTATACAGTAGTGCAGTGTAAGCCACCTTTCATCAAGAGTTAATTAACTTTGAACAAGACACATACGATTATATACAGTTCAAAATTTCTACTATGTCAAATAAAGTTCAAATTTTCTCTTCATTTTGCGACGAATTTTTCATTTTACGTACTTTTATGTTTAATATGCATATTGTAGTTATTACATATATTCTTTATTGCACAAAAGAAAGCATGCTGAAATATAAAATGAAAACGTTAGTTGACAAGGGTGGGCTATATACTCGTATACGTCGTTGGGTATGAATACGGAACCTTACCTGACTGCCACCCAGGTCCACGCGCTCCTGTTCGTTATATATATTAATTTGGAGAATGATCACAGATTTAGTGTCAAATCAATTTCTAAAGGAAATTAAGAAGAAATATAATATGCTAAAATAATGAATAAAAAAATATTCTCTGGGCACATTTACTAACACATTCATTGAAAGTAGTCTGACGTAGCGCACCAGGCGCGTCGATTGAAATGCTGTTGTGGTCACGTTGCGCTCTGGACGTGGATGCTATGTTTGTCCCTCGAAGAAGACCCCACGGGGGCCCAGGGAAGCAATGTCTGGAAGAGTCAATGGACTAACTACCGAGGATGTTGAGCAAAGCCCCAGATTAATGCCAGTTAGAAGAAGAAAACAATGGCTTCTCATAAAGTGACTTTTTTAAAGGAGCAACGTTTGTATGAACATTACGAGTTATAATTTTATCCATGACGTGGCTAGGTTTGTTTGAATTATAAGTAAAATCAGCTTCACGCTGTTTTCCGCATACAGCAGGGTAGGCAGAGGGAACCTATTGTTAAGACACTCCATTCTCCACTTTCTTCCTAATTCTGGAGGCATAGCGTGTTAAGTGGCAGAACTCAACGCCGCGCTATGCCTCGACACCAGAACGAATCCAGTCCAGTTGGTTTTACAGTCACACTTTGTGCCCCTGCGCCACGACTGGCCTCCGAATTATAAGTATATCTCATAAAAGGAAATAAGTCTCGATTTTACAAAAATAGCACGAATCATTATATATTGAGGCCAGTCGTGGCGCAGCGGCACGAAGTGTGACTGTAAAATCGACTGGTTGTGGGTTCGATCCCCACTCGAACCCACAACCAGTCGAGATGAAATATTTACTTAAATTTATATTTCCATTTCTTCGCTCTGGTGTCGAGGGTAAGCGCGGCGTTGAGTTCTGCCACTCAACACGAAATGCCTCCAAAATTCGGCAGAAAGTGGGGAACGGAGTGTCTTGACACTAGGTTCCCTCTGCCTACCCTACTGTGCGCGGGATACAACGTGAAGCTGATTTAGATTTTTTTTTATTTATTTATTATATATTTATTTTTTACGCATCGATTATGTGTAATATGTAAATAAATGTTAAAAATTAACTTGTTAAATTAGAAAACACACGTCAAATTTTATCATTATTTATAATTTTATTATAAATGTTTTTTTTATTAAATACAATTTTGCTTGTTTATAGTGACTTAATGACTTTGACTTTAGTTGAAATCTATGTAAACATATTAAAAGGCGCTACTCTAATTGATCACAGTGACGAAGCATGCCCATCATCTTTCTATAGCCGTATAGCTGTATATTACTTTCTGTGATAAAATGAAATATGGTTTTCATTCGATAAAAAAAGTGACATGGGTTCAAATCTCATTGTGTAGAAAATATCGTGTATGGTATGGTGTTATTGAATATATGTTTTTTTTTTATTATGTATGTGGAAATAAGAACACAATAACGCAGCACTTTGAAAAAGATCCAATAAAGTAAGTAGTACTTTAATTCGGATTCCGTTTTTGCTAAGACTTCGCCGTCTGTCCGTCTGTCGGTCACCAAATTGTATATGAACTGTGATAGTTAGACAGTTAAAATGTTAACAGATTATGTATTTCTGTTGCCACTACAACAACATATTATCAACAAACTCAACAATATTAAAAAAACTGAATAAAATGAATATTTAAAGTGGCTCCCACATAAAACACGTGACTTTTTGGTTTGATATTGATAATGGCAACAGTTAGACTTACTTGAGCTTGATATATATCTATATTCATACAATATTTAGCTATATATTGACTTTAAAAATAAATCAATGAATTAACGGTAAACAAATATTTAAGGAGTTCGGAACCTTCCGAGTCCGTAGTCGTGTCCGGCTCGCACTTAGCCAGTTCACATTATATTTGTGATCAATATGGAGACAATAATAGAATATTTTCTGTATAGAAGGAAACAAACAAATATATAAATATTTAAGATACACACACAAATTTATACACATATAGAAACAAATATATTAAATTATTTATGTAACGACTTCCTAATTAATGAGCTAAGCGAAGCGAAGTTGTTACCGGTCAAAAGTGTGTTTCGTTGTAAAGTTACTCCTCCTAGACCGTTATACCTACAGCTCTGAAATTTTGCAGGAACGTTGTGGACGATACGGTGATACCAGCGAAGTAGTTTGGTTTTAATTGTTATTGCAGTTTTTGAGTAAATGGTCAAAATTTGTCCTATAGAGTTAAACTGTGGAACGTTTTGAAATTATAACACTTATATATATATCTCAGTTTTAAAGAGTCATTTTATTTGAAGTTTCTCTTAGTTTTTTTAATTACATTACGCAACATAGCTTCGCACAGGTCCACCCGCCGTGCACAGCATATGGCGGAACCTAATATGGAAATAGAATATAAGACAAAGTTATTTTAGCATATCATTTCAAAGTTCTTTACAGAAGTCCTCATTATCCTTTCCTTTATAGAAATCCTGAATTTAGCAGGGTAGGCAGAGGGAACCTAGCGTTAAGACACTCCGTTCCCCACCTTCCGCCAAATTTCCGAAGCGTTTGCGTGTGTGATGTGAAACTTAACGCCGCGCTTTTCTTGCCTTTGTGAAAGAGCGAAGACATGAAAATATAAATAATTAGTCATAATTCCTCCGAGTGGGAATCGAACCCACAACACACACGCTTGCCGGCCTCTGCCCCAAACTAAATTCAATACAAAATAATAACCTTCTATGATTTTGGTGTAAAAATAATAAAACATGGGCGGCCGTTATCAGGAGGGCTATAGATAAGGGGCACATTATTAATGCGTTTACACAACGATACGACGCGACAGACAAACAAACTCTACGGAATGTACTTGTACGTTGATTGTAACTTGTCGTTGGAAAAGCTTATTTCCTAGAACATAGGTTTTTCCTGGTTTCCCGGTTTTTTTTTAATGGTTTATGTATTTTTTTTAAGTGTTATACCACATTTTCAGAAGAAAAATACTTTTTTTTTGGAAATATTTAAAAAATTGTTCAAATATAAATGTTTGTCACTACTTATTAGCACTTGTTACAATTTTATAAGAAAGGCAAAGAGAATTTAGCGGTGCATGAGATGAGAGCCTCAAGATTGATATCTATCGAATGAATGAACTTAATACCTAACGAACTAAATCGAGGTTATATCTACAGCTTTTTGAGTATATAACTTGGTTAACATTAATTTTCTTTTTTAACGCTATAGATGCATAGTCAGTTAGTGTTAAAACACTCCGCTCTGAGTGCACTGTTTTATTTTTATTTGCAAGAGGTTTGTGTTTTGGCGAAAATGACAATAACATAATTTAAAAAAATACAATTTTATTATAAAAATGACATATTTTCAAGTTACTTTAAAGTTAGTTTAGATTGTGTTTATATTTCTATTCTGTTTATATAATACTCACGGTATTTTGTTCTTTTTTAAACCAACTAAGTTTTTAAACTAAGACTTAAAAAAAAAAATATCCATATTTTTACTTAAATTATATAATAAGCTTATTTTTTTTATAGGAGAATTTACTTATCAAAACAAAAAAATAAATGAGAGCATTCACTTAAATCGGAATAGAACCCAAAAACAAAGCAATTACAATCAAATACTATCCAAGACCGAGGTGGCAACAACGCGACATTTTTATAATTCCTAGTATAAAATATATATGCAAAACAAATATTTAAAACTTCCATAGTTCGAAAAGATAAAATATTTTCTAAAGCCATTCCACCATTAAGTACCCGTAGGTGTCTTTCAGTGGAATTTTCATTTTAATCTGATCGTTTGAACGTATTGCATATCCGTTCTCACTAACGTTATTCGATATTTTCCTTTCTTGTTCAGCCTTTTTAGTACTTTTTATCTTCACACAACATTGAACTAAACAAGAAGCGGCTATATAACTGAGAGCTCTTAAAAAATAATACCTTAAACTTAAAAGCCAATATTTTTTTTTTTAATTTTAATAGTACGCGTGATAAAAATAAAAGAAAAAAATATTTTCATAGGCCAGTCGCGGCGCGCAGTGTGACTGTAAAACCGACTGGTTGTGGGTTCGATCCCCACTCGAGGAGATGAAATATTTACTTACATTTTTATTTCCATTTCTTCGCTCTGGTGTCGAGGCTAAGCGCGGCGTTGAGTTCTGCCACTCAACACGCAATGCCTCCAGAACTCGGCAGAAAGTGGGGAACGGTGTGTCTTAATACTAGGTTCCCTCTGCCTACCCTGCTGTGTGCGGGACACAGCATTTTATTTTCATACATGTGCAGCATTATGGTCCACTATTACAATTACACACGATATCTGTATATGGTCAAAAGTGTGGCACTACTCTTCAATTATTTTATTTTTTTAGTTTCACGCTGTATCCCGCACATAGCAAGGGAGGCAGAAGCACCCTGGAAATCTAGAGTTATGACACTCCGTTTCTATAAAGACATTTCCGTTCCCCACTTTCCGGTGAATTTTGAGAGGCATTGCGTCTTGAATGGCGGAATTCAACGCCGCGCTTCTGCGTCATTACCAAAGCGAAAATAATAACAATTTCATTTCGGCCTGAAATTACATCATATACATACTTAAATCTATCTAAAAATAAAAGTAAAGTAAAGAATATAAAAATTTTCTTTGATGAATAATAATAGTTTATTTTATAACCGCAGTACTTTGAATTTAATTGAATTGAAAACTTGCGTATCACTTTATTTTTATTACGCTACTAGCACCGCATGAAACGACTACCGTAAATAACTTTATAAATATTAAATTAAATTGTGTGAAGTTTATTGTTGAAATAATATTTAGAAAACTTCTGTTTTGGAAATTATATGCATGATGTTACGTATTTTTAAGATTCCGTACATTTTAAGGAAAAAAGAAACCCTTATAAGATCACTTTGTTGTCCGTCCGTGTGTCTCTCGGTCTGTCAAGAGCCTTATCTCAGGAACACTCAGAGATATCGTGATGAAATTCGAACCATATGCTTTCAGATCTACGGCCTCATGATTTACTGAAAAAATCATATTTTTTAAAATAGATATCGCCGTTTATATCGCAAAAACACGTATTTCTATACTATAAAGGAATTCAGAATTAATAGGGTACTTCCGGTTGACCTGGAATTATAGTTGTCTGACAGCGAGCATCTACAGGTAGTACTAGCTCAGAAAAAGAATCTCAAAACTATATACTTGTGGTTAATTCCTAAACCTAAAAAAGTTAAGCCTCAAAAGGGAGAAAAAAATTGGTATTAAAACCTTTAGTTCAAGTGAGGTATCAGATGATAGGCCTCTGGTTAAGCTAAGCTTGAATTTCAAAAAAGACTTGAAACCTCCAATTCTTGTACAGAACCCTCGGTGGGCAAGCTCGACTCGCACTTGTCCGGTTTTTTTTATCTTAACGATGTATCACACACACAACAGGGTATTCAGAGGGAACCTTGGAGTCTATTGTAAAAATATTTCCGTTGCTTACTTTCCGCCCAATTCAGCATATTAGTTTCAAAGTAGCATTTTCAATATAAAAAAAAGTTTATTTCAAATAATATTAACCAATATCTTCTAACAAGAGATCAGTGCTGGGATACACTGTTATTGTGTCTAATAAAATGTTTTATCCGAGGCTTCATAAAAGGTAGAATAAAAAGTATAAAAACAAAGTCGATATGAGTATTTTTTGCCGCGAACACTGTGATGTCTGAAGCGAGAGTAACACAGTTTATTCTGATATAGCGATAGGATGAATCATAAACATACATATATACATATAATATTTTAATAAGCACTTTTTAAAGTGTTTAAGTGGGAAACGGAGTGTCTTAACACTAGGTTTGCCCTCTCTACCCTGCTGTGTGCGGGATACAGCGTGAAGCTGATTTTTTAAAGTGTTATTGCACAATAAACAAAGAAAATAATTATTTTGAAAAACATATAAAGACTTTTTTAAATTATATTTAAGATCAGTTTCCAAAAGGTGCCTCAACGTTTTTATCCGTTTCGTAAAATTATTACACTTACGAGTATTATATCACGATGGACATAGATTCGATTCCCAATCTAAGTATACGTCATGATAGAAGTTATTCTAATTTTTGCTTCGCGCTGGGTAGGCAGAGGGAAACTAGTGTTAAGACACTCCGTTCCCCACTTTCTGCCGAATTCTTGAGGCATTGCGTGTTGAGTGCCAGAGTTCAACGCCGCGCTTAGCCTCGACACCAGAGCGAAGAAAATGCAAATATAAATTTAAGTACATATTTCATCTCGCGAGTGGGGATCGAACCCACAACCAGTTGGTTTTACACATCCAGTCACACTTCGTGCCGCTGCGCTTCGACTGACCTCTATATGTGTATGTATTAATGCAAGTTATTTATATGTAAAGAACATAATATAATTTAATGAGAATAAGAATACTAAGACTTTTTAACTCTTTCCCAAATAAATTACATAAAAACGAACAAATCCCGTTTATCTTATCATTGAATGGCAAATAAAAGAGAACCGTAAAGTGCTACGATACGTAGGCGCGCTACGATCTGTAGAAACATTGTAATGTGTTACATACTTTTACTTAGTATGTATTACTTGCTTCAAATTTGTTATCCTAATATTTCTTTGTTTTATTGGATTTAGCCATTGGACCATCATGTCTTAGTGGAATGTATGTATCGGGTAATGTATCGGGTTTACGCAAAACGTGGAGAAGGGGAGTCTTATTTTAGCTTCACGCAGTATTCCGGATAGGAGGGTAGGCTAAGGGAATCTGGGAAACTAGTGTCAAGATACTCAGTTCAGATTAAGACACGTCCGTTCCCCATTTTTCGCCGAATTAAGTGAGAGTGGTGGAGCTCAACGCCGCGCTTTGCCTTGTCACTAAAAGGAGGAAATGAAAATGTTAAATATTTTATTTCCGTCATACTGTTGCCTTTGCTTTAATATATGTATAATATTTTTAATATTTTTTATAGTTTTATTCCACACGTCTACGTTCAGGGGTTACGTTCCATAGGAGGAGAATTAGAAGCAAAACTCGTGGAAAAATTTAGGCTTGTTGACCGAGATACAACGTCTCTATATTGCTAGCGGATCGAGAAACATTGAGTGTTCAAAAGTCCTACTTTTGATGATCGGTGAGTCAGTCAGTGAGTGACAAAATTTTGAAACTTTAACAAGTTGTCATTCTTAAACTACTGGTTCAAATTGACTGAAATTTTTAATATACTGTGTTTATATAATGCCTGATTAGTTACAGAAAATTCAGGTTTCTTGTTTTATCCACAACGAAATTATAGGGGGGTCGAAAATGGCCTGAATTGCTTCGAGAAAGGGATGGTACGGCCGTGCCGCTTTTTTTTTGCTCGACTTGGCGGGGGCACTGCCGTGCCCCCAGATTTAAACTTACTATTAACCCGCATTTTAGTCATACCACAACAAATAAATTAAAAAAAAAATTAAAGTATAAATAAAAAAAAACGCAATAAGACCGCTCTATAATAGCAAAGAGAACATCCATTGGGCTTCATAGAACTGTAATAATAATCGATATTTTTATTTTTATCGATTATTATTGTTTGGAGTTACTTAGATTGATATTTACAATACAAGGTCAATGTTTGTGTTTTTTACTAAGTTAGTACTATTAAATTCGAGGCCAGTCGTAGTGCAGAGGCACAAAGCGTGACTGTAAACGTGACAGGTTGTGGGTTCGATGTTCACTCGAGGAAATGAGACATTTAACATATCCATTTTACTCATTCTGTATCGAGGCAAAGCGCGGCGTTGGGTTCCGCCACTTAACACGCAATGCCTCCAGAATTCGGCAGAAAGTGGGGAACGGCGTGTCTTACACTAGGTTCCCTCTGCGTACCCTGCTGTGTGCGCTGATTTATATATATATATATATATATATATATATATATATATATATATATATATATATATATATATATATCTGTTAAGTGGCAGAACTCAACACCAGACACCAGAGCGAAGAAATGGAAATATCAATTTAAGTAAATATTTCATCTCCTCGAGTGGGGATCGAACCACGACCAGTCCAGTCGGTTTTACAGTCACACTTTGTGCTGCTGCGCCACGACTGGCCACAATACACAATATATATATATATATATATATATATATATATATATATATATATATATATATATATATATATATATATATATATATATATATATATATATATATATATATATAAATATGGGTTAATTTAAATAACTTCCGCCATCTGCCTGAAAGCCATTTTGCGGTGGATATAGATCGTGGATTGGATTGTAATAGGTTACACAGGCCAATAGTAATATAGTATACTATAATTACTTTGAACATCGCATCAAATAGGTTTCATATCCTTATATTAACATATATAAAATTTGAATTTTCATCTCTATAAAATCGTTTATTTTAACTAATGACTTCTAAAATATCTATTTATATGTTTTGTTTAAGCTTGTTCTTTGGTTTTGTTTAGTTTCACGCTGTATCCCGGTAGGCAAGAGGAACCTAGTGTTACGACACTCCGCTCCCCACTTTCCGCCGAATTCTGGAGACATTGCGTTGATTGGTGAACTAAAAGCCGCGTTTTCCCTCGACACCAGAGCGAAGAAATAAAATATTAAATATTTCATTTCCTCGAGTGGGAATCCAATCCACAACCTGTCACATTTGTAGACAAACGCTTGTGCCTCTGCGCCACGACTGGCCTGGTTTTTTGTTTTTTTATTTAATTTATTTGTTAATAGGGCTGCTGTAAAACAACCAGAGAAGGTGAAAGCCATGAAACCAGCGTGGAGGGCGAGAAGGGCGAGCGGCAGTCTGGAGACGGTGCTAGCTGTACAGTCACTGATGAACAGGTATACATATACATATATACTAAAAATATTTAGCTGCGGCTTCACGCTTTATTTCCCATATAGCAGAGTAGACTGAGAGAGGGAACTTAGTGTTAAAACACTCCGTTGCCCATTTTCCGCCCGAATTCAAGACATTGCGCTTTGAGTGGTGGAACTCTACATCGCTCTTTGTTTTGTCACCAGAGCGAAGAAATGAAAATTAAAATGAATGAATTGCTCCGAATAGAAAAACCGAAAATGGCCAAATGTCGTGTTGCTACGGCAGGATGGCGTCATTTTTTTTATAGATGGTTAAAATTGTTTATCACAACAAACCCTGAGACTTTAGTGTCAAAATGAGCGCGCTCGTCGTTTAATAAGCCTCCTCATAGCTGTATAATTTTATAACTGTTCATTTCAATTGCTTATTTTTATATTATTTCATAAATGATCCTTCGTCGTCATTAGTCTTCACCACCTCGCAAAGTGCAGATCATGAACGAAGTCATTAAAGGAAAAAAATCATTTACTCCTACGCATTTACAGAAAAAAAATCCAAAAAGCAATTTGAATGTGCGCTAATATATATTGTTTTTAACAAATATATTAACATATAGTGGGGGAACAAAAGTAGCTTAATTGGAACGAGATGTCATATCACTAGGTTCCCAGGTTCCTATTCTGCTATGTGCAAAAAAAATGTATACCGCTTACCCGTGACGACGTACTAATGCTAAATAAAGACAAAATTATACGTGACATTACAAAAATATATTATTATAATGAATTAACGCCTAAATACGCAATCTGGAAGCTGAGTTATATAGTAATCACATTTACACAACGACTAAGTACAGTACGGTCGATGAGAGCCGCCATAAATTAACTGTAGATAGCAGCTTTCATTTTAGTATTCTTCTTTTAGTTATTTTCTTACTGTGTGAATTCAAATTGGCCACGACTAATCTACTGTACTACAGCCAGTATAAAGTATGCTGAGATGTTCTTCATACGGTCGGCAACCTGCCAAAAGTCCTTAATGTGAAAAATATAGGAACTTGCGGCGTTTAGTGGCCATAATTTGCAGCTGTTCGGTTTATTATTAGAATTTTCACTTATTTCCTGTGATATTTGATTTGCAAGTTTGAGTAATGGCTTATTTAATGCTACAACGACTTCTGTCTTTTCATTAAAAAGAATAAATGGTAGATCACTGTATGTATTTGAAAAGATAGTATACAATTTTTTTTTACAATTTTAGAGTGTTATAAGGAAGGTAATTTTTAGAAAACATATAAAAAAATCCATGTTCAAAGCTTTTTATATGTTTTTCAAATAGTAATAGTGATTTTCTGGCATAGTAATTTTCTGGCAGCTAAATATACACACAAATGCACTCTATATTTAAAAAGACTTTAGCTTATTCACTTAATTCACAAACAGAATTGAATGTCGGACAAACAATGAGAATTAAATCAGCTTCACGCTGTATCCCGCACACAGCATTATAGGCAGAGGGAACCTAATGTTAAGATACTCCGTTCCCCACTTCCGCCAAATTCTGGAGGAATTGCGTGTTGATTGGCGGAACTCAACGCCGCGCTTTGCCTCGATACCAGATAAATAAATATTTCAATTCCTAGAGTGGGGATCGAATTCACAACCAGTCGATTTCATAGTGACACTTTGTGCCCCTGCGCCACGATCGGCCTAAAATGAATGAGCTTAAATTTAAAATAAAGTTTTACATTTTTGATTCTACTCACTTGTTCAATATTCTAAGAATCTTTTGACTCTTGGGAATCGTTGTGAATTTATTTATTACTAAGGTAAAAAGTGAGTACTGCGCGACAGAATATTTTATGACCACTTCTGTAAATAATAGTATATTATAAAAAGTTCAAATATATGCGATCATTCATACATTTGCATTTGTGTTTTGAACCTTTACGATTTATAATGCATAGTATACCCCAATTTAGGCGAGGTTATGCTTGGTTGTTATGATGAGAATAGAGTGATAGCGAAGACAAGATAGTGTGTTGAACGGCGAAACACAACGCCGCATTATACGGACCAGAGCGGAGAAATAAAAATAATCGCGTTTTTAAACGTTGATTTGAACATTACGCGATGATGTTCTCAAAATATTATTTCTAGCTATACGCTGCAGCACCCGTAGCAATGTAGACACTGGGAACCTAGTGTTAAAACGCTCTGTTCCCCATTAAGAGATTTCTGTTCCCCATTAAAGAGTAAATTCTTAAGGCATTGCGTGTTAAGTGGCGGAACTCCAATACCGGGCGTTGAGAAGAAAATGAAAATATTAAGTTTTTCATTTCCCCGAGTGTGCATCGAACCCACAGCCGCGCGTTTACAGTCGCACACTTGAGCCCCTGCACCAGGACGACCTCAATAACTAGATAATATTATTAATTATTTTTATGATTATGTGGTATATTGTTCTCTTGTTGTTTTAA
This sequence comes from Heliconius himera, assembly GCA_021202915.1. Lineage (NCBI taxonomy): Eukaryota > Metazoa > Arthropoda > Insecta > Lepidoptera > Nymphalidae > Heliconius > Heliconius himera. The sequence continues at coordinate 51,182 of JAJHJA010000185.1, read as the reverse complement.
AGACAATTTTAAAAGATACTAGAGTATCTATACAGTATTTTAATAAGTTTATAGTATAGGGCAAAAAGCACTTAAGACTATTATAATTAACTTATAAGAAAGAAAATGAATTTAAATTGAACGTAAGTAAAACTAAGTACATTAAAATCAAACAAAAGCTTATTTAGCTTTCATCCTTTCAGAGAATTTAAAAACTTTATATAAAGTATTATAAATAGAAAATTAGAAGCCAGTGGTGGCGCACGGGCACAAGCGCGTAACTACTGCTTGTAAACGCGACACGGCGACAACGATTGTAGGTTCGGTATCCACTTAAGGAAATAAAATATTTAAAATTTTCATTGACTTACTCTGGTAATAAGGCGTTGAGTTTCGCCACTAGGATTCGGCGGAAAGTGGTGAACGTAAGTGTCTGAAAGGGAGTATCTTTATATTAGGTTTCCAGGTTCTCTCTGTTTACCCTGTTATGTACGAAATAGATGCTTGAAACTAAAAAAATGTAGTTCCACTACCCAAGATCCAAAATCTTTAACATATATGCAAATGGATTACGAAATGACTGCCATCTTGTTATTATATATTAGAAGATATGTATGTTTAAACGTAAAAAGAAGCTTCACGCTGTATCCCACCTACTATAGCCACGAAGCGAAGATATCTTAATATTAAGAGACTTCGTTCTGTCCTTTCTACCCATTGAATATTGCATGTTGATGGAACTCAACGCCGTGCTTTGTCTTGTTACCAGAGCGAAGAAAATTTTACAAAAGCATTCGCACGAGTGGAAATCGAACCCAAAACCACACTCGTCTCGTTCACAATCAATCAATGAGCCTCAACGTCACGTCGGTCTCTATAAAGTATTAAATATGTATATTTTGTAAATTTTCCACTCTATTTTGTTTCAGATACGGGTTAGCGACGACGACGGGTCCACCAACAGCGGCCGCAACAGTATAGACCCGTTCCGCGCGGACGCCGATATAGGTGACTTTGAAATATTAGTTTTAGTTATACATTGTGAAAGTAGTGTAGTTTATTGGATATATTTTTATAATGGGGCCAGTCGTGGCGTAGACCATGGTGGGTTCCATTCCCATTGAAGAATTAAGGTTATATTTAATATTTTCAATGTTTTAGCTTTAGTAATGGGGCAAAGCGCGGCGTAAGTTTCGCCTCTCAACACACAATGCCTCCAGAATTCGGTTGAAAGAGGAGAATGGAAGTGTCTTAATGGGAAAAGAACTTAACATTAGGTTCTCAGGTTCCCACAGCTCTCCTGTAGACTAAAGAACATGTTTACAACCTGTTGTAGGTTATATAGTAACAAAATTTGCAATATATTTGATAATTTATTATTTTTGAAAGAAAAATAGCATGGGAAGTTAGTTTAGGCTGTAAACTTTACGTGCATATTAAAAGTTATAGGTAAATGTCATTCAATTATAACTTTATATTGAAGATAAATATTGATTTAGATATGTTTCTATTAATATATGGCACTTACATATTGTTTATTATATTAATTACCGCAAGTCAATGAGTACGGTTAACCACAAAATTTTATACTATACTAGCTATATATTGCGACTTCACCGGCAATAATAATATATATGAAGGCCAGCCGTGGCACAGGGCCACAAGCGTCAGACTATAAACGCGACTGGTTGTGGGTTCGTTTCCTACTTGAGGAAATTAAATATTTTCATTTCTTCGTTCTGGTTTCGAAGCAAAGTGCGGGGTTATGTTTCGCCACTTATTTGCATAGCCTCCAGAATTCAGCGGAAAGTGGGGAGCGATTCCCTCTGCCTACTCTATTATGTGCGGGATACAGAGTGAAGCTATAAAAAATTTTTTTAATTAACATATATAAGCGGAAAAATAAAAAAACTCATTCCGCCGAGTAAGAATCGAAATTACAACTATAGGAATTTGTTATATTTTTTCAAATAGTTTATTGCTGCACATATCGCTAATAATTTAGCGGGAAGTTGGGAACGGAATATTTTAAGACTAGGTTCCCTTTGCCTACCCTGCTGTGTGCGGGATGCAGGGTGAAGCTGATTGATGATATTTTTTTTTATATCTCTAATATTCTTTTAACAGTGACTACGGACGGCATGCTGCGGACGGGTCGCTATTATAAAGGAATATATTGGCCCTCGATTACTAATAGTTTTAAAGTAAGTTACTTTCTTACTTACTCTACTTATACTAACTTTGGATAATTTTAAAATTTACAAAGTAGACTAATATAAGATTAGAATTTTAATGTGATATATTTATAATACTAATTTAATTATTTACATTTTTATTATTTATATTAGATTTTTTACATTTTGTGTAAGTGTTATTCCATACTTAGGAAAGAAAAATACGTCAATAAAAACCGTCCAAGGCGGACGTAATTGCAACACAATGCACAATGTAATTTAAGAAACGAAAGATATAGACCATGAGCATTATTTTCTCATTCTATAGAATAAACATAAATAAATAAATATATAAAAATACATCAGCTTCACGCTGTATCCCGCACACAGCAGAGTAGGCAGAGGGAACCTAGTGTTAAGATACTCCGTTACCCACTTTCCGCCGAGAGAATGAGAAGATAAAAGAATAAACATTCACTATATAATAATTATATTCTATGTATTATTATAAAAATAGTGTCCACCTTTCCGCCGAGAGAATAAGAATATAATAGAATGAAAATTCACTATATAATAATTATATTTTATATATTAGATACTATTAAAATAGTGTCAATTATATTTTATTATTTCACAGGACGAAACCGTAGAATTATCTTATCAGAAGTACTCAAGGCGACAAAGGCAAAGATCCCTTATAATGGTCAACGTGGTCGACCTGGCACTCAAGGTAACCACAGCTCTAAGTAGAATTACATACTTTGACCCAACTTATGACCGTAGCTTGGTTCTCTAGTAAGGAATAAAATTAGCTAGCTTAGCTCTCTAGTAAGGAATAAAACGTAAACACCCTTTATAGTCGTTAACGTGGGTAATTATCAGGTGCTCCTCTACACTCCCCAAGGATCCTCTTATATGTCAAACTTCGGCGTTCTACGCTACGTTGTTTATATAGTTTTTTAAATAAATAAATTTATACTATATTTTATGCTTATATTGGTTTATTTATGTTATGTACACACAAATTTTCAATGTTTATAGTATTACATGTAAAAAAAAATAAAATTGTTTTAGGCAAAAGAATAATGCTTTATGCCATTTTTTTGTATTCTTGCAATAACAAAATAATTATTTCGAGTTTCAAGCTGATGACGTAGACGTCACGAAGCTTTGAAACTTTTGAAACTTTGTAGGTAATAATTCAATATTTATGCATTTCTATATAGAAATACATATGTGATTAATATTTTAAAATATCATATATATGTTATTAAGTATTATCTTTCTATTCCAGATATGCTTAACGCTGATTTACACATTATCACCGCGTAACAGTAAGTATATTTCAACTTTAGTTTTGTCAACATGCAAGATCTTCAAACTAGTAGTATTTTATTGTTTTAAAAATATAAAATAATATTAAAGAAAATTTTGGATGTGTCTCTGCGTAAATCGCTGAAAACTACTGAAAAGATTTCAATATCTTCTTAGTGGCGCATTGGGTCAGCTGTTGGCTGAAACAACGGTTGTGAGTTCGATTTCAACTTGAGGAAAGTAATTAGTTTCCACGTTGACTTCCAATTGAGAGTCAACATGCAATATCTCAAAATCGGGCGGAAAATGGGGAACGAATCGTCCTGGCACTAGATTTTCTCTGCCTACCTAAATATGTTTAGTTACATTTTTTCGATTCCCAGTCGTAGGGAATGAAATATTTACTAATTTTATTTCCTCGTTCTGTAAAAGCGTCTGGTAAAGCGCTGCGTTGAGTTTCGCCGTTCCCCATTCTACACCGATTTTTGGAGGCATTGCTTGTTGATTTCGGCGAAAAGTGAAGAACGGAAATGTCTGAATGGGAACGGAGTGTCTTACTACAAGTTTCCCAAGTTCCCTTTGCCTACCTACTTACGTGTGGGAATAATCGTAATGCTAAAAAAAGGGTAATTCTCCTCACCAGACGCAGACAATTATCAAATAGCGTGGACGGCGGCGTTTCTCGTATTGAATATAGCTGTGATACTGCTTGGAGGGTGGAGGTGCTTCGCCAATAACTATTTGCACTGGGCCGCGGCGGCCACGTGGATCTTACTGGTAGCACAAGGTATTGCTAAAGACCTACATTAATTAATTATTAATTAAAAATACTGCCGCTAACTGCAGTTTTACTTAAACTAAGTTAGATTTTTACTTTAAAGTCTAGATTAAAATCATTCTATGTTCGTATAGCATTTATCTAAACTAACATAATTATTGATATCTCCGCTCTGGTAAAAGGGCAATGTCTCAAAAATTCGGCCAAAACTGAGAAACGGAGTGTCTTAACACTAGGTTCTCTCTCTTTTATATGCGTAAAGAAAAAAATATAATATCGAAATAAAAATTACATCATATACAGATACATTTTCTATCTTATCAGGCTTAAGCGGCCAAGGCATAGGTTTCCAAGAGCCAGAGAACCAAGTATGGTACATGCTGTTCATCATATTTGTGCCGTACGCGATGCTGCCGCTGTCTCTGGGCTGGTGCATCGTCATCGGCCTGCTGTCCTCCATCTCCCACGTGTTGACAACAGCTGTTAATATTAAGGAAATTATGAAGGAGACGCCGAAAGCTGTAAGTATTTTTTTTTAATATATTTAAAAAATATATCATATGGCAATGCCTCAAAAAATCGGCGGAAAGTGAGAAACGGAGTGTCTCAACAACTAGGACAATGAAATATAAAAATAATTAAATTAGCTTCACCCTGTATCCCGCAAACAGAAGAGCAGGCAGAGGGAACCTAGTGTTAAAACACTCCGTTCCCCACTTTCCGTCGAATTCTGAAGACATTGCGTGTTGCAACACATCCAAACATTATTTTAAATAAAATATTATTTTTACATAAATACTAAATATAATTAGATAATACCGGACAGAAGCACAAGGTATTCTAATTTGTATCTATATGAATTTGAAGGCGGACTCCTGCGGCACCAGACTTTTAATCGGCAACGCGCTACTGTACACGGCGGTGAACTTCGCGGGCATGTACGCGAAGTACCTCGCGGACTGGGGGCAGAGGAAGGCGTTTCTGGAAACACATCGGTCTATGGTGACGAGGCAAAGGACGAAACGGGAGAGTGATCGGCAGTGGAAGCTATTTCAAAGTGGTAAGTTTTTATATGAAGATACTAGCTTCTACTTATAGTTTAACAATTTGATACATGATACCTTCTAAGTTCCTGATGCGACTCTGGCGATGGGTACAATCTATATGATTTTTTTTAGATTCACTTTGTATTCCGCAGATAGCACAGCAGGATAGGCGGAGAACCTATCACAAAGACACTTCCGTTCCTCACTTACAGTCGAATTCTGGAGCTCAACGTCGCGCTCTGCCTCGTTAGAGTGAGAGAGAGGAAATGGAAATATAAAATATTTATAGTAATCAAACCCACTACCTGTCGCGTTTATAGTCTACACGCTTGCCGTGCCGCTGCGCCACAACGGCCTTGCTCTTCAACGTTATCATATTAGTATAGACTATTACTATATTACTTATATTTAAATGTCGTTTATTTTACAGTTATTGGCCTTAATTGGCTTAGGTTTCTTAATACTTTTTCCATATAAATCAGAAAAATTTATAAATATAATTATTCCACTACAAACTTCTACATCAGTTCAAAAGAAACATTCGAGACATATATTTTCTACGTGTTTTGCATGAAACAAGATCAAATTTAAAATATCTCATTTATATTCCAGTGATTCCAGACTTTTTGGCAAAACAGATTTCTAGTCACGTGTCGAAAGTGAGAGGGGAATTCCAAGAGCAGCAATTCAATAACCTGTACATACAGCGACATGAGGACGTCTCCATACTGTTCGCAGATATTAAGGGATTCACTGGTAAACTAATATTTTATCGATATATTTTACTATGTTATTATAAAAAAATCAAATTAAATCAGCTAGGCAGAGGGAATCTAGTGTAAAGACACTCCGTTCCCCACTTTCCGCCAAGTTGTGGAGGCATTGTGTGTTGAGTGGCGGAACTCAACACCTCACTTTGCCTCGACACCAGAGCGAAGTAATGAAAATATAAATGTAAATAAATATTTCATCTCCTCGAGTGGGGATCGAACGCACGACTTGTCGATTTTGCAGTCACATTTTGTGCCCCTGCGCCACGACCGGCCTCGTTATTATATTATTTTTCTAAATTAATATCATGTAATGTATGTCTGTGAGGCCAGTCGAGGCGTAGGCGCACAAAGTGGGACGGTAAACGCCACGGATTGTGCGTCGATTCCCGCTCGAGGAAATATATAATTTAATATTTTAATTCCCTCGTTGTGGCAAAGAGCGGCGTTGAGTTACTCACTTAAAGCAATGCCTTTATTTTTAATTGACCTTAAATATAACCAAATCAGATAAAAACAACTTTGCTATTACTTAAACAACCCGCTAATTGACAATTTCATTAATTATTGCATAATATATTTATCGTGTTATTGAAAAATATATTTTTAGTATTATTTAACCTTTTTCCTTTTTTCTCCTTCACCTCAACCTTCTACCTTTAAAAATTGTAAAAATAAGTTTCTTTTTTTATATTTAGAGCTGTCCAGTAAATGCAGCGCACAGGATCTCGTTAAGTTACTCAACGAACTGTTCGCCCGCTTCGATAGATTAGCTTCGGTTAGTAATTTTACTTATATATGTTTTATAAAAAAATCTCTTATTATAATTTTTAAATATTTTTAAAGTGTTATTCCACACTTAGGAAAGAAAAATACTTATTTAGAAAACGTATAAAAAAGTGAACGTAGCGGGACTCGAACCCGCGCCTCCTGGAAACCGACCAGGCGCTCTGAGCACTAAGCCATACTTTCGTTCGTTCGTTCGTTACGTTGAGAACGTATCGCTTAGTGTTCAGAGCACGTGATCGGTTTAAAGGAGGCGCGAGATTGTGTCCCGATACGTTCAAATTTTTATACGTTTTCTAAATAAGTAGGCATTGAGTTCTGCCACTCATCGTTACGCTGTAATTTCTGCACAATATAAGATTTTTATTAAAATCTAAAATCTTAATTCTTCAAATTTACTAAAAATAAATGTTTATTGGCATCATAACTATGATTTCCTTAAATCACTTTTAAGTCTATTTATGATTCGTTAAATATTTTACAAAAGAAAACACCTGAACTGCACTTCCGCAGGAGAACAACTGCCTCCGCATAAAGCTGCTGGGCGACTGCTACTTCTGCGTGAGCGGGCTGCCGGAGCGCCGCGCCGACCACGCCTTCTGCTGCGTCAACATGGGCCTCCAGATGATACGCGTCATACGCGACGTGCGATACAACAAACAGGTTTTACAATTATTACTAAAATGTTTTTGTAAAATAATATAATATGATCGAGACAAAGCGCGGCGTTCTGCCACTCAACAGGCAATACCTCCAGAATTCGGCAGAAATTGGAGAATTGAGTGTTTTTTAACACATTAGGTTCCCTCTGCCTACTCTGCTGCGTGTGCGGGAAACAGCGTGAAACTGTATAGTATGTTGTATTATGTAGTGTGTATAGCATGTTGTGTATTCTTACTTAGTTTTTTAATATAACGGGATGAAAGATAAAAAAATTATAAAGTGCATAAGAGGCAGTGCAGTCAGAACATACATATTTAAAACTTTGTTATAATTTGTCTAATTTTTTCATACAAAATGTCTTTAAATGGCAACTTAAATATAAAACTAAATGATAACATTAACATGTATTTTTTATTGTTATCTATAATATTGATTTTTGTTTTAAGAACAGAAGCAAAGAATATATTAAGAAATATTGGCATTCACCTGCGTAGCTATAACATTTTTTATCTATCAAAATGTCTCATCAGTTAAAACAAATAAATTAATCTCCAATCAATAAAACTAAAATGTTACGACTGCTTTTTGTCAGATAAATTTAAATAAAAACTTTATTTCGCAATATATTTATTTTTAGATTTTTCATGTCGATTCCCAGGTGGACTTAGACATGAGGATCGGTATACACAGCGGCACAGTGCTCTGCGGCGTGCTCGGCCTTCTCAAGTGGCAGTTCGATCTTTGGTCGTATGACGTCACGCTAGCTAATCATATGGAGAGTGGCGGATTACCCGGGTAAGCATTAAATGTTTAGATTTGTTTTGTATAAAAATTGCCTATTAACTTTTATATGAGATTAGAAATTACTATTAGATATTTTTTATTATTATTAAAAAATATATAATGTGAGGCCGTTATGGCGGAGGGGCACAAGGGTGTGACTGCAATGGGGCGGTTGTGGGTTCGATTCCCACTCGAGGAAATGAATTATTACTTAATAATAATTACATTTCTGGCTACAAGGCTAAAACCCGGCATTGACTTTCACCCTCTGCTAAATTGCTGTATGCGCGAAACAGCGTTAAGTTTAATTATTATTTTTTATAAAAAAAATTAACCAACGTTCTTGACTCTACTTCCAGTCGCGTTCACATTTCTTCAGCGACAATGGAGTGTCTCAACGGTGAATTCGAAGTGGAGCCCGGTGAGGGGGAGACCAGGGACTCTCATTTGCGTGAACTGAACATGACCACGTATCTCATTAAAGCCACGGAACACCCGCGACGGACCAGAAATAAATCTGTCAATAAGTAAGTCAAGAAAATATATATAGCAATTATCAGACTCTTACTGCTGAACATATGGAACTTTTGTGATTTTTTTACTTTTCTTTTGTATTGAGGCCAGTCGTGGCGCAGCGGCACGAGGTACGACTGCAAAACCGACTGGTTGTGGGTTCGATCCCCACTCGAGGAGATGAAATATTTACTTAAATTTATATTTCCATTTCTTCGCTCTGGTGTCGAGGTTAAGCGCGGCGTTGAGTTCTGCCACTCAACACGCAATGCCTCCAGAATCCGGCAGAAAGTGGGGAACGAAGTGTCTTAACACTAGGTTCCCTCTGTCTACCCTGCTGTGTGCGGGATACAGCGTGAAGCTAATTTAATTTAATTTAATTTTCTTTTGTATCCGTTTCCGAAAAATATTGATTATTTTCAATTATTTTTTATTTGACTACTTTATTGTTTAAGAAAATATATTAAAATGTACAGAAGAAAAGATTATTGAATGAAATAAATTTTAAGTTGTATAATATTTTTAATATTATTTTGACAGTATTCAACAACAAGTAACTCAAAATGAAAGCATAGCGCGATGTCCAAGCGGCAGCATCGAAGACGAAACTACTACGGATTGGATCCCTGAAATGCCATTTCAGAATGTAAGTTATCTATCTTTTCAGGAGCTTGCGTGTAAACGCGTCAGGTTGTAGTGGGGAACGGAAATATCTTAAAAGCAACGAGGCATCTTAACATTAGGTTCCCAGGTTCCCTCTACCAAAACTGCAATGAGCAGGATACAGCGTAAAACTAAAAAATAATTGTAATTTATATTGTATATTTTTTTATTTCCAGTATTTCCAAAGTGGTGCCAGTGCGGCGTTGCGACAGCGTCGGTGCGGTAAACAGGAGGACGTGGAGAACGGACAGGATATCGAGATAACTTCAATATCAGAGGTATTTTACTTTAACTTTGAGGCCAGTCGTGGCGCAGTGGCACAAAGTGTGACCGACGAGAAAACCGACTGGTTGTGGGTTCGATCCCCACTCGAGGAGATGAAATATTTACTTAAATTTATATTTCCATTTCTTCGCTCTGGTGTCGAGGGAAAAGCACGGCGTTGAGTTCTGCCACTCAACACGCAATGCCTCCAGAATTCGGCAGAAAGTGGGGAACGGAGTGTCTTATGACACTAGGTTCCCTCTGTATCCTCTAATTTTCGTATCCTGGTTCTGGTTATCGGGGTTAAGTTTCGCTACACAACATATCATATGTTGAGTAGCGAATCTCCAAAATTTGGCATCAAATGAGGAACGGAGTGTCTTAACTTGCACTTGATTTCCTTTGCTAATCCTTCTATAAACGGAATACAGCGTGACGATATAAAAAGTAATGGTTTTTTATTAAACAGCGAAATGCCTTTGTACGGCGGACATAAGTGGAAAATGTCACTATTAATAAATATGAAGAATCTTCCAAATGAGATTCAAACTCATTCAACCTCAAAACCATCGCGTTTTAAATTCACCATCATGATGTCATTTCTTTTTTTAAATCTTATAATCAAAGCGCAGCGTTAAGTTCCGCTACTCAACACTCAATGCCTTGAAAACTTCAGCGGAAAGTGGGAAGTATCTTAACACTTGACTACCTCTGCCTACCCTGCATGTAGCACGATACAGCGGGATACAGCGTGAAACTGGAAGAAACTTATAAAGACAAAATATATTTCCAGGAAGACGATATAATAAATTCGATTGAAGTGAGCAGTAACCGCCGCATGCGCGTGGAGCACATGAAGCCCTGGTCCCTGCACTTCAGACGCGCCTCTTTGGACTCTCGCTTTGGACAACTCGACGAGAAAACTTTTAAATCCAACGTCATGTGCTGTTTGGTTTTATGGCTGTTTATTGTCGCTGTGCAATATATTATACATTTTAAGTAAGTATTGTTTTTTAAGTTCACACTGTATAACGCATGCAGGGTACGCAGAGGGAACTTTGGAAGCTAGTGTTAAGACACTCCGTTCCCGTTAACTTTCGCGCCCCAGTTTTCAATTATTTCATTTTTTCGGGTGGGAACCGAACCCACAACCTATCGAGTTTACAGTCTTAAGCTTATGGCCCTGCGCCAGGGACAGTCTTTAGGTAATCGATTATTAATATTTTCTTTTCTCTAATGGGCGGCCATAGTGCATGTTTTTTTCGAATAATTAAAATGAATACAAGATATTGCTTAAAAATACTCGATAAATAAAACAAAATACATCAAGTATTTAAAAATTCTATATTATTTAAGCTTTTTAAAGTACTATTCCGCAATTAGAAAATAAAATCAATTTTTAGACAACGGAGTGCTGGTACGGTTTCCAAGAAGTAGTTTCAACTCCCGTTACATAATATTTTTATATAATACGTTTTCTCCAAAAATTTTTTTTCATTTTTTTTCCAGTTGCTTCGTACTAGTGGTAACGTTACTAATAATGACGCTGGCCCTGGCCGTGTCCTTCGTGGTAGTGATGGCGGAGGAGTTCCCCCGAGCACTGCCTCGCCTCGCGCAGTTCTCAGCGGGACTGAGTGGGAACAGGATGCGAAGGAACGTCCATATATGTTGTTTTGTTACCATTATGTCGATTTCTAGGTGAGTTGTATTTGTTTTTTATTGTTGTTGTTTTGTTTTTAAAGGTATTTTAAATGATAAAAAATATATAATTTTGGAGGCATTGCGTGTTGAGTGGCGAAACTCAATGCCGGACTTTTGCCTTGGTGGCAGAGTAAAGAAATGAAAATTTAAAAAAATAATAATAATTCCCTCTGTTCTGCCTATCCTGCACACAGCAGGTTACGCAGAGGAAACCTAGAGGCATTGAATGTTGAGTGGCGGAAGTCACCGCCGAGCTTTGCCCCGGTATTACAATGAAGAAATGAAAATAATAAATATTTGGTTTCCTTTTTGCAAATCGAACCCACAACCTATTGCGTTTACAGTACACGCGTGCACGCGTGTTCCTTATTCTCAACTGGCCTCAAAAGAAAAATTATAAACATTAATTTCAATTTCAGCACAACCAAACTCTACATCTGCCCATTACTGACGATGCCGAACCCGATAGCAAACGCAACCAACACCACCGGCTTGGAGAACGACCTGGTTGTATACGAAGAGCTGATAGGAGAATGCTATAAACCTGAATATGTGGTGTTCACTTGGATCCTGTGCCTCGTGGCCTTGACGTCGATATTGAAATTGTATTACTTGATAAAAACCTTGCTGGCGATCATTAATGTGGCTATGTATGCAGTTCTGTTACTGTCGTACTATAAAAATGACAATGAAGAACTGGATGATAGGTAAGTGGTGTCAGCTCAGCGTGTTTTTATTTTTTAGGGTTTCCTACGCAGGGTTAAATGGGACTCCATTACTAAGACTCCTGTATCTCTGTACTCCCTGTACTCCTGTATCTCGTTAGCCTTGATAGTTAGACAGTGGGAATTAATTATTTTCATCCTCTCACTCTGGCACAAGACGAAGCACAGTGTTAGATTTCGTCACTCAACACGCAATGCTGTGCTGATAGTATAAATATAAGCGTCCGAGTACAACATAAAAATAAGCGTCCGGGTGTCATAAAATCTCATATTATTTATTTTTAGTTCTTGAAATTGTGTATATAGAAGTCAAGTAAATGTTTCTTCTTTCTAGTAGAGTAAGCCGAGGGATTATGGATAGTTGAGTGGCAGAACTCTATGCAGCGCTTTGCCTCGGTATTTGAGCGAGGAGCTAAAAATATTAAATATTTCATACCCCCCGAGAGAGAGTCGAACCCACAACCGTCGCGTTTACAGTCACACGCTTGTGCCCCTGCGCCACCACGGCCGTAATGTTTATTCCTCTTACGATGAAACTAAAGATCAATTTTAGAGATAATTAACGCATTCTCCACGTAACATTTTCTTATTAATTTCAGCCCTCTTCGTTTCTACATACAAATGACAATCTTGATGATAATGTTTTTGGTAATAGTCGTATACCACGCGAGGTTAGTGGAAGTGACCTCGAGACTCGATTTTCTATGGAAGTTGCAAGCGGAGACCGATCTTAGAGAAATGAAGGATACTCAGAGGACTAATAGACACCTCCTGAAGCATATCTTGCCGGACCATGTTGTTAATCATTTTCTGAGCAAAGATAGATGTCCAGATGTGAGTTATTTGATTACTCTTATATTGGGTAGGAAAGTGAAGTGAACAGATTAATATGTCGGTTTTTTCCTTAATGATTTTTCATTATTTTGCAGTTTATGCATAAAGAACCTAGTGCCATTCTTTCTACACTTTCCCAAACGCTCAAACATATATTTTCTGCTACTTCAGACATGAGTAATAGAAAATAATTCTTCTTTTTATTTATTTTTTTATTTTAAGTCCAAAGCTTCACGCTGTATGCCGCACACAACGGTAGCATAGTGTTTAGACACTCGCACAATACAAGTTTTATTTAGATTTGAAGTTTCTGTGCTAAAATATATTATTATTTGAGGCCGGTCGTGGCGCAGTGGCACGAGGTGTGACTGCAAAACCGACTGGTTGTGGGTTCGATCCCCACTCGAGGAGATGATATATTTACTTAAATTTATATTTCCATTTCTTCGCTCTGGTGTCGAGGTTAAGCGCGGCGTTGAGTTCTGCCACTCAACACGCAATGCCTCCAGAATTCGGCAGAAAGTGGGGAACGGAGTGTCTTAACACTAGGTTCCCTCTGCCTACCCTGCTGTGTGCGGGATACAGCGTGAAGCTAATTTAATTTAATTTTAGGAACTATATTCTCAATGGCGTGACGAGGTCGGAGTGATGTTCGCAGGGATACCAAACTTCCACGAGTTCTATTCTGAGCAAAAGGCGGTGGACTGCATGAGGGTGCTGAACGAAATCATTTGTAATGTACCAATCGATTTATATTTACCATTTTATTATTAGTCCTAAGCTTAAATAATAATAATTCCTTAATATTTGTTTTTAGTTGATTTCGACAAGTTGTTAATGCAACCGCAGTTCAAGAGTATAGAGAAGATAAAAACGATTGCCGCTACCTATATGGCTGCGTCTGGACTTAATCCCAATCACAAGGTAGGAAAAGAAAAATAAAAAAGGTTTTATAACATGATTATGTCATGTTAAAAGAATATAGTGATTCAAAGGAAAAAGAAAAACGGCTAACTATTATTTATTAAAACAAAACATGCTCATCAGTTCAACAATATTAACTCAAAATAAAAAAAACGTCTAACACAAACAATATTGGCAGTAACTAATATTTTTATTTACAAATTTTAAAATGAATTGACATTTCAGTACCACTTCTATACTTTTAGCAATGATAGCATATATAAACAGTTATAGCAGAAATAAACAGTTTAGTTCAACAAATGATGATTAAAAGCAGTCCTGATTTTTCCATAGAAAAGAAAATAAAACTTTTTTGATCAGTGCACAATTATATTGCATATATTTTTGTCTTTAAAATATATCACTTTCCACCGTTTTTATGGATATCGAATGGCACAACTGGCAACAGTATAGTAAAAATATTATTTGACGGAACTCTAGCCTACAAGTCCACAATCATAGGCCCATATTTAGAAACCGCTCTCAAGTCTGATATCGATCTTGAGATACTATTTTCCTTCATAGATATGTAATTTAGGCAATTAATATTTACAGCATAGTATCAATGTGATGAAAATGTAATTTTCATTCCAGACAGCGGACGACGACTGCGACCACCTCTGCGCTCTGGTGGACTACGCGTTCGCAATTCGAGAAGCGCTCGAAGACATCAACAAACACAGCTTTAACAAATTTGGCTTGCGAGTAGGTAAGTCTTATATATTTTGTAATTGTCATTAAATAATTAGTATTAACAATGTCTCTGATTTCTTTAGATTAACAACGATTGGCGCACAATGTGTGTCTATAAACGCGACTGGTTGTGGGTTCGACCACTCGAGGAAATAAAATATTTATTTAAATTTTTATGTACATTTCTTGGCTCGGGTGTGGCAAAGGCGAAGCGCGGCGTTGAGTTCCGCCACTCGACACGCAATGCCTCCAGAATTCGGCGGAAGGTGTCTTAACACTAGATTCCCTCTGCCTACCCTGCTGTTTGCGAGATACAGCGTGAACCTGATTAAAAATGTACGGGCTTACTCTCTTTCATATCTACTGCAGAATGAGACTGGTATGAACAGGAACTAATTTTAATCGTAAAAACTATAACATTAAAAATTAACTAAAAAGTAAGACTATTTTTTCTATTTTGTTTCTAATAGCCTTCCATAATATGGACGATGCTTAAAGACATCAGTTATAAAAAAAGTATTTGTTTTATTAATCACGTCTAAGAAAGGAGCATACCTATCCATATTTTTATATACTTTTGTGAAGGTATAAGCTGTGGTCCTCTCGTGGGCGGTGTCATCGGCGCCCGGAAGCCAGTGTACGACATATGGGGCAACACGGTGAATGAAGCATCACGTATGGAGTCCACTGGTGCTATGGATCGTATTCAAGTAACGAAGTATACAAAACAGGTACGATAGAGATAATTTGTTTAATAAGGTAGCTTTTAATTAGTTTTTCATTTTTTCGCTTCGGCGTTGAGGTAAAGCGCGGCGGTGAGCTCCGCAGCTCAGCACTAATACTAGTTTCTCAATAGTAGTAGTAGTTGACAGTGTTTCTTAGCCTCACAATATCAATTTCCTTTTCCACTCTGATGGATAGTCTGAAGAATAGTCTGCTGCGCAACCTAAAAACTTTACTTACTTAAAAACTAAAAAACAACATTAACACTAACATATATATTCAAGGCTAAAGTCCAGGCCATATCTCCAGATATGCTAATGGTGACATAACTACATTTACAGTACGGTCAACAGGTCGTGGCCGCCTTGAAGTTAGCTGAAGATGGATGCGCAGATTATCAAATCTGTCAAAATAATGAAAAAATAATGATTATCAAATCATTATGTTTTTCATAATTTTTTTACTTTATTATTAGAAAAAATAAGTAATGCCTCCAAAATGACACAGATAATTAAATACCCAAAATAATGCAGGTATTAGAGCGCCGCGGCTACGGGCTGGAAGCACGAGGCGCGGTGGAAGTGAAGGGCAAAGGGCGCATGGAGACGTGGTGGGTGAGCAGCGTGCGCGCGCGCGGGGCCGGCCCACTGCCCGCGCCCGCGCCGCCGCGCTCGCTCGCCGCGCTCGTGTACACCATGCTGCAAGCGAGGAAGCGCATCTATACACACCCCCTGGATGCGCCCGCGCAGGGTGAGTAAGGTTTCTTAGTTAGAAAAGGTAAAGGGCGCATGGAGACCTGGTGGGTGAGCAGCGTGCGCGCGCGCGGGGCCGGCCCGCTGCCCGCGCCCGCGCCGCCGCGCTCGCTCGCCGCGCTCGTGTACACCATGCTGCAAGCGAGGAAGCGCATCTATACACACCCTCTGGATGCGCCCGCGCAGGGTGAGTAAGGTTTCTTAGTTAGAAAAGGTAAAGGGCGCATGGAGACCTGGTGGGTGAGCAGCGTGCGCGCGCGCGGGGCCGGCCCGCTGCCCGCGCCCGCGCCGCCGCGCTCGCTCGCCGCGCTCGTGTACATCATGCTGCAAGCGAGGAAGCGCATCTATACACACCCCCTGGATGCGCCCGCGCAGGGTGAGTAAGGTTTCTTAGTTAGAAAAGGTAAAGGGCGCATGGAGACCTGGTGGGTGAGCAGCGTGCGCGCGCGCGGGGCCGGCCCGCTGCCCGCGCCCGCGCCGCCGCGCTCGTTCGCCGCGCTCGTGTACACCATGCTGCAAGCGAGGAAGCGCATCTATACACACCCCCTGGATGCGCCCGCGCAGGGTGAGTAAGGTTTCTTAGTTAGCCTTGTTATTATATCAATCGCAATCATATTTTTATAGTTATTAAGGTATTTAGCTTCACGCTATATCCCGCACATAGGCAGGGTAGGCAGGGGGAACCTAATATTGAGACACTCCGTTCCTATTAAAGAATATACAACTACATAGTTTTATTGTTCGAAGAAATAACACAATATCGATGCACTACAATCTGTGGTCGTTCGTAGTATTCAATTTATTTAATTAACATTCTAAATTTTTTGTCAATTTACATTAATGGCTGCTTCGTTTAGTATATAAATAAGATTTATCCACTATTTTGTAGCATTAGACGGCAACATCCAAGGGCGGAGGGCGATGCGCGCCGGCACCGCGCCTAGCGCTCGGCGGCCTAAGGACTTCCACTCACGCAGCCGACACACGCACACTTGGTAACTTATTTTATTCATTTTAGCTTCACGCTATTAGCCGCACATAATAGAATGAGCAAGAGGAACCTGGGAACCTAATGTTAAGACACTCTGTTCCCTATTTAGAAAACGTCCACCTTATCAAAGCGATTAAAAATAGTTATATCTTCTTGACCCTTTGATCTACCCAGAACATTTTTTTTTCAGCTTCACGCTGTATCTCGCAAACAACAGTGTAGGCAGAAGGAGCCTAGTGTTGATACACTCCGTCCCCCTTTGCCGCTGAATTCTGGATTTATTGCGTGTTGAGAGGCGGAACTCAATGCCGCGCTTTGCCTTGACGCCAGCTAAGAAATGAAAATATAAATTTAAATAAATATATAATTTCCTCGAGTGGGGACAAACCCACAACCAGTCGCGTTTACAGTCACACTTTACCCCCCTGCGCCACGACTTGCCTCTGATTGAGGAAATTATGGATAGGATATATTTTAACTTAACTTAACTTCACGCTTTATCCCTAGCGGAGTAGTCAGAGAGAACGGGCCGCCAAACGCTACGGTCTCTACATACCTCTTTCGCCTCGTCCACTGTCATCAACCTCTTCATACATGCCATTAGGACATAATTTAGAACATATTATCAACAACATAGTAATCTCCCCACTTGCAGCAACGGCACGGACTCGATCCGGCCGTACTCCAGCAGCATGGTGGCGCGGCGGCCCGACGCGGCGCCGCCCGTGGCCGGCAGCGTGTCGGCGCCGCACACGCCCACCGCCGCCCACGCCTGCGCCGAGCACGCGCTCGCTGGGACCAAGCTGGGTGAGTTGACGATTGCACGCTATTCTATTTGTAGCGCGCTCTGCGTGTTATGGTCGCCTTGAAGTTAACTAGAAATAAAAAAAAACAGCTTCACGCTCTATCCCGCACTCAGCAGGGTAGGCGAGGGAACCTAGTGTCAAGACACTCTATTCTCCACTTTCTGTCGAATCCTGGAGAAATTGCGTGTTGAGTGTAAGAACTCAACGCCGAGATTTGCCTCGACACCAGAGCGAAGAAATGGAAATATAAATTTAAGTAAATATTTCATCTCCTTGAGTGGGGATCGAACCCACAACCAATCGGTACAGTCACACTTTGTGCCCCTGCGCCACGACTGGCCTCAAAGAAATAACCAAAAATAAGAAAAATCCTAAAATTAAATCTGTGCTATCTACATCTAACTTCAGGGCGGCTACCGCTCGTCGACCGTACCGTAGATTATTGATTATTTTTATTGTTTTGTATGGAGTGTTTTGTTAGCTATGGTATTCTTGTAAAAAACAGTATTGCAATTGGAGGACCACAAATAAGAGAAGAACTAAAAAAAATAACTTTCATTATTCCTGTAGACCTATTTTTATGTCCAAACCTCCGAAGGTGTACCACCTTATAATAAATACCGTATAATAAATAGCCAAGGAAAATATGCTAAAATATTCGAACACAACATTTAAACAATAAAAATATGCGTAATTTTAAACTTCGTAAAAGTCTTTATAGCGAAAAATTGTATTCATTAAACTAATTATATTTTAAACATGTGTGTGACAGGCATCAGCGCAAGACTCAAAGCGGCAAGCTTCTCATATCGATCCAGGCCAAACAGAGATAGATCGCCGAAGATTCAAGAAGAAACAAACGGTTCTAGAACATCTGTGGCAAATGGAACACCTGGTTCTTTCAGACTACGATCTGTCACTACCGGCTCCTTCTTCAGAAGTAGAAATAAAGATAGGAGAAAAGAGGAAGTCAAAGAAAATGGCGATACTATCACTACTCGAATGTAAATAATATTATTTTAAAACTTTAATAGTCATTATGTATTAAGTTTTAATTAATTTTTATTTGTATGGCTGGCGCTGGCGCCGCTATTTATTTATTTATTTGTATTATTAAATATAGATTATAAATTGTTCATAGATTACTGTATACAGATGACATATGTAGATATAGTACAGTGTATATTTAATATTTTTTACAAATATTTTATTTAATATTTTAAAATAAAAATTGAGGCCGTCGTGGCCCAGGGGCACAAGGGTGTGACTGTAACGCGACGGTTGTGGATTCGATTCTCATTCGAGGAAATGAAATATTTATTTAAATTTATATTTCTGTTTCTTCGCTCTGATGTCGAGGCAAAGAGCGGCGTTGTGTTCCGCGACTCAACACGCAATGCCTCCAAAATTCGGCGAAAAGTGGGAAACGGAGTTTCTTAACACTAGGTTCTCTCTGCCTACCCTGCTGTGTGTGGGAAACAGTGTGAAGCTGATTTGATTTAATTTAATTTTAAAATAAGAATTAGAATATTTTCGCTTTATGTTTCATGCCAAATCACAACTTCCCGCCTATAGGTACTTAGTTAAATTATTATTTAAAACTTATTTTAATTAGCTTCACGCTGTATCCCGCACACAGCAGGGTAGGCAGAGGGAACCTAGTGTTAAGACACTCCGTTCCCCACGTTCTGCCGAATTCTGGAGGCATTGCGTGTTGAGGGGCAGAACTCAACGCCGCGCTTGACCTCGACACCAGAGCGAAGAAATGGAAATATAAATTTAAGTAAATATTTCATCTCCTCGAGTGGGAATCGAACCCAGAACCAGTCGGTTTTGCAGTCACACCTCGTGCCGCTGCGCCACGACCGGCCTCAAACTTATTTAAAAATATATATCTATTATAACAGTTTATTCAATGTTCCGCAGCTATGAACTAAAAGAAAAACTTGTATAGATACATTATAACTTATTATTTAAGAATACATATTTTTTTTTTATTATTTTATCAAGCGTCATATGTGTATGTAATGTCCACATAAAGAAGATTTCTTAATGACATGTTCCCAGATAGCTAAACTTACGTAATGTTATGAATATAATTTCTTGTAAACCCCGTATAATTGCGGAAAATATGTAAAAATAAAATGTGGAAACCTACATTTATATAATTTATATGTAAATAATTAACTCGATGGCTTAACAGTCAAGATATGTAAAACATTAATCAAAAATGTGAGATATGAAGAAGTATAGAAATTAATATAAAAATTTTAATTATCTCATAATAAATGTTATTTTTAAAAATATATATATTACAAATCAATCTAATGTAAATATTAGTATTAATTATTACTATAAAATATATCTTATATATTGTTATTAGATATCTACACAAAAACTTTAAAGATCTGTTAGATATTACAAATACCAAAGCCAAATAATTTATTAATATTATAAAATTATCCTAAATGTCGTATTTTAGTCTTCAAAATAAATGGTGAACAATAGGATATGTTTTTCATTTATTTTTTGTTAAATAATAATTAAAAACACAAATTCTTTCCATTTCCTTTCCTCATTCTAATAACAAGAGAACAGCGAGGCAAAGCGTTATCTTTTCGAGTAGACATCGAAACCACAACTTAACGCGTTTGCAGACGCTCGCTTGTGAAAATGGGAAAAAGAGTGTCATAACACTAATTTCCCTTCTTTTCAATTTAAATACAAACAGCAAAAAGGGTGAATATTATAAATAAAAAAACACTATTCAATTAATATTCGTGTATTTATACAAAAATATTGTGTTGACCTTTGTGATGTACAATAAATATACCACAGGCTACATGCAGCTCACTCATCCAGGGTCCATACATAAATACAAATGTACATGTATGTACCATACATTTGTATGACACAGCCATCTTATGTTTTGGAATAGGGTTTAGTACTTTTTGTAGGGCAAAGTCATAGATAGTACGACCGATGAATCGTGGCCAAAATGAAGTTAGTTGTAAATGGCTGCGCAGATATGATTTAAGGATTTTTTTTATTATTTTCAACCCAAATGTACATACAATTCGCAAAAAATCAGAAAATCTAACCTTAAACCGGCCACGACTGTATTTAAAGTTCTTATGTATAAGAAAATTATCAATAATTTGACGCATTTAGGCATGTCTTTGAGAGGTGCCAGTTCCGTTGGTTTTATATATTTTTTTCTACTTTACGCTTTATAAGAAATATAGCATGGTAGACAGAGAATATAATAGTAATAAACGTGTAAGACACTTAATTCCTAGCTTTCCGCTAAAATAATCTCCAATGAGAATCGAACCCACAACCATCCTATAGAAATAAATAGAAAAACTTTGCTCTACAAACAGTACGAATATAAAATGACATACTATCTTATAAATAAACAACACACACCAATTTCCGTTTTTTTACACAAACAATTTCGAAATACATTTTCAATAACGGAATGAAATTACTAAATAATAACTACTAAAAAGCGATCTAGTAATACAAAATGGCGATATAAATATAAAATATAATTAAAAGTTAATGAGAAACATGTATAAGGCACTCTAAATATTGTAATATATATATATATACATTTTAAATATTTTTTAAACTATTATGTTTTAATAACGTTACATAATATATTTATTGCTTTATAATATTTTATACATAATCAGAAAATATAACTCAAGTTAAATATTTTTAATAAATATTAAGTCTACTTAATATCGTTAACTAGAAACAGCTAGAAAGAGATGTCAATTAGAATTTAATTGAAATAATTAATGTTAGTTAAATACTAATCCACATCTCCGACTATGACTTTACTAATAGTATAGATAGTGATTGTTTATTATTTATAGCATATGGAATAAATAATTCATAACGATTGAAGTTTAAATAATATTTAATGATTTAAAAAATTATAAGAAAAGAATAAACATATAAGTGAATTACTAGTACAAGTAAAAATACAAACTAATAGCAAAGTATTAATTTATTCAAAAATGGACATTACATAATTCAAAATATATTAAACTGCTATATTATATAAAAATGAATAGGAAGTAAGTAAATGGCTAAGAGGTCCATTCTTTAGTAATATTCGATAATTGTAAATTATTTTAAATTATAAGTTTTATCCACTTCTACATAAAATAAATATATATTCTGCTTCATATTTTTATTGATTTGAAGAAATAATTTGACTATCGTTTTGATTAGTCTGTTACTTCTTTAAATTTTATTCATTTTTTAGTTTGACGCCGTACCCCGCACTTAGCAGGGTAGGCGGAGGGACTTACGTACCTAGTGTTAAGACACTTACGTTCCCAACCGTCCACCGAATTCTAGAGGTATTGCGTGTTAAGTTGCGAAAATGAAAATATTAAATATTTCATTTCCTCGACTGGGGAATCGAACCCACAACGTGTCGCGTTTACATACACTTGTGTACCTGCGCCACGACTCTCCTTAATTGGATTTTTTATACAATTTATAGTGTATAACGTTACTTAATTAATTAAAATTATTCATTAATATTTTATTATTATGTATTAAACTAGAACACCTACAATTGTACTATTTCCATCAGTTCTTAACGCTTAATAATTAAATGAGCAGTTTAGTTTTTGTGCCGAATCAAGACAAAATTTAGAAAAAAAAAGAAAGGCTTTGTTCTAAATACTTTACAATCTCATTAATGAAAACGTCTCATGTAAGACACAGGACATTATATACACACCTCCTCCGATAATAGTTAAAAACATCAAACTAATTGTTAAAAATGGCGAAAAAGAGAACCCAACGATATACTATAATTGAAGATTATTAAAAATTATGTAATAAATTAATAATAATATGTTTGACAGTTATAAGAAATTGTACCTTTGTATTTTTTTAATTTTTATGAGTTTTTTTATGTTTGTGTTTCCTTTTAAATTTATATTATATTTTTATTTTATGAGATTATACAATCCTGTACTCCGAACATTCCAGAATGCCGATCTCCTCTAGTTTTTAATAGTGCAGGATTAACAGCATACAATATTAAAAAAAAATACTTTAAAAAGTACGCAACTAAATCTTTATAGTTCTACAATTTCACAAATTTAACATTATGTCTTCATTAAATATTTTTTAATAAATTGGAGCAGATTGATTTTCTTTTTATGGCACCAATTGTTAAAATTAGTAAATTTAATTATTTAGAAATTATGGTATGAATTTCTAATTCATGTTAATTTTGATGTGGGACCATCGGCGTTTGCAGCACTTCTATCCATCTGCGAATAAAAAAATAAACAATTATTTAATGTGGTATAAATAAATAATGTTAATAATGTAAAGTATTATGTAATTGCGGCAGTCGTAGCGCAGCATCACAGCATCTGACTGTAAACGCGATGGCTGTGGATTCAATTCCCATTGGAGGAATGAAATTTTATTATTTCCTGCTATGATAATAAGACAAAACACACCGTAGGCCGTTCCCGCTTGCTACCCTACTATATGCAGGATACGACGTGAAAAAGAAAATAATAATATTATTTAGACACCTACCTATTATATGTAAAGTGGCTATCCGCTCTAAAGAAATACACGTGATTCTTGAACTGCAATTTGAATACAAACTCCTTGTCGATGCCGTCGCCGGGTACTGGAGCGCCCACGCTATACCTAATCAATTAGAGAAAGCTATAGTAAGTAATATGTTATATATGGTAATCTTACTAATAAATATAAATGTGATAGTTCGTGAGGATGTATGTTTGTTCCACTTTTAAGCAAAAACCACTGAGCGGAATTAGATGAAACTAAACTTTATAGTAACATACCTAAAACATAAGCATAGGCTACAATTTATGTAAAGATTTTTAGTTATTTGGCTTTAACCTAATAATAAGTTAATGTAGACAAAGCCGCGTTTGTGTCGTTAGTATCATGTAGTTAACAAATCACTCATTATGAATACATAATTAAATAATTTATACCTAAGAAATAATAAATATAATTAAATCCAGTCCAACAGTATATTTTCAGATGTTTTTCAACTGTACTAGGTAGTTATAACCGTATATTGGATGTATTTAATATTGCATTAAAATCCTTTTAACATACAAGGAAGTATCTTCCAGTTTTAATTTGATTATACTAACTGTATGTATAAAATAAAAATATCAATAAAATCATTTAAAATTAAACGTAAGAAAAATCGTTTTAGTTTTAAAGAATTTAATCTTATGAATCATAAATCAAATAAACTTATGAAAATTAAGTAAAATTAAAAATGGAGAACGAAAATGGTTTAATGGGAATGGAATGGATTTCTCTGCCTACCGTACGTACGGGATACATAGTGAAGCTACAAAAAAAGTAAAATAAAATGAAAAAAAAAAACGCATGGATCCTATTTTATATAGTTCCATCAATTTCATTAAAAATAACTATATGTATTAATATATGTATAAAATAAATATTACTGCATTCGTCGGTTTTTAGCAAACTATGTTTGTCTGTATTATTTGGATTTTTGTTTAATTTTTTACAATTTCTTCATAATAGTAATAAATTTTACCCCAATAAAGGTAGCGAGGCGAGTGGCGATTGGTCTCTGCACGTTTTGTAAAAGAACAATGTAAAAAGCGCAAACACCACCCACAGCTTTTGCCAACCGTGAGAATTCTTGAATTTTCTTAATAGATATCCTGACAGCTGACTCTGTAATATAATATAAAATTAATTAGAAGTTTTTAGATAGGTATTTAGTAAGAGATTAAATATTTTTTTTTATAATAAATGATTAATAATCAAAATAAGTTAAGCATTCTCTAACACACGGTGGCACGTACCCGCATGGCGAGGTGCAGCTGGCGGCGCCGCAGCGAGGTGGCGCGGTGCCAGCACACGTGCGCGAGCGCGCCGCCCCCCGCGCCGCCCGCGCCGCCCGCACCGCCCGCGCCCGTCGCCTCTGCGGTGTTGGTCTCGTCTGTAAACATTGATTTACAACAAATAATATATGTAGGTATATTATCATTTTTGATGATATCTTGGTAAGTTTTAATTGACGTTTAGTGTTTTTTTATTTCAATCGGCTGATAAATAAAAAAATAATCAATTTCAAGCAAATAAAGTCTATACTAATACGATAAAGCTGAAGAGTTTGTTTGGTTGAACGCGAATCTCAAGAATATCTAGATCGAATTAAGAATATAAAAATATTTGTGTTTGATAGTCCTTTATCGAGCGGCCAATGCGAGTGGTATAAAAAATTGTTAATAATAAAATCGTGAAATTCCTTCTCTTTATATATAAATTAAAATGTATTAATTACAAAAAAATATAAATTTTACACTAAGTAATTACAAATACCATAATCCTGCAGATGCGGCGTCAGTTGCGTATCAATATCTGCGGGACGGTCTCTCGCCACCTCCACTACATCAGTGAGAGCTTCACTCCACCCGGTGAACTCTAAATCGTTGCTGGTGCTTAATATTATTTTTGTTTCTTCGTCTATAAATAAAAGAATATTATCGATAAAACTTTTTAAAAGATAATTTAAATTTAATATAGGTAGGTACTTTAATATATTTTTTTTACATATGTAATGATACTTTTTTATTATTTAATCTCTTTATCAATATTTAATATTTTATTTTCACGCTACGGCAACCTCATATAGCAGGGAAGGTAGAACCTAGTATTGAAACACTTCATTCTCTGCAATTTTTTTTATCTCGGACGAATGAATTATTCTCGTTTCCTCACCGATCACAAGACAAAGCGCGGCTATGAATTGTACCACTCAATATACAATTTCTCGAAAAATGTTAAGTGAGCAAGGAACGGGGTGTCTTAAATAGGTTCCTTCTTCCCACTTTGCAAAATGCGAGATAGCAAAATGTTAAGAATTTAAAAAAGAAATACATACGGTTAATAACTAAGGAGTGTGGTAGATCTGTGGTCTCTATACTCAGTTCGTGTAATGGCAGAACGGTGTGAGCGCGGAACTGGCCACTCGAATTCTTCGATGCGAGGATTAATATGTCGTTGAACTGTAAAGTGTATGAGAGAAATTGTCAATGATATAATTTATTCTATTGTAGCTGACTAAACCTCGATAAAAATTAAATAATAGATGTACGATGTGATAGGCCAGTTGTGGCGCAGTGGCACTAAGTGTGACTGTAAAACCGATTGGTTGTGGGTTCGATTCCCACTCGAGGAGATGAAATATTTACTTAACGGAAAGGAGTATCTGAACACTAGGTTCCCCCTGCCTACCCTGCTGTGTGCGGGATACAGCGTGAAGCTGATTTTTAATAGATGCCGCGAATTCCGCCACTCAACACACAATAGGCTTCCTCTGCCGCTATGAGCGGCATAATAAATTATGCGCATATACAGCGTGATTTTATTAAAGTAAATTTGAATAAGAATAATATTTACCAAAAATAACATCCTTTGTTGCAATCCTTTAGATGTGTGTGTGTACACACATCCCAATCTCACAAATTCTCTCTCGGCAACCAAAAGTTTATCATAGCCTGTTAAAGAAAAAAATATCATAGCTTCTTGGCATCTTTTTTCTTATTGACAGAAACAAAACCAAAAAAGGAAAATACCAGCAACATCTCTCTGCAATTGACACAATGTGGCGTGATTCTCCACGTGGAGAAGCTCATTCTCCGCGGCGGAGGCTGCGGCACTCGCTATCTCGTACGCTGAACGGGCCGCTTTGCTCTTTAGTGTTGAGTGTAATTCTGTTTTTGGTGTGATGGAAATTTGTTTATTTATTTTGGTGGTTTTATAAAATCTTGTCTCGTTCATAAATTACGAGTATAACACAATTATAACATTACAAAAAATACATATTTTAGAGTGTTAAACAAGAAGTATATATTTTTTTATATTTGTATAATATATATTTTTTTTTAATAAAATATTTTTTATTTTATAAAGTAAATAAAAAGGCTATCGTTCTGTAATGACACGCACCGTAAGCCAGTCTCTTATAGTGGTGCAGGCGGTGCAGCGGGCGCAGCAGCAGACAGGCGAGCGGCAGCGGGGAGGCGCGGTCGAAGGCGGCGGCGTGGCGCGCCCCCTCGCCGCCGCGCCGCCGCGCGCTCTCCACACGCGCCAGCGACGTGCCCACTTGCTCGATGTACTTGTTGTATGCCTGGGAAACTTATAACTTGTGTAGAGGCGATCGCGGCGTTGTGGACTTGATACGCATTCGGAGAAATCAATTATATAATATTTAATTTTTGTCGCTCTGGTTACAAAGCAAAGAGCTGTATCAAGTTTCACCACTCAACAAGCAATGTCTCGAAAATCCGTCGAAAAATTAAACATGGAATGTCTTAACATTATGGTACTTCTGCCTACTCTGCTATATGCGTATATCTGCTATAAGTAGTGTGAAGTTTTAAGCAAATGTTTATTAAATTTACATTAATATAAACGTATGGTAGAATTCTTATTTATTTGTATAGTATGTTTGCATTCAATGAAAATGATTTTATTTCTTATTGGGAATAGGAATAACGTTACCAGAGCGAAAATATTAAAGATTTCATTCCGTCGAGTGGAAATAGAAACCACAACTTATCGTGTTTACAGTCAAAAGCTAGTGGCCCTGCACCACGACTGGTCTCAAATGCATTATGCATGATATGGATACTACTACTCTGAATATTACTTACATCAAATGTACTTGATAAATAATCTAGTAGCAATTCAGCAATTTTCTTATACTCAGGTTCTTCGTTCTCTAAAAAAAATAAAAATGAATAAATTTCGACTCAATAAAGAAAATTATTACATATGAAGCTAGCAGTTTGTTCCATGGGATTAACAGGTCTTGTTTTCACACTTTTAAAATATTATTCCACATTTATGAAAGAAAAATATTTTTTAGTTAATTTTAACATGTTTTCTAAAAAGTATTCAACAGGTCTTTTTTAAAAAAATAAACCTCATCTTTTGCAGTATGTCCGTGAAACAATAGCCGGCTGATACTAACATTATTTTTACTTTAGTATTAGTATGACTTTACTTTAATGACCACTACAACAACAATACTGAAAAGTCGGTGATAATTAATTTCAACAAGTGTCCATCTAAAGTGAGCTTGAATGTTAACAGCTTATTTATTCAGCCATTTGTCTATCAATATATAAAAATTATTCATTACAGATATTAAAAGGCAATATAGGGCATATATTTTACATATTATTACTAAAAATAAGTGCAAAAATCTTATCAATAATGATAGACAAACGCCCTTACATATCAAAAACCATCAAAATTACTATGAAACAATCGATATTAGCTCTATAATATATATATGATATATATATGACCTAAATCTACAATGAAATTTATCAACTGACTGACATGACTAATGGACTTAAAACTGATGTCATGACAAATCAATGGTAGATGATGTAATAGCACACAAACACACATACACACACTTCATACCATCACAGTGTACGGGCAAATCAATACAAGACAATACACTATCGAGATAAGCGAGAAACGGTCCCGCTGGCAACGCCAATATGGCGTCCCAATTTGGTTCTGCAAGAATTATTATATATTCGATGTATGTTTTGTTTTAAAATAATGTTACAAGTGAATGTAAAACCAAGAATACCATTTTAATTTAAGATAAGAATTTATTTTATTTAATGTTTATTCCCTTTATAATAAACTTGCAATATATTCACAAAAAAAATTAAAATCACATTGTAAACAGATTAATATTTTCTAAAGCCATTTTACTTCCTCGCTCTGGCAATAACAAAAGTCGCGGCGTTCCACCACTCAACACACAACGATTTGAATGGTTGGCAAAAAGTGGGTAACAGACTGTTTTTACTAGGTTCCCTCCGTCTGCTACTTGTGTGATTCAGTGGATATAAAGTACAAAATAAATTTACTTTTACCATCTTACTGTCAGTGGGATCAGCAGAAGGCTCCAAAACTATCTAATTTATGTAACACATTTCATAATACTTAAATATTTCAAAATTAGACGCACCGTCATGGGGAATGGAGTGTCTTAACACTAGTCTCCGCGTCAGACCCTGAAAAATGCGGGACAAAAATATATCTACAAGGGCATTATGCCTGCGCGGTGGCGGTGAGAGCGCGGTCGATCTTTGCTAACATTACTCCATAATAAGGCACACACCTACACGAACACACGCACACACACTACGCCCACACCAGCCCACCTTCAGTGTCATCAGGCGAGGGCAGGTTGGCGGGCGCGGAGGCGGCGAGGGCGCGGTCCAATTTAGCTAGCAGGGCTCCGGTGGGCAGCGCGAGGGGCTCCAACGCGAGGCACGCTCTCGCGAGGGCGGAGGCCTCGGCGCCGCCAGATGCGCTTCTACCTAGCGAGCTTACTCGTTTTGACCATGTCTGGAAAAAAATAGTTATTGGTTAAGTATGAGTATACAACTTTATACACATAATAAATATATAACATAATAAATATAACTTTATATTTATTATGTCTTCCAGTTAACCATATGGGTATAGGAGAAATTTAAACTTTTGCAGGCTTAAACATGCAAGAGACAATGATAGTAAGTGCATTTGTAATAATTAATGTTTGAAATCGATTTCGATGCAATAATTAAAACCTAATGGCCCAAGGTCCCATTGCATAAATCTGCAGGTATCTGTTTTTTTGATTCACTTTATTTTTAAGAGTGATACACAATAGTAGAGTACATTACACCATGGTTGCCTAGAAAAAACGTATAGCGATATTAAATTAAATTTATGGTCACAATTTTTTAAGAAAAACGAGTTACCATAAATTTTATTAAAGTGATTGCAGCTTGATTATTCTAGGCAACCCTAGTTTAATCTATTCACCATCATGTATCATTCTTAAAAATAAGTTTCATTAAAAATAAAAAAAGACACCTGTAGATTTATGCAATGGTATCTTAGGCCACAACTCGTCAACCTAAGTTTATACATAACATAAGTTTATAGATACTCACAACAGTAAGTAGCTCCAGGTCTCGTTTGTACGTGCGCTCCGTCATGAGCAGCTCCTTCGCCACGTAGTAAGTGACGTCGGCGCCGCGCTTCTTTATAGTGTCGCCGGCGGCCGCCACACCCGACGATATACTGCAATTATTCATATTATTTTAAAGTATAAGAAAATATTGTTACAAATTTATGACAAAATTTCAATACATTGATTTCAATATATCAATCGATGATTGCGATTTTCGGTACCCAATCGAAGGCATGTCATATACATGAATAGTCAAGTATTGAATGTTTTGTGTTTCTGTCATTTTCTGTTATTTTTAAATCGTTCTCGTTTTTGTTTGTAAAATACGAAAATTAAGAAATAATATTCACCTGTTATTATTCCGCCTAGTCAGAGTATCTCCAGCATCGCTCTCTCCACCACTCAGCACGTCCATATTATTCGTCGATGCAGACACTATGTTAACTGAAACAAAATATTCAATTAAAAAAATTATATAAAATAGAAGACTGTTTCACAAAAGTACAAAAATATATGAAATTTTACTCGTGAAACCTCATGACTAATATTTTATAACGGACGAAGTGATAGTTAAAAGCCAAATAAATAATGAATCAAAACATACAAAAAAAATAAATTTTATCTTAATGATCAGAATTGTAAAAACATAAAGATAAAATTACACCGGTCGTGGCGCCTTGGCAAAGTGTGACTGTAAACGCGGCTGGTTGTGTGTTCGATTCCCACTCAAGGAAATGAAATATTTATTTAAATTTATATTTTCATAGAGGCCGGTCGTGGCGCAGCGGCACGAGGTGTGACTGCAAAACCGACTGGTTGTGGGTTCGATCCCCACTCGAGGAGATGAAATATTTACTTAAATTTATATTTCCATTTCTTCGCTCTGGTGTCGAGGTTAAGCGCGGTGTTGGGTTCTGCCACTCAACACGCAATGCCTGAATTCGGCAGAATTCGGCAGAAAGTGGGGAACGGAGTGTCTTAACACTAGGTTCCCTCTGCCTACCCTGCTGTGTGCGGGATACACCGTGAAGCTAATTTAATTTAATTTTTTCGCTATGGTGTCGAGGCAAAGCGTGGCGTTGAGTTCCACCACTCAATACAATGTATCCAGAATTCGGCAGAAAGTGGAGAATGGAGGGTCTTAATACTAGGTTTCCTATGCCTACCCTGCTGTGTGCATGATACAGCGAGAAGCTGATTTGAATGTGGTCTAGTCTACATTAGTATCATATTGTGTTAGTTTCATAAATTTAAATTGTAAATTTCAGCTTACTCAATAAAAGAAATCTAACTTTTGTAAACAAAATTAAGATACAACATCTACGACTGACTGATTATTAATATTTTATACAGATTTTGAATATGATAATAATGTATATATTTTAAAATTATAATACATATATGTATAGTCACTATAATAAAACACTTTATGGGCAACAACGTACCATGCACATTTCCATTGACGGTATCACAGTCCTTCCTATTGTCCAATTGTTCTACTTTCCCGTGGAATCCATTCGTAATCTTCTTTTCCATGGGCGTCGAAGCGTAAAGAGGCGCTCCCGTACTCTCCGCACTTGGTGACATACAGAGGCTCGCCGAAGATATTGTAGGATCTTCTTCTGTTGTTTCGTCTAGAAATCGGAAAATGACATTAATTTAAGGTCGAAAATAAAATGGAATAGATAAAGGGATGCAATATAAGAGGCTAAATAATAATGTAATAAATAAACAATAAAATGTAACTTAAAAAATATGCAGGCTACAAATGATGAAACCAATCATCAGAATAGTTCATTTTTACTTACAACATAATTAGAAATAAATAACAAATGGAAATGGAATGTGTTAAAGATTGAATTTGAAGCCATAAAAAATTTAATACAAATTTGTATCAAAGTTTTACGCCATTTTAGAAATCGCAGGTATAATCTGTATAGCAAAAGATACAAAATTTAAAAATAATATAATCCGCAACATACATTTTAATAGTACAAAAGAACATAAAGAAATCATAACAACAATATTGCATATGATAAAAAAAAATCATAAAATGAAGGAAAAATAAACAATAATAAATTTTTCCATGCCAACATTGTAGTTCACTTACACGTAATCCCCGGCTGCATAGATATTAGTGAGGGGCAAAACTCAAAAAACGTAAGAAATACAAAACATCGATATTCGATTTATTGATTTATTTATTTATTGTTTAACTAACCCCACCCGAGGGGCAGTGTATTGCAAGGATACCGTACACTTACAATTAAATATAAATTCAAAAAGGAAGTAACTCTCGAAACTTTGAAAACAATACGATATACTATAATAAAACAATACATTAATGAAACAACATTACAGTCTATTCAGATTGTACAAATCCAATCGAAAATTCGAAATACTTAAACTCTACAAATTTTGCTTTACTGCCAATTATTATTGCACTAACTATAGAGGTCCTGACCTCTTATATTTTACTAATTTCAGTGCAATATATTCCACGTGCATTTTATAATTGAACAAAACGATCAACGAGTCAGCTTTATATAATGCTATATACCTAATATGCAAAGAAAAATAAGTCACTGAAAATTTAAATTATATTATTTTCATTATTGTAAAATTTATTTAAAAATTCAAACTACTAAAACGAATTAACAAGTAAATTAATGCAGTTAAGACATATGTTGTTGCTTAATATCTTAATGTTTTTCAAAATTTTAAAGTAATTATATACTAGAAATAAATAAATTCAATGAAAATGAAAATGCCTGCTCATTTGAATCTCAAGACGTGTCATTAAAGCACTCTTTAAAACCAACCAACCTGTAAAGCACTCTTTAAAACCAACCAAACTTTGTAGTTTTTTGTAAGAAACTCAACAAACAATTATGTTAAGATTAAAACTGTAATTCTATATAACAATAAAAATTAAACTAATTCTTTTATATAGTAACAAGGTAACAAAACACAGTACGACTTGAAAATGAATCTGTCACAATCCTAAATGCTCTATTTTTATTTTTGGATGTTGGCAACAAGTTAAACAAGTCCGTTTAAAAAAAAATCTATTAAGTGTATATAAAACCTCTTTCAATTGTTCAGATGTGGAAGCTTAAAAAAAATCCTGTCATTCCTACAATTGCACTAGTGTGACCAGTAGACAGTAATTATTGTTGTTATAAAATAAAGTGGAATTATTACAAAACTTCTTACGTCCTCTAGACCGAAAAATCTAACATTTTTAATTTAACCACACTAATCCTTAACGGGTACCAATTCCAGATGTATTGTGAGCTTACAATACAATACGTGTTGTTGTTAAACACAGTAACAGCTGCACTCAGAAGATGCAAATAATAAATTTAAGCTGACATTTTTGTATGCGGCTGTTTTCAATCTATCGTTGAGGGGCGAGGATTTAAATTTTACGGTCTAAGGACTTACACAGATTATCATAAGTTTTTTTGGTACATTACTTTTTACTATAATAAAATGGTTTTGTGTAAAGTGTATTGAAGGGAGGGAGGTGGTGGAAGTGTGGGACGCTTACGATTCACGCTTGCCACTGAGCTAACCTATTTACGAGATACGAAGGCCCCTACCAACTCTACTGATAGTATCCATTCAGCTTTCATATAAAGCGTTCATTTTCGTATAATTTCAGCTGAACTGGTAGCAAAGTGTGATATGGCCATAACTATTATGTATACGACGAATGTTCTAGCTACATGGTTCCTTACAATAACGATACAGGATCTCTATTCTACTTGGAAATAAGTTATATTATTTTCAGTACGACTTAATTATTCGATATTTGATTCCTATCTAGCTGACAGAAGCGCGGTGACATCACTAGCACCTTACAAACTTAATTAAGATTCGTACGAGTCATTTTATACCAACTCAAACGCAATGTTATTAAATTATAATCGACTAAAATTCGTATGTTTTCATATACCAAGCAACACGTTAATAATAAATAAATAATGTAATAGAGGCATCACTACAGGTTCATCTATTCACGATTAGACTTCGATGCTTACATTTAGAACTATTTCACTCACATACAAAGACGAAATATGATTAATAATTTTGACCTTTCATTTATCCTACTAATATTGTTATACAAGTCATTGTTTAAAAACTTGACAAAAAATCATCATTTTAATAAAGTGTGGAAAAAATTGAGCAGATTTGGCACGATTGCAGACACTTTCGTATTTAAGTCTTGTTGTGTATGATGCGGTGTCAATAAACCGGGAACTGTGTATTGTGTGCGATAAGTCTTTAACACGTGGAGTTGAGCAATAATATCTGAATATACAAACGATCTTAGATCCAAAAGAAAAGCAAATCACAGCCTTTTACATAATAATACAATATCGTGAGATCAAACAAGTTATAATTTCTATTAATAAAATGGAAACAAGGCGGAGTACGACTAGAATGTTTTGGCACTAATAACGATAATTATATTTAATATAATAATATAAACGATCTATATAATTCTGCAGTCAAATTTAAATATAATGCATCAAATCACTGCTATTTTTAGTGTAGAAATTGATTTATGTGAATATTTAGATCAGTACACGTACTACACATATTCTCTTATTAAGCTAAGGTCATAAATACCACTTCAAAATTGCAGGGTCGGGCACTATAAACTTCACCTAGTTATTTAAAGTGAGAATAGCAATATTTAATTAAATAGGAATCCTAATATCCATTACGATTACAATAATAATTGCGAATTAGAATCAAGATTTCCATACGCTAATATAAATAACACGTTTTCGTCCTGCATAATTAACAATGAATTAACAAGAAAGTACTCGATGACTTGGTCTAGTGTACGTCTAGAATTGCAGTTGCACCTATTCGTTTTCGTCATCAGAGCATAAAGGCGGGGGGAGGGTTGAAACATCAAACTTTTGCTCCGGACTATCGCTCGAAGCCTGAGAGTCAACATAGTGACTAGAATAAAAGCGTTCTACATTATTCAGGCTAAAGCGCTGGTCGAGATCTCTAGCAAAGCGATCTTCATTACCGTCGCTGTGCTCATTACTTTCGTATTGTGGATAAAATTCCTGAGTTCGGAACATTTCTAGGTCCTCATAATGCTCTGGATATGGGCTACCTCTGTACTCTTCGTACTCGTCTTTATCATGAGGTAACTCCGTATCCGAATACGCAACCGACTCACTTCGTTCAAATACATAACTACCAGATTTATTTATCTTTGGAGCTCTTTTAATAGTATCTATTGGATAAGCATAATCGTCGGAGTCGTCTTTGTCACTATGTTCGTCGTAATACTTTGATCGCGACGACTCCCCTAATGATGATGATTTATCGTCAGATTTGTGATAACCTGTAGATTTCATTCTCTTTAAAGAAGACTGGCGACTACTTTTATTGGAATAAGACGAAGATCTCGGAGGACTTCCTTCTGGAACGAAAGGTGGCTCTTGTGAATCGAGATAAGGATGGCGCAAACGACCCAATCTGTCAAAACGAGGAAATCCCATTTCATCTTCCTCAACAGATGACCCAAAACCTTGAAACTGGACTGGGTTAATATTTACGGGAAATTTTTGGGTGTCGTAAGAATTGTTCTTATACTTGGCATAGCTAACTTGTTCTTCATCTTCTGAATAACTTGCGTGTTCCTGCATGTCGTCGTTTTTAGAATCGCCTTTTGACATTTCAGAAGATCCAGATTCTACTTCTGGTATATAGCTATCAGAACATTCAGAACTCTCCATTCTCCGAAGAGTGTCATCAACTGCCAAATATTTAGTCCCTTTGTATTTGTCACTTTCAGAAGAGCATTGGCTTTTGGTTGAGTCTTCTTCTAATACGTCGTGAATTTTTTCTTGTTTTTTACGTGTATTAGTCACTTGTTTTTTACGTCTAAACGTTCTCATTCTTTCCCGAGGATCTCTTATAACATCTAAAGAGCTGTCAGTATCATTCCCACTTGGTGGACTTTTTAACGAAAAATTCCTAGAAAGAAGAGATTTTTTTACCGGTACCTTTAGTGGTTGTATAGGCGGCGATTCAGAGCTTAAACTACTTGAATAATATGGCGAGCATCTAGAAAGAGGCGTTTTGCCAGATCTTTCTAAAGATTTCTTCTCTTGTAGCTCTCTATGACCTGATGGGATCTCCGGAACTGTTATTATCGGCAAATCCGATGACGCTAAATAATGTTCATGGAAGGACCAGCTTTTAGGTTTACTCCGATATTGCTGAGATGTTTTATATTCTTTTATTTGATTTTTTGACAATGTTTTGTCATCGTAACTAGCATGTTTAGCCAGAGGTTTGTAATCAGATCTGATAAACGGACCAGAAGATTCTTCTTTAATAATATTTGAAAATTCCTGACTTTGATAGCGTTCGCTATGCTTTTCTTCTTGACTGTAAAGTTGAGAAGGTATATCGATATCTATTTCGGGCTGTGGTCCAAAGAAATACTGCTTATTATAACCACTGTCTTCACTCTGACATCGTGTCGTCGGTCTAACATGTTTACGGGATTCTTCCTCATAACTAAAGCTCTTTGGTGGGGCTTTAACATAACGATCCTTTGATAAGTCTTCAGAAGCCGGAAATCCCCTTAATCTCTGATCAAATCTTAAAACGCCATTAGTGTGTTTCTGAAGACTACTTAAAGAACTAGAACTTGATTTATCAGATTTATCGCTGTAACTAATTGAAGATGACTTTTCTGCTTTTCCGGTATACGATGCAGTTAATCGTAAAACTGGTTCATTTGTATCAATTTTAGTAGGAGATTGCTTGGGTTCCTCAGTGAGAATAAATTCCTCAACGGGTGAGGGTTCTTTTATGATGGTTTTATCTGACTTTGATTGCTCAGTCTCTTGTTGATCTTCTCGCGCTGTAGCGACTAGAGTATGGCTTGTACTTGCCGACCACTCTGAAATGGACTGAGCCAAAGTTAAAGTACTATCACTTTTTGTACCGGAACCACTACTATCAATCTTTCTTGATATCGTGGTTTCTGAACTACATAATTTATCATATTTAATATTCTCTGAACTCTTATCAAGGCTGCTGCTCTTTGAACTTGCCTCATTTTGGGAGTTCATTTTTTGTATTTGTTCTGTCTTTTTTCCTGAATGAGATGTGGAATACTTTTTTATCGATGTCTTATCTGATTTATCACTTTTTGCTAGAGATACAGCAGATATGCTTTCAGAAGCCGAAAGGTTAGCATACTGACGTACAGTATTAGTTCCCGTCGACCACTCAGAAATACTTAAACAAATAGATGTATCTTCTGAATGAGAGCTATGTGTACATTTTTTTGGTGGTAAGCCTATTTTCACTGTTCCATCTAAATCGGTACCGAAAGAACTCGTTTCCTCTTCAGAATGACTGCTATGACTACACCTTTTACATGTACCTGAGCTACCTACACTAAGTTTGGCCACAGCTTTTATTGTGTCTTCTGCATTTGTCTGTGACAGTAAATCATCAATTGATGTATCTGAATTATTTGATCCAAATGAAAATTTTTGTGTACCCATATGAGAAAAACCTTTTTCAAAATCAGGCGAAAGAGATTTGCTTTCACCGCCAAACACATCGTCAGTATATAAGTGATCGTCGTCGTAAATAGGACTAAGGTTGGTTGGTGACTTTTGTGGTTGACTTATAATTACTTTATCTTCTAAATTACTCTTTGTACTAAAAGATTTATTTTCGGCTCGTGAACAGCAAGTACCAGCATCACCCATTAAGCATGATGCTTTGCTTAAAGTTCCACTTAAACAAGATTTGTCATAATTAGGGACTACGCTTTTATTTAAACAGGTAAATTCATCGCGACTATCTAAAGGTTCTACCATATAACCCGATTTGTCATAAGGAATAATCTTAGAATCTTTTTTAAAACCATCAGCTATTAGCACAGTAGATTTTTCTGATTTAGATTCCTGAACATCTCTTTCTAACTCCTCATCATTATTTAAAGTATCACTATCGTCATCTGAATCTACATGTCCCTTTGAACTTTCTGATCGAATTGTTACTTTTGTAGCTTGCTCTGGCTCATTATTCATATAGTAAAAATGAACATTTTCTACTATAGGTGTCTCCAAAGTACCTGAACCAAGAGAATTTAACTCTTCGTTGTCACTAGATTTTTGTCTTGCTATTTCGGGCCCAGATGGCTTAGAAATTTGTGGTGGTAATTCAGGTAAAGGCCAATCTTCAGAATCCTGACTTTCACTAGCAGATGACTGTTTCATAGGTAAATTACGGGATGAGCTAGGCTTCTTTTGTCCATTCTCACGTTTTTCTCCGTTTTCTGTTTTCCTGTTGCTAGTTTTCTCCTGCTCTTTTTTAGATTCTGAATACATTTCGCTTATTTTTGCATGATCTATGGGAATATCAGGCATTTCGGCAGAGGTACGTCTATCTGTGTCAGATATATAAGCAACATTAGCATTACTTGGTGGGTCGGAACTTAAACTTGCTTGATGATCACTGGAATTCAAAGACTCCTCATTTATACTCTCAGAACGAGAGCAAGCTTTTGTAGAATCTTCATCAGCACTAGTTTTTTCTGAAGTTGTGCTACGCTCAGATATTCGAGACAATGTACGACCGAAATTTTGACCATATCCAATAACAACATCAGAAGTAGAAGCTGCAGATGATGTTGCAGGATACAGAAAATTAACTGGAAAGTCATTCAAATCATCTGTAAAATCTGCTTCCGTGGAATCTTTTGATGTGTTTGATGATAGAGGTGGATTTTTCGAAAATGTATGAAAATCATCAAGGATCCTTTGATTATTATATTCAAAAGCATCTTTGTTCATTGTAAGACTTTCGTAACCATCATGATCTTGAGGAATCCATGCCTCTTCAATACTTGTACTATTTTCGCTGCCAGAAGCTCCAAAGAAGGGACGCCAAGTTGGTTTCAATTCTTCACCTCGACGATAAGCTTCTCCCAAAGATCCAGAAGTGGACTCAGTAGTTTCGAATGATCCTCTAGATTCAACACTTAACGATCCCCTGGAGTCCATACTAGATTTCGATGAACTTTTTTGTTCATCAAGTCGAGCTTTACGTCTCGATGACGAATCGTCCACACTAAGTGAGCCTTTTGATGGCGTCGTTGTTGTAGTTGTATCCATACTTGATTTCGACGAACTCTTTTGATCAGCATCCTTCAACGCCCTCTTTTTCATTAGTTCTCGCTCAAACGAAGACGTTATAACATTACCGTCGTCATCAAAATCAACTGTCATATTTTGGTCCTCTTGTGAAATCGTGATTGCTATTTTTGTTTTCTGACCAGGTTTTTCTAGCTCTCTTTTGATGTCTGAAGCCTTAGACCCAACAGATTGACTTGACTCAGATTCTTCTATGACACATTTACCGATTTTATCTAAAGCGTTTTTCCTTTGATTTGGTTTTGATAGTTGTTCTACAGTCTTGTCACAAACGCTTTCAGAACTAGATTCAGAATCAGTAGGTGCTTTTTGCGAATCTACTTGACCCTGTTTTTCTAATGTTGGAGTAGGAGATTTTCTTGCACTATATTTTGAAGGACTCCTCGGGCTTTCAATTCGGCCTATTTCGGGAATAGGAGAAGGAGACTTTGAGTTCGACTTTGAATGATCACTCGACATTGTATGCTGAGAGAGCAAATGCTCCTCCCCATATTCCATCGCTTGTTTCAATTCCTCCAAGCATTCTCTATCTTTTTTATTAAGTTTCTCAATATCCTGTGATATACCTAAAGGCCTTGCAATTGAACAACTTACGCTGGATTCGTCATCAATTGAACTGCCTTTAATATGTGCACTCGAAGGGCTCACGTCCTTTTCTATACTGGTCCAAGAAGTAGATTCCGAGCTTCGAGATCTCTCTGCACTTAATTTTAAGAGTTCACCTCGTCTTATTTTTGCAGAAAGCAGGACTTTTTGATCATTCTTCTGTTCTGTTGGAGATATGTCATTTGCGCTACCTGAACTACCAGTGTGATCGCAAGATTCCGATTTATGTATTGATTTTGAAACATTAGAATCAATAAAAGGAATGTTTTCGATTGTCGGACTATTTTCTTGTGGGGGCGTAACAATTATTTTATTTTTATTCTTAAACCTTAATGGCAAGTCGGTTGGTTTCTTAAAATCAATGAGTTTTGTTTCAGCTTCAATGTCATCCAAGACTAATTGGGACATACTTTCATTCTTTAAAAATTCAACTAAGCTTGCAGATGATTCTTCAAATGTACTTTGAGCCTCCAAAGCTTTCCTACCAATGCAACTATCTGAAAGTGGCAGTTCCGTGTCTACAGTCAAATCGTCATAATCTCCCGTTATTCCTGATCCAGTATCATCACTTTTACCGAGGTGTAACCTGAGCAATTTGTCTTTTTTAGACACCTGGTCTTGATCTGAAGAACTATCCGCATCGATATACGGAATACTTACGCCTAGCATGTTACTTTCATCGGACATTTTGAGTTCACTTACTTCAGTTATAGATTCTTCTTCACTAGTTAAGCGCTTTATTCCAGGTTTTCTGTCTTCGTTTAAGCTTTGTATATCTTGAACACTTTTGCTTTCGTGAAGCTCAGATAGCCGTTGTTTGTTATATATTTCTATTTTTCTTCGCTCCATTATTACTGTCTGTGTATCATTTTCTATCACAGTATGTTGGGAGCTAGTTATCCACTCTATAGAAGAATCATCTTCCGTCTTTTCTTTGTAGCTGTTCGAAGGAGAAGATTCTTTTGGTTCTGGTTCTAGTACAATTTTATCTATGTCTTCTCTGCTAATTGAATGTACATCAACAGTAACCACTTCTTGCTTAAAGTGTTTGTCCGCCATAGGTTCTTGAATATTTGATAAAGGTGTAACATAATTCCTATCCAAGCTTTTTGATTTCATTTTAACTTCAAAATGAGGATCTACATTTCTTTCAAGACTCTTTGATTTAACACTTGGGTGAACTTTTTGATAAACTACTTTACCCTCTATTTGTTGCTTTATTTCTTGTTTTTTTGATAGCGTTTTAGGTGATTTTTGTAGACTCGCTAATTCATCGAATTTATCTTCTAATGACTGAGACTTATCATCCATACTTTTATTAATTTTATTATTTGTTTTAGGAGACTTTTGTTCATCAAAGCTTTTACTTAGCTTACCGGCAAGTTTATTATCGAGCTTTTTAGGTGATTTTGCTATAAACACATGATCTTCAGCTTTACTGTTTATCTTTGTTTCTATTATAATTTTATCACCTTCAGTCTTTACCAGAATCTTATCTTCTGGAGGTGGGAACGGTGGCATAGTGTCTTTTACAGGGCTAATTAATGTTTTAGTTTGTTTTAACGCTGCTTCAAATAACATTTGCTGTTTTTCTTTGCGTTTTGCAATTTCTGTGTCACTGTCTTCTTGAGATTTGGTTCTTTCTTTGCTACCTCCACGTTTGATGTCCATTTTTTCTAACGATTTCGATTTTTCCTTAGCAATTCTCTTAGCTGCTTGATCCAATTCTTGACTTTTTGCTCTTGCAATATCTAAAGGTGGCACTGTTAAGAAATCTGGTCGTTCCTTCAGAGACGAAGGTAAAGATTTTTGAGTTTGAAGTGCTCTCACTTTGGTAGCATTAGTATCTAACGATCCTGCTTTATTCAGTTTACCAGTAAGTTTTTGTTTATCGTCAGGTTTTGGTTTCAGCGTCAATTTTTTCTTTTCCTTTCGTTTGATTCTTTCAATATCGGGCACAATTTGATCTTCACTTAAATCTGATAATTTTCGAATGCTACCCCTTGGTGAATTTAATGAAGAAGTTGGTGACCTCGAAGGAGATTTTGATAATGGTGATCGTGATATTGGCGATCTATTTAGGGGTGATCTTGATGGAGATTTAGCTTTTGACAATATCTTACTTAGATCATACTGTCGTTTGAATGACCGTGGTCTACGCTGTTCTACTAATTCTTCTAATAATTTCATTTCCTCGTTATCAATTACAGCAGATTTTGGTGAATCTCCAGTATGTTCTTCCTCTACTTCATCGATTTTATCAATGGTGTCTTTTTTGCTAGAACTGGCCTTAGATATTTTTTCGTCAATAAGTTGTTTCTCTTCCAAAACATCTCCCTCCTCATTAGTATCCTCTACCGTATCGTCCTTTGACGAAAAGGCATTCATTGGTGGTAATCTGTGCAATTGAATAACAGGTGTATCTAAACTTTTAGCTCTACGACTGGCAGTTGGGGATTCCTGTGTAGCTTTTTGCCGTTGCAATGAAAAAACAGAGCCTTCAGAAAGATTCAATCTTGCGTGAGCAAAAAGTATTGGCGTTCCACCAGTCTTACGAAGCATTGGTGAAATTAATTCATCACGTAAACTCTTTTTAACATTAAGTTTAGTTAAGTCTTTTTTATCCAGTTGCAAATCATTCTTATCTTCTGAAGGTGTTCCAGTCACTTTTTGAATTTCCATATCAACGAGGTGTTCATCATCGGATTTTAAAAATTCGGTGTTTTCAAGAATCGGTGAAGGTATATTTTCATTATATTCCCAAGGAGAACTTTCTTTGCTGACTTGTTTAATTTCGGGTGCTTTAGCAACAACGTCATCTTCAGAGCTAGGAATTGAAATAGAACGTTCCGAAATACGGCGCAATTCGGTGGCGGTTCCGCTAACACTTTCTAATACTTGTGGATTATATTTTGCTTCTAATTCAGCCAACTTCCGACATTGAGGTGGAGAACCCTCT
The DNA here is from genome assembly GCA_021202915.1 of Heliconius himera. NCBI lineage: Eukaryota > Metazoa > Arthropoda > Insecta > Lepidoptera > Nymphalidae > Heliconius > Heliconius himera. Next base: position 8,408 of record JAJHJA010000185.1, on the reverse strand, counting down.
ATTTCTGTGGAACTCATAGTTTGACCTCTATGCCACGCTCCGGAAGTAATCTTATCATACTCCAATTGTAAGATAGGTTCCAAATCTTTACGTGATTGAGGTGGTGAAAATTCTAACTTCGGTGCCGCTTCTGTAGTCCCAAATACATCATCAGAATCAACACTCTCATCATCTGAAGAGAATGAAGTTATTCGAATTTTATTATTATTTTTAGTTTTAACTTTACCTCCCATTCCCTTTTTACCAGTCCCTCGTCCCTTAGACGTTCTTTTAGATGGTATTTTTTCAGATTTTGACTTAATATCAGCACGTAGTTTTTCAGCGGCTGTGAGAGGTTTTGGATCTTTACAAATAGGTGGTTGCTGAACATTTCTCCCGTTTATAGCAAATTTAATATCATGAGGATAAGCAGGTTCTTGTCTCATGCTATCAGTCTTCGAACTCGTAGCGGAATCACTTTCGATTTGACTTAGTTTGGAATTCAGCGTTTCTAGCAAAGCAGAATCTAAAGACTTGGTAATATCTCTCTTTGGACTTGGGAGGTGCTGCAATTGCCCACTTTTATCGACTTCTAAAGTAATAGGATCTACTTTTGATAAATCTATATTTTGAGTAAATAAGAAATCACGATTTTCAACTTCAAGAAATTTAGAGACGTGATCACATTGAACACTGTTCCTTGGCGATTTTGGTGACTTCGGTGATTTTGGAGATTTAGGTGATTTTGGTGACTTAGGTGATTTGGGAGATTTTGGTGATTTTGGTGACTTGGGTGAGCGTGGTGACTTAGGATGATCATGATATTTACATCGAGTATGGGCATTTACTATATGACGCCCATTTTGCGGAGGCAAAGTTATAATATCTGGCGGTGGTCTTTTATCATCAAGAGGAGAAGGAGCCGTCCCATTCATTATATGTCGTTTATGCAGAACATAGGGAATATCATAACTATCTTCGATAGCTTTTTTGTTGTCGTTAAAACCGGCTTTAAAAGCATCAAACTCTTTAAAGTAATTTTGCGGCAAATCAAATGAAGGGCGCACAACATCAGTGTGCCTAGCAGGCAGCTCAAAGTGAGATCGTTTCGTCGCGATCGGTGGTGCACTCGGTATCTGGCGGAATATATAATCCTCATCGCTAGATTCCGCCGGCGTCAAATCTATCGATTTTTGGTGCATTAGCACATGTCTTCTTGAATTGACGCTACTAAAGCGAGGTCTATTGGCTAGGCTGTTAGGATCGCTCTTTGTTCTTTCCACTGTCGGATGTATATACGGAACAGCAGTATCAGCAAGACGACTACTGGAACTGGTGTCAAGTATTAACTTTGGATTATATTCGTCAAAGTGTGTTTTAGCCATAAGTTCCTCTTTAAGGCTTTCTTTTCTAACAATATGAGTATGAACTTTACCACGCATAGATTTATCAAAGTCTGATTGTAGGACAGAGGGAGTTCCAGATTGCATAGCAGCTTTTGCTCTGTTTTTGGCATATTCAATGCTGTCCATAGCTGGCAATATGCGCACATTGACATCTGATTCGTTAGAAGATTCCTTGACAAGTTGCGAAGGTGGATTTTCTTTGCTAATAGATCGAGTTAGAGATTCAATTTTATCTTTGTCGAAACTGAACACCGTTTCTGAGGAACGACGTCGCTGATAGTTATGTATTTTAGATGATCTGTTATTATCGATTTCAGTTTCTAGTCCTGCAATCTTTTCCGGCCAAATGTGCGTAGTGCGCGGCTGCATGTCTTCGTCTTCTGTTGATAACTCGTCAGATTTTTTAACAGGGCTTGAGTCAGAGTATTGTGCGTACTGATCTAATTCGACATTTTGTAAACTCGCAGAATGCGTTGGAGGTATATCTTTATGTTTATTGTTGCTCGGAAAAGTAGAGTATGGCGTTGGAATATGATAATAATTTGGAGAAGTTAATAAATTAGCTATCAGATCTTCGTGTGACTTATCGAAAAGTGTCTTTTCCCGGTATTCCGGTTTTTCCATGCTAATGAATGTTGATTGAGTGTCATAAAAATCTTTACCAGAATCTGGACTCGATGAGGGCGATATCGGTTCGAAAGGATCAATGTAAGCATTTTGAATGCTAGTAACGCTACGACGCCTCAAGCTTAAATCGTCGGGCTCATAGAGATTCTTTTTACAATCATAATAATCTGATTTAGAGTCTTGACTGGACGTTCTCGAACCGGACCTATCTGAACTCTTACTCTTTAGTGTCTCGCGAGATTTTTTGCTATCGGTGTGATATACGCTATCACGTGATTTTTTGCTGGATTCAGCGCTACTCTTAGATAGCTTCGAATCGTAGATATCGCTTTTAGATTCCTGACTAGACGTGCGCGAACCGAGGGCGCGTTTAATTTCCTTATAGAAATTACCATCGGAACGAACCGAGAGCTTCTCGCGCGGGAGGATTCTCGGATCGTCCACGAGGAACGGATCGAGGGGCAGGTCGTTGTCGCTCTTGTACCGCAGCGGGGACGCGTCCCGCTCGCCGTCCTCCGCGTCCGACAGCGAGCGCTCGTCGTCGGACGGCAGGTCGTTGCCCGAGTCCAGCGAGCACGAGCGCGGCCGCACGCGCGCGTAGCGGCGCTCCGACTCGTCGTCCGAGCGCTCCACCACCTCGTAGCTGTCGTGCGACAGGTCGTCCTGCGAGCCCGTGGCGCGCGCTGCCGGCGCCGCGCCGCCGCCCGCGCCCGGGAAGCTGGACGAGTAGGCGCGGCCCGCCAGGCGCTGCGCGTCCAGCGCGCCCAGCCCCAGCACGAAGGCCAGCGTGCGCGCGTCGTCGTAGCGCGTCACGGGCGAGTCCACGCGGCGCGCGCCGTACGCGTCCAGCGCCGCCAGCATGGAGCGCCGCGTGGCGCGCCCCGCCTCGTCGAAGCTGAACTCGCGCAGGTTGCGGCAGCTGGCGCTGCGCCGCCAGGGCCCGCCGGGGGGCGCCGGGCGCTCCTCCGCCTCGCCCTCGGCCTCCACGTCGTCCAGCACGACGGAGCCGGCGCTGCGCGACGAGCGCGTGGAGGGGCAGGCGGAGTAGATGTTGGTCTGCGAGAGCTCGAACTCGAGGCGCTCGGAGGACTTGTTGAAGCTGGAGGAGTGCTTGGGCAGCACGAAGGCGGGGTAGGCGCTAGGGGGCGGGGAGGCGGCGCGCGTGCGGGCAGGGGCGGCGCGCGTGTGCGTGTGCGTGTGCGTGGTGGGGCTCTGACCTGGCGGGGGGCGCCCACGAGGCGGCGGAGTGGGAGCGCGCGCGCGTCCACTGGCCTCCGTAGCCATTATCCACGTACTCTCCGGAGATGTCTGATGGCAGAAACAAATAGTAATTATACTTCATGCAATGCAACCAGACACTCTAATAATTACTTTTACTACTTTTAATATAATTACTTTTTTATTTATTTATTTATTTTATTACAATAAAATCATGCTTTATTATTTGTAAAATATTTTTATTTTATTTAATTTACGCATTTATATTTATTTAAGTAACATATATTTAACTAACGATTTTAATCAATATTTTCAAAAAAAGAATATCTAATTCTAACAGTAAATTATACTGAAATAGAAACTTACCAACGGTGTCGTCGTCTGAAGAGGCAGAGGCGAATCCTCCATAGGATGATGATTGACCTCTGCATGGGTCACTACTTCTGGACCCGCCTGGGACACGAATAATGCATTTAAGAAATATAATAAATATACATATATAAACAGATAAAAATTGGTGCTATACAAAAAATGGGTGCCGACTGAATGCAATGACATATGAAAAATATCGATGATGTTTATTTCAAAAAAAGAACAATTAACAGTCCATCGAAAATAAATGGAAGCTATCGACTCAAAATATAATGGACACAGAATAACGAACGACGAAAATCGATCTTTAAATACACATTATGTAATAATAATAAAAAAATATATATAAAAATGACAAGAAGATTAGAGATGGTAGTAGGAAATATTAGACACAAATTGACAGATACGATCAATTTCCAGTAATGTGCTTACTATTCGACTGTTGTACATTTTTGTGAGCTGAAAAAAATAAAAGAAATAATAATATATATTTCTGTGACAAGCGAACCTAAATGTTAAATCATTATTTTTTTATATTAGTATTTATACTCTTGACACTAGCATTGCCTAACATTGTCTACGCTAAAATATAAAATTGAGCAATGATTTTAAATTAATATAGTAAAATTCAACAATAAAAAATAAACATACATACATATACAAACATTAAATAAAAATAACCACCTGTAAATAAGTTAATAATTTGATTTGGATACATGAGTTTTTTATTATAATTGTTTCATTTATATGGTGAATAAATATTTATTTATTAATATAGGTCATTTGACCTAATTGATAGGTCTGTTGAAATTAAATTAAGATTGAAATATTATGTTATTATATTAGTTATTAATTACTTATCGACCTATTCACGCCCACAATAGTTTCATACGCAGTACACATCTGTTTATCTGTTTAGATCTGAGGTGAGAAGATGTTGAAACTTACTCAAATTAAAATTTCGCAATGTCTTGAAATTTTTAAATATCTCAATAGATTAATTATTACTGCATCGCTATTTCGAGCGAGATCGTATGATGCTTGTCAAGTTTCATCTTTAGTTGCGCATATGTATATAATATGCTACTAGCGACCCAAACGTGGCTTTGCCCACAGCAGTTACTATTAGAGTATATCCAGTTGTTGTAACTATATGTTATGTATATTGGTGTAAAGTGTCATCTAAATCCGTTCAGTAGTTTTTGTGTGAAATTGGAACAAACATCCATGCAATGTAATGGCGTGGTACGCACCCTCTCCCTCGTGCTTGCAAAGGCGGTAGGTGGTGGGCGTGGGCGGACGGTGCCGCGCTGCGCCGCCGCACGCGCCTCCTCCGCCGAGTAGCCCTCCATCATCAGAGAGGCCTCCAGGTAGTGAGGTTGCTTGTCCCACTCCAGGGAAATCGCTATAACACACACGGATTGTTCCCATCTTTATATAATATGAAAATATTAATATTTTACCAAGTTATATTCGGAGTGAAAGTTATTTTAAAAAGGTGAAATCATTTATAAGCTTAAAAAAGTGAAACCTTCAGCAGGAAACTTCCAAAGACTTATCGTATACTATGTAAAGCAATACAAAAGTTTCTTCTTAAAATGAAAATATTAAAAATTCTTTTCCCTTCAGTGAGCCTCGAACCCACAACCATCGCGTTTACAGTTACATGCTCCTGCGTCATGAAGGCCTCAATATTGAAGAGACGTGCATGCAATATACACTATTATACTTTAACTATAGCTACGAAAATCACTACACACACCTTGTAAGGAGGCACACAAGAAGCCAATTCAATTATCACTTAATTTTCGAACTTCAAAAGACAAATCGCGGCGCTAAGCTCCGTCACTCAAAACGCAATCTTTAAAATTGAGTGGTGCGTGGAGAACGGAATGACTAAACACTGAGTTCCTTCCTTACGTTTAACCTGTCGTGGGCGCCTCAACATAAAAAAATGAAAAGTTTTGAGCTCTGTAAAGTCGGTACTACAGCGTACTCACCGTCGGAGCCGGGCGGCAGCGGCAGCAGCGGGTGCGCGGACACGCTGGCGGAGAGCGCGGGCGCGGGCGGGCCGGCGCGCGCGCGGAACGACCCCGACCTGCGACATCGGACAGAGGATGGTCACTGCCTACATTGCCCTACTCTCCCCTACTACTGCGCACATGACACAGACAATGTGTCCCATATATTATATATCTAATGTGTATAATACATTAATTATACAATATATCATTTTATGATCGAATATGAAGTATTGACTTTGTCAAAACACAATAATCTTAATCTACCTATCAAATTTAAAATATCATGTCCAAAGTAAGTTGTAACTTTGATAACTCGCACATTTTTTTTTCTATAACCATAAAACACTATTATTGTTCTAAAGATAATAAACGTCTTAATTACGAAACTAATATATTAAAATATAATATTAATCACAATAAGAATTTAAATATTTATTTACAAAACTTAAATCTACATCAAGTCGTATACCAGCAACAGATCGAAAAGTGCAAATATTCACGTGGTATATATAGTAAATTAAATAAAATCTAATATAAAAAAGAAACATCGATGATCTCTACTGAATTGGTCGAAACGTAAAGAAAACGGGAACGGGGGGAGATATGACAAAAATGTGCACAGTGGTAGTAATAATTATTAAAAAAAAATACATATATTCTCTATTGTAATATGAAAAAAAAAATTGGAAGCGTCACGGTAACGATTAACACGAGCGTGGCGCTGTATGGGAGACGATACAAAACGACCGGTTTACCGTATTTGAACACAATTTTGACCGTATTTTACCGGTTATACTTATAAAATGTACCATCCTCCGACCGATAGTCAGTCATTGTCGTAGATTTGTAGAACTTTTTGGAAGAAGCGAAAGTCTCAACGTACAGCGCATGCTCGAGAATGCTAATCACCATATAGTACATGACGGGAAGTCGACGACTGCCCGATGCGGTACTGTGGCGGTCAAGTATTACGTAACTCAATTTTTGAAGACTCTCCCTCTCCCTACTTCCATGTCCCCCTTTCCATGTACCCAATTGATCACTTTAACTAAATCACATTTATTTTAATATCCTTATTTGTATTGTTTTTAAAAAATACATTGCGTACAATACATTAGAAGGATTCCCCTTAAAACACAAACAAAGCGGTTCAGAACTTTGGAGTGGAGATTTTGATTTAAAATAAAGAAAAAAAATAACCTGCCCCTGTAACGCATTGTAACGTTTTGCAACAAGTCCTCCCTCCCTCCCTCCCTCCTTCCCCAAACTGCGTTACATAATACTTGATCACCCGCATGCAAGTTCCGTCGCGACGCCGGCCAAAGCTACTGGACAATAGTCCCCTATTTACTCTATTACTACGTTACCTTACTATATTTATTTATATATTACATACATAATACTATTTGCTTTTAACGTATATTATAATATATATGATTTTGTTATACATATATTATTAATAAGTTGACATTTCGTACAAACTATATTAAAATTCATAAATTTATATATTTTAAAACATATTTATATTTAAAAAATAAACTATAAGACATATAATTTAAAATAATAGTACTAAATGACCATTTTCTACGGTTTAATTTGTAAAAATAAATGCCTAGCCAATTTAACCCTTATGTAAAAAGACATAAAATACATAAGAACATATATATCTATCTGCGAGCTATCAAACTACACATACAAAAGGCTATAATTATATAATCTACATTTTTCAAGCATTTATAGTTTAGCTAAAGCTTACTTTGAATCATGCAATCACATCAACCCATACTTTACCAAAGTCTTCATAAAAACTATTACAGTCCATATGTATATATTATATGAAAATATTTATATATAAGAACATACCTTTGGAATGTTTGTCGCTTAACGTAATTGTCCCTCACGAATTCGACGATTTGTTTCTGAGTTTTACCGCTATACCTATAGAAATATAATAAAATATATATTATTGTTATCATATTAATTATCGTAAAAGTGGTGGCAGTGAAAAGATGTTCGAGGCCACAGTATCCATGGCACTAGGAGAAGCTATACAAGAAAAGAGTCAAACTGTTTTTGACAATTATCATCTACCCTCCATTTTCTAATTTGTCGTCTAACTGAACGTCGACCGCCGCCGAGGACCTACTGCTCCGAATCGAAATATAATTTTTGTATTGCATAGTTCATTCATTGGGGTTTATAGGTTATATAGCTTGTGGTCAAAATTACCTTCTATTATATAATTTATGTGGTACAAAAATCGTAGACAAAGTTAGTGTGGTATATACCTAAATGAAGATCCTCTCGACATAACACGTGTTTTGTGTCTGGGAATACGAGGCACACTGGAACATCTGAAGAAGCCGTGATTCTCCACGCATTTCTTCCAGAAGTTTTTGCATTCATTGCGACCTTCTAAGAAGAATTCTACAACGTCTCGATGATAGCCCTGTAACAACAAAATATTGATATTTTTTTATGCTGTAAATCCCCACGAGATATGCAGAGGGGAACTGGGGTAAAAATATTCCCTTACCAACGCACCGTCCAACTTTGGAGAGATTGCGTGTTGTCTGTTACCAGAGCGAGGAAATAATTCGATTCGATTCACACTATGGCCATTGGGAAATGCCCAAAGTGGGAATCGAACCAACGACCATCGCGCTTATAGTAAGACATTGACCCACAAAAAAACAATTTTAAATCAAAACTGAGAAATATATTATTATAGTTATTTCGACACTTGAAAAATATTTAATTTATCTTTCAACTAATGGCCATT